>VZTJ01006819.1:886832-945683 GCA_013397795.1 Orthonyx spaldingii | reverse complement strand
GGAAGGAGGGAAGGAAGGAAGGAGGGAAGGAAGGAAGGAGGGAAGGAAGGAAGGAGGGAAGGAAGGAAGGAGGGAAGGAGGGAAGGAGGGAAGGAGGGAAGGAGGGAAGGAGGGAAGGAGGGAAGGAGGGAAGGAGGGAAGGAAGGAAGGAAAAACTCCTGAATCCCTTTTGGGATTCTCATACCTAACAAGAATGAGAAGAAAAATACAAACTTTGGGGTAGTGGAGAAGTCATCAGATAGGTACTCCAATAGCCATGGGAAGAGGGGAGAAGATATGCTAAGTTAGAAATATGGCTGTGTTCTGATTTTTTAAGGAACAATCTTGCTGTAATCTGAGTTTTTGAATCATAATTAATTTTTCCTGAGTTGTCTGATGACTCACCCATCTTGGTTGAAGATGGAAATTATGTGAAGTATGACTCACAGAAGTTTCTATTCTGCTGTTTTTGTCTGATCTTTCAGCTGCAATGGTTTTGCTCTGGAAAAGCAATTAAATCTTTTAAATCAATAACTGATGTGATTATTAATTATATAGCTCCATGATAGAGCTGCATCTATTTGGGTTTGCCTGTCAGATTTTTTTCCTTGTAAAAGAAGAGGTACTTGATAATTTGTCTGCTCCAGGTACCTACCAAATGTCCGCGTTTCAAGAGAAAGACAACCCTGTACATGCAGAACAACTTAAAAGCCTGTGTTGTGGGAGTCTGACACATACATATTACATTATAAGTCAAATATATCAGAATCCATGATCAATGACACAGTACCATTTTCTCCTATCTATAGCTATAATTTCAGCAATATTTTATGCACAATTCCCTAGAAATATTTGTCAGTTGTTTATTCATTGATATATGAATCTAAAGGCACCAAAGCTTTTGCTGATAGCTTTTCCTGTGCATCCTGTCATGCACTGGTCATGCCCTGATAAGAAAATCCCTCTTTCTCTTGAAAGAATTGGTTTTCCATCTCTTCTGGGTGCTGCAAACCAAGTTTGGTTTTATACTGGAGCTAGTTTCTATCAAAGAGATGAGGATACCTGCAAGTTTCTTATGAAATCCCTTAAATATAGCTGCATTTCCCTGCTACTGTCACAGTAAAGATCTGATGGATGCATTTATTCTCTATTCCTCTGTGCAGATAGGTATCCTCTTGATTAAAGTTAAATCTTTTCCACTTACCTAAAGGTTTGTTCCCCTTCATGCTCAGAAACAATGTTGTTTTCACCTAAAAGATTAATTCTTCCTCAAACATGACTGAGGTTCACACAATAATAGTACCTGCAGGTTCCAAACCTGTGTGCCTTCTCACAGCTTTGACTGTCTTGAGCTTGACTTTGCCTGTGGTAAATGACAGTGCTGTTTTATCCAACACTGTGGTTTGAGAACTCATTAGCAGGAGGGAATCCAATTCACTCCTTTCTACTTTATCTATTCTTCTACCTTCCTGAGAAATATCCTCCTTGCCTGTCTATAAACAACCCTAGGGAGGTGCCTTGGTCCTGTCCCGTGTTCCTGGATTAAGATGCTATCACTTATACAATTAATATTAAAATGTAATAGGTTTAAATGTCCTAAAGAAGAAGACTAGACTTCAGATCTGTTACTGACAGATGTTTTCTGTTAACTTCGTGTTAACTATGGAACTGCTTAGAAAATTATCTAATTTCCCTGCTGTGTCTAGAGCATATGGAGAGGGGCATATATTGAGACCTAAGAGCTCAGAACCATGCAACCTCATCTAGGGTAAGTGCCTTTTTGCAACCTAACGTTCTTATGCTTTTGAACACATTTTGCATGTTCCTCAAGCCAGTTATTCTTCTAGGCATTTAACTAACTCCCTGTTTAGTTCCTTGATCCCATTTGACATCTGCAAATATCCCTCTCTGTTATGCAGAGAACCACATTGCAGACCCAGAGGCTGGACTCACAGCTTGATGTTTTAAAGATGCAATATTCTGTACCGAACTCCTCAGCTTTTGGCACAACTAGCCCAGTGACTGTGTTTTGTAACTATATCATTACTCCACAGCAGTTGTTCAGCACAGTATTTTACCAGTGCTGGGATTTCATACTACATTGGAAATGCACTTTGCAGTAGGTGCCAAGTAGCAGGGAGTCCTAAGTGCATATTCCCAGTCCAAACTCACTCCCTAAATTGTCCAAAAGCTCTCTCAGGACACTTAGATGCCCCCAGAGTACTGCACTCCATTCTTCATCTCAGAGCCTAATGTGAAATATTCCTTGGTATTGCCATGCATGGTGTCTGTCACAGTAAAAAAGAGAGAGAGTGGACTTTTTTAGTGCTGGATAGTCAATATCACCCACATCAGAGCTGGGTGACATGATTTTTCATCAGAAAAAGTCAGGGCATCTGACCAGAGATGAATCATTTCTTTTAATCTCCCTTGTTCCAGCAGAGGGACCACCCCCTCCTCCCCACTAACCCCCACTCCTGTTCCTCCAGGACCCCTCCCACACACCCCCCAGTGCAGCAGACTGCTGGTAACCGAACTCAACAGAGAGCATACCATTCCTTCTTTTGCAAAATCTTTTTTTATTAATATCGTTGTGTTTATTGCAATTTCTTCAGTAAACTGTGATTCCAATTTATAACCTCCCTTAGTATTTTTTTCCTCCATTATCAAGAGGGGGAGGCTTGAGTTTTAATTTCCCTGCTGATTTTTAAAACCAGCACAGTGTCTTAAAAGACTTGCAGTCATTTTCTATATCTGATAGGTAGCCACAAGCCACAGGAGCAACTAAAATAAGAAAAAGACAGAAAATGAGGAAAAGGGGACAGAAAGGGAGAGAATTTGAAATCTGAAGTAAAGAGGTCAGATGCATTTTATTATTTTTGTCAAGAAGAAGTCTGAATTTAACAGCAAAATCTTACTAGACTTTTGAATTGGTGAGATCCTTTGGAAGCTACACGTAAAGTCAAGTGTACTGAAATCAATTTAAAATGTGTATGTAAACGTAGGAGAAATTAATGTCATGTTAATTAGTACTATTGACACTAATGTACTTGTAGGCATCCCTTTCTGCAAGAGAAATAAATATATATAAACAAGTATTTTCCTTTTAACAATGCTTTAAGAAAAGACAGAAGAACTCAGTGAAAGAAGGTAATAGTGGTGGAACAGCCCTAACAGGGGTTTTATACTCAAAAGCATTTAAAAGGTATATTCTCTAAAGCAGGCAGAGCAGGAAGTAGCCCTGAGACATGTAGAGCTAAATTTTTTGAAACCGGCACATAGTGTAAGGATTATCATAAAACAAGCATGAAGTATAAGTTTTTTCCCAACTCCAATTAAAGACTAGACCCTTCTGTAAACCTACTATGAAAGAAGAAAATAAGGACAATTTTGTGGCAAGTACTTTTTAAAAACCTCCATATTAATGTGTTTTGATCTAGATATCAATGTTATCTTTCTTTTCCTTGCAGAGACATCACTAATCAAAAGAGCATGCATACCCAATAATAGAGTTTTTTGGACCATTTATATATGTCGAAATAGAGCTGGGCACAGTAACACATTTTATAATAATCTTAAAATTAATATTTTCAGCTGGATCTTATTACAAAATGCTTATACAAATTGCAAATGTTTTCTTTTCTGAGCATTTTTATTGTCCTGTACCCTTGGTTACCTGTGTGTTTTGGAAGAAACATGGAGTTCTATCCAACACATGTACCATATTTTACTTACACTCCTTATGGCTCAAGATGTACATAGACCCTCTGAAACACCTACTGTTGGAAGGAGAGATAAGAAGAATGGTTGGAGCTGAAATTATCCTTGTAGTACTTGGAAATTCCACAGTTTCAACCGCTGTCGTTGGAATCCTCATCTATAATGGATGTTTCTATCTGCTATTCTGTCCCAAAGAACCATTGGCCAGTGGTGGTGACACTCAGACTGGGGAATGCCAGGGTAGCCGATAAAAATCAGTGTAATGCAGGATGTAGTGGAGGATACTGAAATAGATATCTCATTGGTGGTTTTAGTGGCAGGCATGGATAACAAGGTAGTCCAGAGTCCAGACTCCAAGGGTATCCAGAGAGATGATCCTCATGATGGGCTTAACTCTGCAGGCTATGGTTAGTGGTAGGGACAAGGAAGTAAGGGAAGCTGGAGATAACAATAGTTAGGTCAATTCTTTGTATGATCTTCTATTGTAAACATGGGTGAGTCTTCACACCCTGCTTGGGTACTGGTCTAGCGAAGCTCCTGGAGAGACCTCGACCCAGAAAATCTCTTAGCTATAGCTCTGGATTTGGAGAGCATGGTGTGTAGCAAAGAAAAGGGATTTTCATGCATGTTCATCGATTTCATTAATAATTGTTTTACTTCCGTTGGAAAGGTAAGTTGCTTTTATCTTGCTGTCATGAAGTTCTTAAGTTATAAGCAACTAAATTTAATTACCAGCCCACAAAATTTGATTAATCATTTAATGTCAGCTTTTGACCCTAACCTAGGAAACATAAGAGGGAAAGTTAATTTTGTTTTCATCTCGTTCTCCCAATCAAGAACAGTTTGCTTTAAAAACTTCCAAAAAAAGTGACTGAGTAACCTTTGTTTATTACACAATTTACATACATAATGTATTTTATTTGATATGAAGTACAAGGTTAACTCTTTCATGTAGAATCAACTGGACCATAGCTCATATCTTACTAATAACAATGTTGTTTTTTCTTTTAGCATGTGTATTTGGAGATACCTTCTTACAGGTGTGACAAGCTGTCTGAAATAAAACAATGTTATAATATAGGTAAAAAATAGTATTAAAATTTGGTGATGCACTCTTTTGCCTAAATATTGACAGTAGAAACACCTGCATCTAAGTTAACATTCTTCAGGAAAACTCACAAAATATATTGACTAATCAACAGAAGAAATAGCACTAGACAATTTTATGACTCCATTCAACAACCATATCTGAGAAAAGAAAGATTAAGTTTCAAAATGTGGAATTTATACCTCTAATATAGTAGATTCCAATCCACAAAATTCAGTAGATACCACCTGGAGGATTTCTTGACTTTGAATTTAAAGTGGGTTTTCAGAGATCTATTGACAACTTGTGAAAGTGTTGAAAATTCAGCTTGGAGGGGTACACTGGGATAATGCACATAGTTGTTTATGGCTTTTTCCTTCAGCAATTTCATCCATAAACCTTACCTGCTGTTCAGTTATATAGGCACCAGGGGTCTTGAAAGACTATCTGTATATAAATATTGGTGGGAGAATTGGACAGATATAAGTAAGCTCTTGCTTTGAAAATGGGTAAAAGTTTAAGCAAAGTGTTACATGAAAACCAGTGAGAAACTGATGATGAAAATGAATAGTTCTTTTGGCATTTTTTAAAAAGAAAATAAATAGTTCTCTTAAATATCATGAAAAGGACCTAAAGAACTGGAAAAGACTTGGTAGAAACCTCCTATTCTCTAGAAATGTATCTCATGATATTAGTTGGATTATGTCCATTTTGAGATACAAAAGCTGTGTTAAGAAAGGTCACAAAATATGGAAAAACCTTTTAGTTACTTCATTCCAGTAGGATTCAGTTTTGAAAATCTGATAACCTTTCTCAGTTATTTATGCAACATAAAAACATATAAATGCTTCCTTTTCTTGCCAAGTGTCTCAAAACCATTTCTGATTGAGTAAACCATATAGTAAATCAGAAAAGAGTTTTTTAATGTAGATTTTATTTGAATTGCAGAATAAGGTTTTTAACTGAATTAAAAAAAAAAAAGTTATAACAGTCTCATATTCTGGTGATAATAATGAAAATGGGGAACGGGGTAGATGATAATTTCACTGTGGCTGTTTCTGACAACTGTAAATTTCCTTAGTTTCAGGCAGGCTGCCAAACCTCATTTATTGAATCTCAACTAGTTGAATAGATACATTTAAAAGAAATTCAAAACCCTTCAAGGTCCTAGGACCAAAGAAAGTGCTCTGAATATGATGAATAGAACTGAATTCCTCCACTTACAGGAGCGTCTCTTAAATACTGTCCCTACAACCCTTCTGAGCTGTACATTTGCTGTATCATTTGCTGTATGATTCACATTGAGCTATAGATATTTGCCAGACCCAGGTGCTTGCTATCCCTATGAAGTCATGCTGTCTGCATTTCACCTGCCTCTGCTATTTATCAACTTATTCCTTATGCTGGGAAAGGTGGTATAAGACTCCATGAGCTTCATCTTCAGTACTCTGCCCTGTCTCTCTTCCCTAGGCTACCTCCAGGACTGAGTGGCTTGGGATACTGATGGTATTGAGCCTCCCTAGATCTAAGGCAATTCATAGAGACAAAAACTCTCCCTTATGGCCTGTTTTCTGGCCATTTTTGGTCTTTATGCTCTGTCTTTTAAAAGTGTTGGGAGGTAAATAAGAATGCAGGCCTCTCCGTAGCTGTGTGCAATAGCTAGGAAAGTGGTAAGAGCACAGGCACAAATTTTCTTTCCATAGATAGCCATCAAATTTCCATCCTTTCTTGAAAGTAGTCAGCAAAGACTTTCTTTCAGAGACCCATTTCAGTCTAAACAATTCCTACCACAAATATAATTCAAGAGCAATTCTGCTCATATCAATCTGTCCAAATGCTGCCCTCAGTTTGCTATGACTTGGTGCTGCTACTCTCAATATACCCTGAAAGTGGGTAGAATACAGCAATTTGTTTTCTGCTTATGTTAGCTTGCAATAGCACCACTTTCTAGGCTGGGATGTTAACCATCCAATTTACATTTCGTTTCTCAGCCTATTAATAACAGCTATTTGCTGGGTCTTAGAAAAAATACATGTTTTTCTAAGTACTACAATGAGAGCAGCAGTGTGAATGTCAAACAGATGTAATAGATCTTTGTTTAAAACTCCCACCAGAAATCTTAGGAATCTTAAATTATTTGGGTTATTAATTTACTTAATGGGTTTGCTGTTCTAATCTTGGGTCAACAAATACTTCAGTCTTGCAGGAAATCTCGGAGCAGGATAATTGTTTTCAACCCCTGAATTTTAATTAGTCTTAGCTTACAAGAAAAACAAATCTCTATTTTATTGCTAAAAGATATATTTTCAAAGTGTTGTTCCAATTCAGCCTATAGATGAGTGAAAGAGAGTTTTCTTCAAGTACTTCTTCAGTGCACCTATTTGTACATTTAAGGCAACTTTTTTTAGCTCTTCCACTGATATACCAACAATGATTTATGCACTGTGTTTTAGAGTACTTATAAATAATGACATGAGATGGGAGACTTAAAAGGAGCAGGTGTTCAAGCTCTTAAAGCTGTTAGAATGGATATGCACATAGATCTCTCTTGGAAAAAGGGACTCTGGGAGTTATAAAACTAGAACTGTGTAAGCTTGGGACTACCTGCTCCTCTATCAGGTTCAGCAAACTGACAAGGAATCTGCCAAACTTGTCTAGTGTGCTGTGACTCAAAGGCAGTTAGAAAGCATTTTTTAATTGCCTGCAAGGGTATTTAGGGGGTTGAACACATTAGGAAAGTGAGTTTTCTTATCATACCATAAAATGACACAAAAAATACATGCTGTCTCTCCTTATCCCAGTATTGCTTACTTGCTTGCCCACTCTCCTGCATACACACACACACGTGAGAATATGAATATCATATTCAAACCATAAGGAAAGGCAGAATGGAAAGGAAAGTGTCAGAAAGGTATAAAAGCACATTGGAACCAACTTAGAAAATTGCAAAATTTAATTTTTTTTAGTATGAATTATTTTGTGCTGGCAATGCATGTTTAGTTAGATATTTGAGTCAATGATTTAAATGGCTGCCATTCCTTGGCTTACATAGTAAGAGATGTGGCTGACATCTCTGCTTTAGAAACCACTACCCTGATGACAGAGCCTCAGGTGATCACCTACACAAATGACACTACAGAGACAAAATCTTGCATTCCTGTAGATGGGGAAAAAAGATGGTTGACACTGAGTATTACAGGCACCCAATGCTCCAACCCTGTAAAGTTCACCTACTGGGAGACAGTGAATATTTTTCTCTCTTTATCAAAATAGTAAATTTTGATACATTTGATGAATTAGTAACAAACTTTATGAATTCAGTGCTCGGTTGCTTGGAATATTTATAGTAGTTAGGAATTTATGCATATACCTGATGCTGTAGGTATTTTAGTGTATGGAGATACAGAAGGTTAATTTAGTAATTTAAATAAGAAAGTGAATTTGTTTGAACATAACATTGGCAAAGATAAAAAATTATTTCCTAAAGCTTCCCAGATTCAGCAGTTGTTTACAAAAGTCAGCTACCTAAGACATGGGTTTCTAAGCACTTTCATGAAAACTTGAACGTGTGAATCTAAACTAATCCTTCTAGATATTGCTCCATTTAGAATCAAAATTCAAGTAGTTGCTTTTTTTTTTTTTAATTCTTAGTTCGTTCAAAGATATGAAAATATTAAACTCTTTTAGATATATCTCAGCAACAGCTTTACACCACTTCAGTAGTAATGTGTCAGTAAGGTGGTAAAGTATTACCATTTCTACATGGATTACTAAAAATGCTTTCCAAAGAGTGATGAAATCTACTCTGGAAGGGTCCTTTACACAATTTGTAAGAGGTTATTGGGAATTGTTTCTATTAAAAAGCTGCCTGAAGTCAGAAGTTCTTTATCTTTTAAGTCCATTGAGACCTGGAGCTATTATGGGCAAATAATGTAACTTTCAGGAGCTACAGCACCAAAAGAAAGTGAATTAGAGATTAAGAGCTTGGGGACTCTGAAGTGCAACTGTAATTTGTGTCTGGATGCATTGAGTTGATAAAAAGAATTCACTTGGCATTGGATTCACCCTTGCTCTGCTTTGAGTCTGGGAAAAAATCCTTGTATTGGCTGAAATATGAAAAAGCCAGGGTACTCCATGGAAGTCAATGACAGTTTTGTCTCTTGCTTCATTGTATTGTCTTTCACCACAGATGATTTCATCAGGTATAGGTGGAAAAATCACTACAATTTTTTGTTGTGCAGCTAAAGGCAATAAAATGAAACACAGAAGTTTTCTACTACTGATGCATATTGTTGATGTAATACGCCACCTGAAAAGCCAGCTCTTGACAGATGTACATAGAATAACACTTTTCCCAGGTGCCATGCCAATGATTTCTCTGATAATAAATCACTGTGTAACAGAAATAGAAATATTGATTAGAATAATGGCATACAGAACTAACATATAACTGTAAACTTGCCCTTTCCCTGATTTCCCTTCCTCATTAGTGCAGGAATATTTTTTATGTTGCTGTCATTGCTAGAAGCTATTTCTTGTAATACACCACCTCTCATCAGAAACTACAGCTGAAGAAATCTTGCATGTTGTTTCACTGCTTTGCAATTTGTATATTTTTTTCTAGAGAGAAGGACTTTAAGGTTGCAAGAAAGCGATCAATGATTCAACAATATAAGTGGAGAATTATATGCATGTTTCACGAAACTTGAAATCTGTCCTTTTATTTCATATGATTGAAAAAGGATCAAAAGCAGAGTTTTGTGTATACTGGGATAAAATTGTAAAATGTCATTGGAATTATGAAAGCAGAATTGATTTATTTACGACAGGATTACACTTAAAGAGCTTGTCTGTTTTTATCTGCATATAAACATATGTGGTTATAAGTGCAGCTTTACAAAATTTTATTGACATTTTTCCTAAAGCAACTTCATCTATTTATCTATATGTGATATACTTTCACAAGGTTTTATAATGTCATGCCTTATTAATAATTTTGTAATATATTTTTCTGTAATGTATGAAGCTGGAAAAACTACTTTGCAATAACAAAACTTCCCGCATATATCACACCACAGATTTAATTCAACATTATATTTTCAAATAAGTCACTGAAAGCCAAAATTAGACTATAGATTGAGCTGCAAGGTCAGGGTAATATAAAATTTTCATAAGGAAATTAACTGATATGGTCCTTGATATGCTTTACAAAAAGGCCTGCCTTAGAAGAAAAAGGAACAACGTTATTTCTTGTTAAAACAAATTATGAAACATGGTAAATCCTCTTTCCTCACCAAAGAAAATTGTCCTTGAGATATCAGAGACTGAATTCCTTGTATACCTGTGAAGGCAACTCATTCTTAACCCCAGTGGGAGTAACAAGAGTTTGTTTTCCAGGCTGGTGTGATCTTGGAAGGCCAGGGTTTATTTCACTTCATATACAGTATTTTTTGAACAAACTGAAGCTATATCCTTAGAGTTTTTACTCTTATGCAAAAAGAGAACGTGCTAGTGACAGTAAAAACAAAATAACAATGAAACATTAAAAAGCAAGCGAGTCATTTAACTGGCATATATTTTGTAAAAATTGACATTAAAATCTACCAATGATATTATTTCTAAATTTTAGTTCGAATTTCACTATTATGATTTTCATTGCACAATCCTTTACAATTTTTAAACAAGGACAATGCATGTTCTTTTCTTAATATGGAAGAATATAGAAACACAAGTTGCATTGTCAATTACTCTTCTGAAATGGACCTACTGTAAATAATTTTGTAATTTGTCACAGGCATATTTTTAAGGACTTTTTCACTTTCTTTGAACCTAGTAAAGCTTTGAACCAGTGAGGTCTTGGACCCTATCGAGGGATGTTTTTTCTACTAATTAAAGTAAGAAATGCCTGAATACAAAACCTCTGACATATCATAACTTAAGCAAAAAATTATTCATCTTGTTTTGTTTTTTCCTCAGCAAATTATTTACCTGTCAAGGGATGGGCCAGAAGAGGCAAGAATTAAGGGCACAAAAGCAGCAGAAAGCAGGAGAAAACAAATATAAACATTAATATGCTACCAGACAGAAAAGCATTCTGCTGCAAAATATTTCTTTTACACTGTGGACTTTTCTACCTTCCTTGATCCTAGCCAAAGAATAGTTAACATTTGTTTAATTACTACCATATAATCTATTAACACTTGTGTGTGTTGCTGTAGAACTATTGCAGCATGCATGTCAGTTTGTCTGCAGGGTACTTTTCCCAGCAGCAATTTTCATCTCCAAAAATTCTGTATCTGTTGCTTCTTCAATTGAATAGTATAAAGTTCCACTGAATTTTTCAGATACCAGTTTAATCTCACAAGAACAATAAGTACTTGGGCCTTAGGCATTTTGAAAATATGCTCCCTGGAACCTACAGAGATTTCAAGGAAAAATAAATGTCTTAGGATCACAAGCTCCACTCATATTCTGCAGGTCTATGTTTCCAGTTGCTTCTGTATTTTCAAAAATCAAATTTTCAGCATAAAGTATCACAACTATCTGACATGTTAAAAGAATATAATGAAAAGAACTATAAGCCTCAGGAAAAAAAGTGTGAATAAGCAATATGTTTTCTTGAACTTATTTTGTTTATATTTTATCATGTTTGAAACATAACCATTTTTATGTATCTCTAACACATCTCATTAGAACAATTAATATGTCATTAAAAAGAAAGGACTAGTCAGAAAAAAGTGTATTCATTGACATCACATTTCAGATTTTTTGCTACAAATGAAGAACCAAAGCTATACCAAGTAACTTTCATCAACATCTGAGTTTTCTATAAAGTCTATTCTTTTCATACATTAACTCCAGGGACACACGACCCAGTTTTATATGTCTGAGAAGGAAGATGTCCTTGCCCCAAACTCACTATATCTCCCACTACAAAAAAAATTATCCAGGTATTTTTCTCTAAAATTTAAAGAAACAGTCTACATTAGTTATGTATTCAGAAAGGCCTTCTGCAGCCAGTAAACCTTGTGTGAATTTATCCTCTGTGAAAGTAGTGTCCCTAAATAAATAATTTCTGAAGTACAACTATATATTAAATTTTAAATATTATAAATAGCTTCTTTTGACCAATAAGTATAATAAGAAAAGGAGGAGTTAAAACCTGATAGGTTAAAAGGGAAGAAGTGTGCCATCATCTGAATAAGGGTTTCTTGTTCCCTGTTGTGTCGACAGATTTAAGTGAAAACTACTGTATAGATGGAAAATAACTTTTTAATGTTGAAATAAATCGATAATTTTTTGTGAAGCTTTTTTAATGTTAAAAAAAGTATGTTTATATATCTTTTGTTTTCTACATCTCAACCATAAAGCCTTCTTATTTTCTTATGTATTGGATGTAGCCTTCACTCCAAAGAGGTTTTTTTTTAACATAAACATCTTGTTATTTTTTGAAAAAGAGAAACCAAGACTTTGTTTGGAAAAAATAATGATTTTGAAAAGAGAGAGTAAATACTGATAGCTGTAGATGTTTGTTGAAAATCTGAAGATCGTTGATTAAGGATGAAGAAATGTTACCCATGTTGATTCCATATCTAGCACAGGATCAGAATGCTGACAAATCTTAGTTATAAGGACCTTTCTTAGTTATAGAAGCGTCTCATGTTCGGGGATTTTTAAATTCTGGCATATAAGTGAGATTCAACAACTCCAGTCTTTGAGAGAGCTCATACACCTTTAACTTCTTTTCATTTGAAAGCAGTAGTGAGCAATTGAATCTGATGTCTTCTACTATCGTCCATATGATATGATGCAATCTGATAACTTTAAAACATTCAAGGTAATATAGCTTTCATGTTGCTGGATATCCACTTTCTCAGACCTGTGAACAACTCTATTTGCAATGTTTTTGTGTGTAATCTCTAGGGCTTGCTTGAGGAACAAATACCTGTCTGGTTTCCATTTTGGCCCTGACAATACTCTAGTTTACCTTAATTTCTGAAGTGGAAGCAGCTTTCTGGATGAAGTCTCTTTCATCTCATTCCATTGTTTCTATATGCCAGGAATTAACACTTCTTTAGGTAATGTGTTCTTAAATCTTGGGGCTTATCCATAAAAATAAATACTTTTATTGCACTAAAGTGACTCTTTGTACTTGCCAAGATGTTGTCAAAGATTCATTAGCCAAGAGCTTTTAAGAGAGGACCAGAGAGTAATTTTTAATATTGATGTTTTCTTTCCATTTTCTATTTTCTACAGAATTTCTATTTCTTAATACATTAGGAGTGCTCTAAGTATTTTTCCTATGAAATCTCAGGTAGAAATGAAATGAACTATAAGATAGGGTCCAATAAAGTTTTGTCTCTCTGGTGCCAGATTTTCCCCACTTGTAATACTGCATAAGGCTGGTTTTTCACATTCCCTGATTTTTCACTATATATCATAGGTTTACCAGCATCTTTAGTTTTATATAGTGCACCTATATAACATCATTAACCCTCAAGACCTGTTGGGCAGTAAGTTGTGAAAGATGTATAACAAAGGGTAAGTGAGAAAATAAAAGTACAATATTTCAGAATTTTTTTGAATATATTAAAAACATAATTCTTTGTATAGTAGGAAAAGCCTGTTAAAGTTTAAATTAATACTTAGTACATTGCATCTACTTTTTTAAAATTTAATTCATCTTGGTGAGTAATCTTGCTATTTATTATCTTAATGTTTGAAGTTAAGATGCATTGATCTACAAAATTTTAGGCTAAATATCATCATTAAACAGGAAAAAAAAGGATACAAATGTTTTTCAATATGATCACTGATTCAACATGCATTTGTTTCAAGGTTTAAAAATAATATGTGCTTAACTGTCATCTCTCCACCTCTTCATTACCTTTTAAATGGATTTTTCATACTGCATACCAAGATTCAGGAAGAAATATTGTACCTCAGCATTCAATGATTCATTTTTAAGTGTTAGTTCAAAAACATTATGGCATAATATCAGATGCCATACCAAAAATATAGCTAACAACAAAGTTACCTAATAACCAGATAGGGGCCAAGAGTATGTTATGACCTGCCCCTGAAGGTAAGGGTAACTCAAGTTCTTCTTAATAGATCCACTGGGACAGGTCAGAGTGAAATGAAACTCAATGATTGTTGTTTTGATTATTAATATGTATAGTTATATAGCAATATAAAGGCATAAAAAATAACACTTAAGAAAATATATAAGGAAAAGAAAGAAAAACAAAGGAAAAGAGTAGAAAGATATCACTATCCATGGATCTGGTGACAAGACTTGCTTGTTGCAATTCAGATGTCTGTTGGTCAAAGTGGTGGTTGTAGTCATCTGTTGGGAGTGAGGGAAAGCCCAGAAAACACAAAGTTCCATGGGTTAATATACACGTAGGTTTGCATGTGAACACCCAGATAACTTGCCTGGGGGGGAAGTTTTACACTGTCTCTTGCAACACTGTGGATCATGCACCTCTGGTGGAAGGCCCCAAAATTCAATGTGGGGGTACTTCAGGGGTCTTTGATTGTATATGACACGTTTTAGTGACATGACAGCTGCCTCTCACATCAGCATAGTTGTACCAGTTATATCCTCTCAGAAGGGAATATCCTCATTCCTGTGTGTGGATGTCTCAGTATCTGCCCAGAGGGGAGTTTCACAACTGAGCCAGGTATGTAAGGGAGCATTGCCATGATAAAAAGCACTGTCCTTTCAAAACCCAGCTTGTGGGTCTACTTCCTATCTGGGTCAAAACCCAGCTTGTAGTCTCTGGTGGTGGGTGTTCACCCCCTCTGCCTTATGCAGATCACAGATTTTGCCATCACATATCCAAAACCTCTCCTTCTCCCCTTTGGCCAGGAGGTTTAAACCTGGCCCCAGCCAAGGATGCTGCTGTCTCTGAAAATGGCCAATTGATTGGAGTGATTCACCATCAGCATTTCAGTGCCTCACAGAGTGTTAAAGAAGCTTCCCTGTCCAACCCTCCAGGAGCCACTCTGGTGGTCACACCCACACCACCTGAGCTGGGACATTGAGTAAATTATATAACTCAGAGTTAAAAAATGTCAGTTGTTTCAAGAATTATAAAGTGATAAAAGTTTGGCTGCAGGCAACCAGTGCTGATATTACTCATGACACAGTATGTTTTAGTTAAAATTTTCATTAATGGTCTTGTAAAAAATAAGAATGCCCCTTCTCTAATATTTTAAGTTATCATTATTACAGAGAAAGAGAGGTGTATAGAATAAGTATAGGGTGCTTTGAAAGATGGAAAGCTATCTCATATAACTTGATTTTTCGTGGAAGAGCATGCTCTTACTGACTAATATTACTATTTTGCTACAAATTTTAAGATCAGACAGAAGTTAAAAACAATAGAAAAATTGTAAATAATTTTAAAATAAAGAAAATATAAAATAATATATAATATATAATATATAACATCAGATATAAATATATATATTAAATAGAAATCTGTGTATAAAAGCTGATATTAACATTAAGAGGACAGGTCTGCATTCCAAAATGAGAAAGAAGAAAAACAAAGGAGTGACTTTGACACAAGGAAGAAAAAAACCTATAAACAAGTACACAGCAAGTCAGAAATAAGCTTCTAATCATCACAATAGTGAGAGTTTAGAACAGCTTTCCAGTAGTGTTTGTGCAAGTAAGAGTTTATTAACATTTAGATGGTCCTGATGCTGTTTATGAGAAAAATTTTATGACTGATTGACTGTGATTAAAATCTTTCTAGGGTTTACTTTTTATCGTGCCTTCTGGAATCTGAAATCTGCTGGCAAAAAAATATACTGTTAAAGAGATAAAAGTTATACTTTCAAAAGTCACCTTCTCAAAACCAGTTTGTTTTATTTCCACAGGCACTATAAAATACTTATTTGGCAGGAAAGATCAAGGTGAGTAGAAAGGGCTTTCAAAAGCAAATTAAAACACAACAGTGCTAGTATTCAAAAGGGTATGGCCTATATACACATCCTAGGTTGCAGTTTCTGGATAGGTAGCTAGGCTGCTGATGTCCAGCTAAAAAGAGAGGAAGACAGTTTCTGAATGATGGGTTCAGAAATCCCAAGTGGTCTTAATTTGGATTATATTTTAGTTCCATGGGCTTTCCAAGATTGCATTATCCCAGCCTTTCAATGTAAAGTTCTGAGGGAATTAAACATTGTATGGCAAATCCCCTTATTATGTGCCCTTGTAATCCTTTACAGGTGTCAAATTTCAAAGAAATGCAATTAAAAAGATCAGATGATTTTCCTGAACCACTGTGATATCACAAGAATTCATATACAAGTGACATTTCTAAATCTATTCATTTCCTGATGCCAATTGCATGTTTGAAAGGGGCCAACTCCATTTTGGTTTGTATGGCTTTATGTATATGAGTGACTTCTTTGTTTAAAGCAGATTGCTACAGATTTATTTCGGTGGAGTAAACAAATGACATATCTAATATACTAGTTTGCTTTCTGTGCTCAGAATTGGAGTACCATATAAGAAGACAAAAATTAGAGTTTATGTATATTTTTTTCCTGGCTCCAGAATCCATCAAGGACCTACAATTCCAGTATGAGCTCTGCTTTCTCTTGGTCAAAAATTCTTTTCTCCTGTGTGAATAAAATTGAGATTGTGTTTCCCTCAGAGTTACAATTAACTCCCTCTAATATCAACATCTCCTGTTCACGCTTACACTGGTATGAAATGAATGAAAATCCTCTGAAGTGAATGCAGTTCTGTGTTTCCTTGCTCAAAGTAATGAGAAGCCAATGTATTTTGACTATGCATTGCAATTCTGCTTTAGTTCAGACAAAAGTGATTAAATGCAGTAAAAAAAAAATTATACTGGGGCTCCCAAGGTGGATAAAATTTTCATTAAGAATATAATTCACTTTGGGTTTTCAGTCACCCACATCTAACTATTTAGTGCTATTTGTGATGACTATGGTATTTCACCTGGAATCCAACCAGTGGTTAGGAATTCCAAAGATGTGATGTCATGTGCGCAGCTCCTTATGGCTGTCTTAGGTCTCCTTGTAACCTTTTTATCCCTTTGTGGGAAACAACATTAGGCCATGTATTTGTATTAGGTGATATTCTACATTAGGAAAGAAAAAATGTCAAAGGAAAATCTGTTGTGGACAGAATATAATAGTGCAGCAAAGTAAGCTGCAGCTCAGCAAGCACTTAATATTTTTATTAAAGGTGTATGGGGTAGGAAATAGCTACAGGAAGACTTGAAGAAGATTTAAAATGGTGACTTAAGATACATAGATGGAGATGGACTGCAGATATTATGGGTAATAGCACTGGACAGAAGTTCTTTTTAATTTCATTGCTAATATAGTCTTTATTCAAGCAATAGACTATATCTTGAACCCGAGTCTGCTTTCCACTGCATGCAGTAACTAACTCTGTTTAAGTAATTTGGGATTCTACTAGCATAAAACTGATGTAAAAATTTAATGAGGACTATTACATCCTCTGGCTGTAAACTAAATATGCATTTGGATTTTCTTGTGGGAATTCCAGTAAGACAATTATTTAAAAAAAAAAAAACAAAAAAACAAACAACAAAAAACCAAAACCTAAAAAAACTCACCCCCCCAAAAAAACCCTCCAGACCCACCCCCACACATAATGAACTACAAAGATTAATCAAAACCCCTTAGTATCTTTTCATTCTCTATCTATTCACTCTGTTTTCAGATGTAAAAACTCAGTAATAAATTCATTGCTTGTTTAGTTGGTTGAATGTATTTTTTGCATTCCTGAATTAATGTTCCAGTAGTTAAGCTGCTTAAAGACTTGAGATTTTAGATAGCTTACACACAAAAGAGAGCATATAAAACAACAAAACTGCAAAGATAAAAGTAGAAATAAATAATCAGGTTCAGTCTTAAATGTACTTCAAAAGTCTGGGTAGATCACTGTTGTATGTCTAAAATCCACAGCTATTTTATGTCTCTCAGGAAACTGTTAGGAATTTTCTTTTTCATTTCTATTGATCTCAGAACTTTCCAGAGCCAACCAGAACTTTATGTAAGTTTACAGTAGGATTTTATGCTATGCAAAAATGAATACATCAGTCAGTTATTGCATTGCAGCAGCACTGTGCTATGCACTGCCAAAACACAGTGGGGTACAAACCTTACATCTAAACACCTTTTGGGCTATGTAGACAAGAATAATACAAAGTGTAAGAAGATAAACAGTGCTGAAAAGGTAAATCATTTGCAGACAAGCCAGGACTGTGACAGAGGCTTTGAAAATAAATCTAAATATCCCTGAGGATCCCTGAGCGTGTGGGACCTACCCTGTCTCCCTCTTCTGCTCACTCCTCTTAGCGGATCAACTGTGCAAAGTTTAACAGATCTGTGGGCACCTTCCAGCAGCCATGGGTACTGACAACAGTCCACAGCTCTTCTATGTTTCTTCAAACTTTTTTTTCCAGAATGTATTATTTCTTCTCCTTATGTTTCTTTTTTTGTTCAGTCATTTCCATGCTGGGATAAACCTTATAAATCTATTAAGAGCAAAATGAAGGACAAAAGATATTGAGTCTCCTGACTGATCCTGAAGTGACCTGCTTGGTAAAGCAGTGCTTTAATTTAACTTCCATACTTCATTTTTTTCATAGGAAACAGCTATTTGCAAATCAATGTTGTAAACTCATACTCACATAGGAAGCTAGTTTCACTCTTCCAACGTTTGCTGGTTCAAGATCATTGAGACAGGTTTGTTTCATGAGCACATAGGCTGGATCTCTTGCAGTATGTAGTTGTCTTTGTCAACTCAGGAGGGTGCTGCCATTTGACTCTCTTTGGGGTTTTTTTGGGGCTTGACCTAATCTTGCTTAGTTGAGTCATTCAATTCTGTTTCTTTTGTTTCTCATTTTTTAACAAATTTCCATGCCAGTGTCTTTTTTCTCCAGATAACTAGTCTTTTAGAGCCCAACTATCACTATCTCAACTATTTCATGTCCATCTTTGTTTTTACATTTATCATCTTGTATGGCTTTCATCTACAAATATCTGAAGGGTGGGTGTCAAGAGGATGGATCCAGTGGTGCAGACCAATAGGACAAAAGGCAATAGGAAGAAACTGATGCACAGGAAGTTCCACCTGAACATGAGGAAGAACTTCTTTACTGTGCAGGTGACTGAGCACTGGAACAGGTTGCTCAGAGAAGTTGTGGAGTCTCCCTCATTGGAGACATTCAAGAACTCTCTGGACACAATCCTGTGTTCTGGGGTGACCCTGCTTGAACAGGGAGGCTGGGCCAGATGACCATATAAGCACACAACAGTGGGTTTTGGATAAAGGAACAGGGTGAGAGGGAAGATGAACTAAAGAGGGAGAGAGAAAACGATAACGAAAGTGAGAAAGAGAGAAAAAGAGATCACCAATCCTAGTTCCAGTGTTGATCCAGCTGATGTGATGTCAGTTCTGGTTTCAGTGTCAGTCCTGCTGATGGGATGTCAATCCTGCCTTCAGCATGGATCCAGCTGCATCAATCCCACTGATGGGATGTGTGGGGTCCTGGGGTCACCACCCAGGCTCAGTGGGGTACATTTTTATGAGTAGGTTTCTCTGCCTTGAAGATAGGTTTTCTTGCTTTTAAGCAAATTAGTTATCATGTGCAGTACATTCTTTCAGATCTTTCTGGAAACAGGTAAGAGGGCTTTGGGGTTCTTGGGTGACCTTGATATCCCCCTACTGCCCATTCCCACTTCTTGCCCTCATTCCCACACTTGTACCATATTCTGTTTGTTGTCTTTCTGTGGACTAGAACAAGGACGTTTGTCCCAGAAAAGTGCTGTCCTATCTCTGCATGATCCCCGTTTTCCACTCATACCTTGTTCTTTCTCACATCACGTTAATTTTAACAGTCCTTACTTATTATTGACAGTTGTCTGTTATTACCCACAGTCCTGAGTTGACTCCACAGCCATCTGGCTATGGGTGTTTGAGACATACACATAGCCTGTTATGTTCTAGGATTCTACATGGAGTGAGAAGGGCGTCCTCCTGAAATTAATTCATCCTGCCGAAAGATGGTTTTCCAAGCAAGGTGGGCGCACAAGGAGTCTAAGTTACTAATTTTGGCCAAAAATTTACCTACATTACTGTTGGGGGAAGGATGTTGGAGGTGATTATCACTCTCATGATCAAAAAGATTTTGTTGTTGTTATGAGGAAATGGAAATCCAGCAAACTGAAAACAACTGCCTTACTCCTTGTGATATTTTGAAAGGGAAATACTTATAAAAGATCTTTTATGAAATAAACCAAGAAGCCAGCTTTCAATTTATTCTGAATGTTTTTTCCCCATTTTTTTCTCTCATTCCTACAGATCTACTTTTTTAAAAGGCTTTTCAAAAAAATGAAAAAGAATATCTTACTTAATCGATGCTCATTTATATGACATTTAGGAAAGCACAGGGCAATAATTTATCTGAATATAAAAGTGGATGACAAAGAGAGGATGATAAGTGAAGAATTAAATCAACAGATTGAAAAGTGTTTGGATGCCATCTCATTTACTCCAAAGGTCTAATTGAATCAAAAGAAACCTCTACAAAAGAACATTTTAAAAGTTGGTCAATAGAGTTTATTTCAAATCAAGGAATAATTATTTGAACTGGGTTAGAAAAACACCTTTGCAAATAGATGACTCTCAAAATTGGATTTATTTGCAGGTGATGACTAATTAAAAGTAAAGAATGTCTCTTTGCACCGCAGGCCAAAAAAAATTCCTCTAATGCATATTGAAAGCCAAAGTACCCCTGACAACAACATAGAGTTAAATCGCTATGTGATAGTGCTGCAATAGGTCCTGTCTTGTAGAGAGCTGAGTTCATGATCAAAAGGGAATTTTGCTTTGTAGACTGATAGAGGCTGGGAGGCTGTTGAGATCTAATGAAAAGATTTTCCTCTGGGAGGTTTCTGTTCATGTGTAGATGTCTATCACCCACTGTGAGATAATTCAGAGTGACATGAAGCAGTAACTTCACATCATAGAGACTTTTTGCTACTTGGTGAGCACTGGTGGTGGAGTATTGTGAAGGAGGCATCACGTCACTACATAAAGGGATGTAAAAAAGGCTTCCCTTAAGAAGGGGTATAATTGCATATAACTGTAATCTAAAGAAAAAATAATACATGAAAAGCAACTAGACATGGAAAAAATTCCCCATTTAGTACCCTAATAGACATTTCTCATTTTGCGACATGGCAGTCTGTAAATAATGTTTCCATAGAAAAAGTGCTGAAACTTTACTCAAAGGAAACAAAGTCTAACCAAAGCTGCAAGTCTTGTAGTGTGGTATAGGAAGCTATTCTCAGTATCTATTCAATAATTCTCCTCAAGGATGATAATCCGGTTTGAAAAATTAAATTTTGATCTAATAAAATTGCCTAACTCTGCATCATATTCCAGAAATGCTGGTAGTGTAAGCTACATTTGTGTTATGATGATTTTCACTCCAGGTAAGATTAACAGAGTACTAATATAATATTAAAGAGCTGGTCTAACATACTTTTCAATGCCTTTGAGCCTATTTCTACTGTGAAATCCTATTGACTCTATTCAGTCAAAAGCAGGAGGACTAGGAGGTGTTAATTAACTTGCATTAGTAAAGTTACATTCCTGACTCAAAAAAAAAAAATATAAATACTTCTAACATGTTAGAAGCCTTCATGAAGGTTTTGTGACAGAAGGAAGCTATATTAATGACTTTCCATTTTCCTGTCTAGAACTTTTCTTCTCCTTAAACATGAAGCTGCTCCTACAATCCCTGAATAGACAATGAGTGTAGGCAAGGACCAGGATGAATGTCAATGCCCCAACACCTGGTTGGCACATGAGCAGATATACAGTCCAGTTTATTTCCTTTTTCTAGGATTTATTTATCTGTTTTAGACAAGTCAAATGTTGATTGGGGTATCTTAGCCCCTTTTCCCAAAGCATTCTCCCCTTCTTCCCCATGCTTTTCTCAACTCTTCACTCCCAGTACAGCAGAATCAATCCCATCCTTTCCAAGGCAGATGTCCCAAATACTGTGTCCAAATGGTCTAAAAAGGCATAGTCTTTTGTTCTGGCTTTACCTGCTATTTTCAATTCATTCTCTAAAACATCTTAGCTTTAAAAAGAACAACTGGCCTAGTCAACAAATGGTTGCTCTGCATGGTCTCAGTTTGCACCTCAATTATAACTCAAGAAAGAGCAGTCTCAGAAATTCCATGCTTCTGCACTTTCCATAGATAAGACATTATGTACTTCTGTACTTTCTGTATAAGACATTTTGTCAGCCATCCTACTCACAGTCCTTTTTTCTTTTCTTCCCACAGCTCAAGTGTGCATGTGTCATTCTCCAGCAGGCAGACCAGGCTGGGCATAGTGGCTGGAATGGGAAGGAAAGTCTCAAAACAAGTTTCAAAAAAAGAACTCTTTTATCCAGTGAACTCTAGCCCAATTATGTATTTTTCAGATTTTTCAAAAGCTATAAAATTACTTCAGAGGTTTTGCCTTCACCAGTCTCACCTCTATATGGTAAGTGGTATGATAAAATCTTACTAAAACATTTATCTGAGAAATTAGTTAAGGTTTGAATAGAAATTGCTAACCCAAGTTAGCTGGCCTGATTTGCTGGCTGTGACCCACCCACTACTACTAATGATAATAACTTTCTGCCAAAAGGGTGAAAAATATTTGGTCTTTGTAGGTTTCTTTTCATCTGTTTCCAGAGTTCACTCTGTAATGGGAAATTTAAGTCTCTCTTTGCAGAGCTTAAGTGTTTCTGCAGACCTTCCCCAACTTTTACATTATACCCTCATTTTTAAAGCAGTTGAACTGAGAGGTGATACAGAAGGTTCCAATTTAGCTCTTTAAATAGAAATTAAATTTTATAACATCCCAGTTGCCTGAGGTTACTGTGCACAACAGCTAAGCAGGAGACTAAAGGAGACTCTTGGTCTTTGGAAGGTTTTGCTTTAAAATGTCCCTATCTATTACAGTGTAAAATGTTTAGAAATTATGGACAGAGCCTATTTTTGTATCTCTTCTATGTATTTCCCTGTTTCATTTCCATAACACTCACAAGAAATATATCCTGAGATCTACATTATATAGTAGGGAAATATCATTTCTGCTGTGTTTCCTGGAAGAACTGTACTCCCTTTCTAGGTTTAATTTCATATCTGTGGCTTATATGTCATATTTTCTATCACAGGTATTGCTATGGGCATGAATCTGCAAAGGTCATTTAGAAACTTGGGTTTTGGCAAGCATTAACTTAGGTTTCAGGAGACCAGGCTTCAGTTCCCAGTTCTGTTGCTGGTTTGTTGGATAAATTTGTTCGACTCACTTCACCTCTTTCTCTGCCCTAATTCCACCTTTGTGAAATGAAGATGGTCACTGTGAACCACAATTGTAGAGGAGGTTGAGACAACAGAAAGTAAATATGTTTATTAAGATTAGCATATCAATATTTGGTAAGATATAGCTTTGGCCTGGATAAGAGACTACTTCAAGCTTAAGATGTCTCCCCTCATAAGAGGAGGGAGTTCAGCTTTTTCTATGTTTTGTCTGTGATTCTAAGACCTGACTGGGCACAAAGAATGATCAGATGTGCATTGACCAATAAAAACAAAACAAAAACCCATGAAGCCTCTGTCACAAATTAGTGTTTTCCACTGCTTAAAGAATCATCAAAGATTTTTTCAAAGAAAAGTTTTGGTATGAAGTTAGCGTGAATTTGTGACTATAACAAAGTTATCCTTCTCTGTCAGCATGTTCTCAATCAATTCATCTCCTAGTCTGAGCTGACATTTGGGATGGCCCTGACACAGGTACAGAAGCTTAGCATGGTGTCATTTGCAAACTTGCTAAAGATGCTTTGAATTTTACCAAAAATGCCATTGATGAAGATTTTAAATAGTACTCATTCCAGTATGGATCCTTGAAGGACTCCACTTGTTACTGATTTCCATTTGAACATTGAGACATTGACTGTAACTCTTTGAATGTGGCCATTCCAGCCAATTCCTTATCCATCTAACAGTCCATCCATCTAATCCATGTCTCTCTACTTAAGAGGTAAAAATGTTGTGAGGATCCATATCAAAGAACTTACAGAATATTAGGTAGATGACAACCAAACCTCTTCACTTTTTCACTGATGCAGTCACTCCATCTTAGAAGGCCGCTATTAGATTAGTCAGGCAGAATTTGACCTTGATGAAGCCATGCCAGTTTTCTCTACACTCTTGTTCCTGTATTCTGTGTGCTTCATCATAACTTCCAAGAGAATCTGTTCCATAATTTTTCCAGGCACAGAGATGAGGCTGGTAATTCCCAGGATCCTCCTTATTACCCTTTTTGAGAGCGGTTGTGATATTTTCTTCTAGTCACCAGGGACTTCACCTGACTGTCATGACTTTTCAAATGCGATAGAGAGTAGCTTAATGATTACATCTGTCAATTTTCCTGGGACCCTGGGATTCATCTTGTCAAGTCCCATGGACTTATGTGTGTTCAGGTTTTTCAAGTTATCTTGAAACTGCTCTTCCATTATCAGAGATTTAGAGATAAGGAAAGAGCGATTGCCAGCAAAATCTGAGGCAAAAATAATTGAATACTCATGTTGCTATGTAACAGATAGAACAGATTACACTGAATCATGTGTCACATAAATACGTAGAAATTTGAAATTAGAAGCAAGTTGACTTCTTAGTGCATGAATAGACAACAATAATGAAAGAACAAAAACTAGTGTGTTGGTTGAGAAGTATATTTCAAAATATACATGAGCCAAGTGATATAATGTTTCTGATGGGCTAAAAAAGAATTTCCACATCCCCTGAATGAGAATTCCATTTCTTGAAATTTTAAATACTTTAGAAATCAGTTTTTCAAAATAATCCTCTTGATTTCTACATTAATAAAATCAAATCACAAATATCATATGCTAATAAAATCTCTTTCCAGTTTCTATGTAGTAAAGATGCAACCATCTTGTGGTCAAAGTTCTGGGCTCTCACACAGGGACACTCAACTTTCTGTGAATTAATGAATTTCTCTTGTGTTCTAGTCTAACTCAAGGCAACAACCAAGCCCCATGCAGCTGCTCGCTCACTCCCCCACCAGCAGAATGGGAGAGAAAATCAGAGGAAAATCAGTAAAAGTGAGAAAACCTGGGGGCTGAGATAAAGACAGCTTAATGGGGAAAGCAAAAGCTTCACAGGCAAAAAAAATAAAGCAAGGAATTCATTCACCACTTCCCATGAGCAGGAAATTGTTCAGTCATCCTCAGGAACTCAGGAGTCCATCATGCCTAACAAAGACAGATGCCATCACTCTACACATCTTCCTTCCTCTTCCCCTATCTTTTATTTGCTGAAGACAACATCATATGGTATGGAACATTCCTTAGGTCAGTTGCAGCCTTCTATGTTCCCTCCCAACTTCCTGTGCACACACAGCTTAGTTGCTGCTGGGGTGGTGTGAGAAGCAGAAAAGGCCTCAAGGCTCAGCATTGCTGAGTAACATTGCTCAGCAGTAACAAGAACATCTCTGTGTTACCAACACTGTTTCCAGAACATGCCCAAAACATGGCCCATATCAGCTACTACGAAGAAAATTATGTCTACCCCAGCCAAAATCAGAACATCTTGAAAGTCTGTTCTTGTTGGATTTAAAATGTAAATAGGATCCTGCAAATAAGAACCAAACTTCAGTTAAAATAACACTCTGCAAACCACAAAACAAAAACTAATAACTTTGAGACATCTAAGCATGTTTACTTCTCTCAGCTGAGGGTTGGTTTGGGAAAATACGTATGTTTAGTCAAGCTTGTCACTGGTCACCATAGCATTGCTTCTCATGACCAAAGCCTATCATCCTGTATATCCTTAGCTATTTATCGCTCTTCTATAGGTACACAAAAAAGTGCAAATTGTACTTAGCTGAAATAAATTAAAAATTTTTCTTTGACCTGGTGTATTCAGCAGTGCAATTATATAGCACTTCAATCAAATATATGAAACGTGAGTCGCCTGTGTCTTTGGCACTATCTCAGTCAGAAGAAGGAAAATAAAAGGCCAAACGAAAGCAATACTGCTAAGCTTCCTCCTTTTGGATAGAAAAGACAAAAGGGAGATAATAATCTGTCTAAGGGAGAGGCTTGGATTTCTTTTTATTTTGAAGCAATAATTGCCCTGCAACCATACATGTAGCCTGAAACAGTTGAACGTCTACTGTCGCTGCCCGTTTCTGACGGGTCTTTACAAGCTGCCCGGCGGCTTGAGTGCGGCTTTTTGCGTTCGGCTCTCTACTCTGGACCTTGCAGCCCTCGGGGCATGCAAATTCTGGTCTCCTAGTAACGGCTCGAACAAGCTCACCTCATCCAAGGCAACTTAACAGTAACAAGTTGGTAACAATGGGCAGCTCCCGACGGTAAAGAAGCAGGGAGGGCTTTTTGCTGCTATTATTCCAGATTTATTATCTGAAGAGAAGTCACAAAAAGCTGAGATCTGAGGGTGTGCAGGGGTTTAAAAGGGGAGAGAAAGGGGCAGTCTAAGGGGAGAAACAGGGGAATAAACCAATAGAGAAACAAAACATGATCGGGGAACATCCAATGGGGAAACAAAGGGGTGGAATACATTAATATAACCAATCAACAGAACACTATAACAGAACTTTCGAGTAACTGATGAATATTAAAATAACTGTGAAGGGGACAGGGGAAGAGATGGAACTTGACTGGCATTTATGAGTGGTGGGAAACTATCAATGCCTGTCTTCCCCATCCCCCTCAGATTCACTGTTCTGAGGGGAATAGTTTGACCATCTTGCTTCTTCATTAATCCACCTGCAGAAGGCAGGTGTGGCAGATTGTCCATTGTTTCCTGTGACCACAGACACTGACTGGGTCACTGCCACAGTCTACTATCTATTCCTTGAAAATTTCTGACCCATTGAAGACAAGCAGACTTTTATTCAAGATCCAAAACCCTAATTTTGATGAGATTTTAAAAATGCTTTCACTTTGGGTTTTGCTCTCATCAGCTTTGTCTGCGTTTCCTGACAACTCTGTGTAAGAGAATTCTGGACCTGGGTAAGAGAGATCAGCAGTATTTGGTAGAGAGTTAGCACCCTACCCTTAACATGAACATGACATTGTGACCAGTTAGAGAGGACAGGCATCCGGTCTACTACTACCAACTCTGCTAATCGATGTCTGAGGGACAATCTGCTTGAATCCGTGTCCATGTACACTCCCGGTGTACTTTACCTGAAGTTTTCAGACTCAGCCCTTCAACCATGTTAGGTTCTACTCTATTATATAAGTATTGTTACTGAAGTCAATGAAAGTAGAAAAAACCATCAAGCAAATCATGGAATTACGTATCATACTGTACTGGGGAAAAAGTGTTGCAAATTTTTTTCTACATGTTATTAACCATGAATTTTTTTATACTGTTGTGTGAGTTGTAAGAAAAGACAGTTAACATACCAAGCACCAATTACTTACATTCTCTTGATGAGGTTCTGATTGCTCTAACGTAACTTGAATCTCTCAAGTAACAACCAAGTTTTCACTAGGTTAAGGAATTTCTTTGAAAAAGAAATCTCTTTATAGCTGTACCTTTGAATATCAGGACAGTGGTTTGTCATGATCAGTTTAGTAGTGTAAATGCATATAGGACACTCATGATAAAAGAAATGGAATTGAAAGAGAGAAAGAAGGTTGCTTGCAACTACAAGTTCCACATGACCTTGAAAATGGAAGATCACAAAGAATTCAAATATATGATGCAACATAGAAAAGATTTAAAATACTCTTAAAAGAAACAGCTGTAGCAAGATGAGAAGAAAACAGATAATTGACACCAGATGTCCCTCTCAGACAGTGATGAAAGAGTAATTACAGAGGGAGAGATAGCATCCTGCAGAGAGCAGATGAGCTTTACCAGCAGCTCTACAAGAATGCATAGAGACAAACATGACAAGTTTCACCACCTCCTATGACATAAAGAGACATGAAGGAAAAATCTTATCTTATGCCCTCAAAAAGAAGATAGAGAAAGTCATGAAACCTTTAAGAGGAAAAATACCTGGAACAGATGGCATCACTAGTAATATCATAAAAGTTGGAGGGAAACCAGTAACCCAGCCAGAACAGCTAATCAACTTGAACTATAGTGAACGAAGTGTCAAAGGACTGGAATTATATTATAATCACTCTTTTGCATTGTAAAAATGCCAAAGGTGCTATAAGATATACAGCCTTCTTATAGACTTCCAGCTATTTCTTATATTGTTGAGAACATTAGCTGAGCAATTGACTTTTGCAACAGCTACAGTTCAACTACCCCAAAATAGATAAGAATACTTGATAAAACGTATTTCATATTCATGTGGTAAACTAGTAAATGCACATCATATCATGAGATAAAGACTCTCTATAAGACTGTCTACATGCCTAAGTAATGATACAGCAATGTGTGAAAAATAAATTCCTCCAAATCAAACTCTAACAAAATGACTCAGTGCTCTACACACACTCCCTAGGGAGAGGATGAGAGGGATCATGAACTATATGTGACAGATGTTATCAGAGTGCTTAAAGCTCTACTGGAAAGCAATTGCATTATAGTGATGAGAGAGACTCGAGAATCTACTGAGAGGAGAAAATTATGAGCAAAAACTAACCTTTGAATATGTCTACATCCCTTCTGCATAAATTTTAATATTGATAAGAATGTTTTCAATATATAACAGACAAATATTTTGCAAAATTTAAACCTAATAATTTTTTAAAGAATATTTAAAGTGACTTTAGACAAAGTGTTCAGAACCAGTGTGATTATATTTGTTCACTACCTGAGCTTATATAAAGGCCTTTAATTGCTAGTCACTTAACAATATGCATCTTTAATAAACTCATCTGTATTTTATAGATGGTGAATAATACTGCTCCCCTATTATGCATCTATATCTTATATTACTTTTTGGATACTGAAGAAAACAGCTTTTAAATGACCTTTCACTTTATGATTTTTTTTCCCTAATATGATTCTAATTTGTTAATGCTGCGTTAGTCCAAAAACCCCACAAATTGTTTTGTTGCTCTAAAAAGCAGAATTAGTTTTGAATAATATGTTCATGACAAAGATGGTCTTCTATTTCCTTGGAACATTGCAGCTAATTTTTTTCTTATCAGCTAATGTAGGTTGGAACACAGAAAGGTGAAAGCATGCTAGAGCTTTTCTGTTGCATTGTCAAAATGCTTTCTGAGGAACTCTAATTAGGTAGATAAATGTTAACACTATATTTATAAGGTACTCTGGTAAAAATACTGATGCTACAGTGAGTGAAGAATTTAAAAGTGACTTCAGGTTAACTTCCTAACAGATTAGAAGTATGGGAAATTCTCCCTCATGGGAGAGTGGAAACGTTAGAAAATTACATGAAGGAATCATTCAGTCATCACTAAGAGTGCATTTGTGCTTTAATATTAAAATATTGTGTTCAAAAATAAATCTTAATTGAACAGTGCCTTATCAGTACAGATAGTATCTTTGTTGATAGATCAAGGCATAATTATATCTATTCAATGGGCTTTGGGTTAGAGCCATGGTGAAGTACACTCTTTCTTATCTCTTTTTTAAAAAAACATTAGTAAAATAATTTGGATATCAGTCTAACAATTATGCTTTCTCGAGCACTTGTATTCAAGATATGTGCATAAAGACACTTCTGCACCCAAGAAAAGCTTGATACTCTTGGTGTATTTATGGTTTTCAGCAGTGGAACTTTCAGAGAAAAAATTAAAAACCTACGAAACACATTTGCAATGAAGGCATGACGTTTCACATAGGGAGCTCATGCTCTTGAATAACACCATTGAGTGTACTCCATCAAGAAAACTGGCAGTCCAAACAAAGAACGTTATCAAACACATGTGAAATGATAATTATGCAACTGCCATTAGTCAAACCAGCAGGTGGTAGAAGAAAACTCTAAGTGACAGATGGAAACATTCTTTTTGTTTTCCTTCCTCCATTACCATTCCATCTCTCTCTCTGCCTAGATGAGACCTTTTTTACACTGCAACTTCCTGGGAAAGTAAGGCATTAAAAATAAAGATGAATCACTTTCTCTTAACTTGAGTTCAGAAATGCTTTGTGAATTTGTCCAAAACATGTAAATAATGAACAACGTTGTCCTCTGATGGACTCTGTTTTCCTCTGTTGAGAATAAATATGCATGAAATCATTCCATGTCTGGTTTTGTGCAGAGAAAGACAAAAGTAATTCTAGAAATAGTATCAAGCAGCATTTTTGGAGAGCTTTATATGATTTTATATGAAAGGCACTAATGTCTTTCTGAAGCAAAACTCTCTGCTTAGATGACTTCCTAGATACTTTACAATGTATATTTCCTCTTAAGCATGTAACTTATTCCTCTAGTAAGCAATAATGTTTTCAATGGGACTATTTACGTTTAAGCACAAGTTTAGGTGTTTTTCCACAGCAGGACCTCATCATATTATCAATTCTCTCTTAGCTACCACAATAGATGGAAGAAATTATAAGACCTGACTGAATCAGCTCTGGAAAATCATAAAAACATACAGCAAACCTTTTCAAAGTTTGCTGTTCCCAAAAGGATTTAAATATCAAAGCAGTTTTTGAAATTCTGTTTTTGGTATATTCTTCATCCAACAGAACTGTAAGCTATTAGGTTGCCAAGAATCCAAACGGAAAGAAAGAAATTCAAAATGTCTGAGGGTTTTTTTATAATTTGTACTACATTTTCCAAACCCAGTAATCTTCGTATAAGCTTCAACAGACTTAGAAAATTTTTCTATATTAAAGTTAAAACTCAAGTTGTTAATTTTCAGAACTGACTCCCAGTGTTTCAACTTGATTTTCCTCCATTACAAAACCAATATCAATGTCTGCCAGTAGAAACTTTTAGGAATTCTCCCCTGCTCTATTATACAATCATAAACTAGGGACATAAACCTGAGAAATGTATTCATTTGATTTTCTATTATTTTCATGGTCTTAAATGTTCAGTTAAAGAAAGAAACAAATGATGCTCAGCAGTAATAGTAAGTATGTAAGCAAATAATACTTAGATGAGAATTATACTGCTGGAAATATTTCCTTTTCATTCAGAGGATACACCTCTTATATAGAATCATGGAGTCATAAAATAGTTTGATTTGGAAGGGACTTTTTGAAGGTGATCCAGTCCAACCCTCTGGCAATGAACAGGGACATCTTCAAATAGATCAGATTGTTCAGAGTCCCATTCAACTTGACCTTGAATATTTCTAGGGTTGAGGCATCCAGCTCTGAGGAATTTGTTCCAGTGTTTTGCCATACTCATCATAAAAAAAGTTCTTTCTTATATCTAGTCTAATTAGACCCCCACTCCATTTAAAACTATTCCCCTTAATGCTATTGCAATAGGACCTGCTAAAAAGTTTGTCTCCATCTTTCCTGTAGATCCCCATCAAGTAATGAAAATTCTCAGTAAGATCTTTCCAGACTCTTCTCTTCTCTAGGCTGAATGAATCCAGTTCTCCCAGATTTTCCTCGTAGGAGAAGTTCTCCCTTTCTCTAATCATCTTGATGGCCTCCTCTGGACTCTTTCCAACAGATTGATGTCCTCTGGATTTTCTGTAACAGATTGATGTCCTTCCTGTGCTGGGCATCACAGAGCTGGATGCAGCACTCCAAGTGGGGTCTCACCGGAGCCAAGTAGAGAGGCAAACGCCCCTCCCTTGCCCTGCTGGCCACGCTACTTTGGACGCAGCCCGGGACACAACTGACTTTCTAGGTTGAAGTGCACATTGCTGGGTCATGTATAGCCTCTCATCCACTGGCATCCCAGGGCTTTCTTGACAAGGCTGCTCTGAATCCCTTCATCCTACAGTCTGTATTGGCAATGAGGGTTGACCCAGGTGCAGCACCTTGCACCATGGCCACACTTCTTAAGCTTGTCCAGGTCACATCATCCTGTCCTTACGGAGTGTCAGCTGCACCACTCCACTTGATGTTGTCTGCAAACTTGCTGAGGATGCACTCAATCCCTTGTCACTTGTCTATGTTGCTGATGAAGCCATTACATAGCACTGTTCCTAATATGGACTGTTGAGGGATGGCACTTGCCAGCAGTGTCCATCGGGGCCACCTAGCCATTGCCCAATATGCTCTGGTTGTTACTGTGCAATCAATATGCTACAGAATAAATAGGGTGATGCACCTAGATTACTTTTGAAGTCGGCCTTACCCTTTCCAGGATTACTAATCCTAATTCAGTGAATGAAGTCAACTGTCCTCAAGGAATATAATGGAAAATTTGTCATTGATTTCAGTATGTTCTTCACACCATTCAGTTCTTCACACCACTCACAAAACGTGACTTGAAGTTTGGGTGTGAAATAGTAAGTGTTAAAGATGTTTTGATGAAGTCCCTTTCTAAGCTTTTTCCCCCGTTTAGAATTTCTTTTTAATATCCAACACATATTGCAGTGCAAAACCAAGGCCAAAACAGTCTCAGAATAGATAATGAAATATGTCTCTTGTTTGTGTCACACATTTTTGGAAAAGATATGAGCCTCACGGAGAAGACATTGACTGCATGAGAAAGAGAAAAGATTCAATTCTACATGCTGGTGAGCTGTGGAAATATTTTAAAACAGGACCATTTTCAAGGGGCTCCCTGTGGCAGACAAAAAAAATCTTATAGAATAAGGTCTTATAGGCCTTTGTTCACTTCTGTCACTTTTGCTCATTCATGAGAAGCACTTTGGGAAATGTGCAGCTGGCATGAAGAAAAATTAAGTTGTGCAAACTCCTCGTAACCAGAGTGCTGCTTGGTTAAGGGAATGTGTGGACAGTGACACAGGTGTTGGCATGTGGCCAATGTATGTTTGTTTTGGTTAAGAAAAATACTAACAGGTACAATTTTAGCTAGTGTATTTTTAGCACAGTATAAGGCCTGCATGGTGTATTTGTAGCATAGTACAAAATTTTAAGCATCTTAGTACTGTATATAAGACCTTGCATTGTGACAATAAATGATTCTCTTTGGAACAAGAACCAAGAGGGTCCTTCACTGCTACAGATCACTATAAATTTTCACTTTGTTTTAGTCAAGTTTTATATATATATATATATCCTTCTCAAAATTTAGATTTTTGTTATAATACTTCTTTTCATAAGAATTCATCATAAAATCACTATATAGCTGAATTTTGATGTGTTTTCTGTGGGTAGACACAAGTGCACCAATACAAATTTATATGGTGAATATGAAAGAGAAAATTTAATTTTGATTGTTTCCTCTATGTAGCATTATGGAAATAATATCTATATATTTATTTTGTACTTCTATCTTTTCCACAAAGAAAGCACATATGTGCATACAGACAGGGACATCAGTAATGGAGATCAGAAACTTGTTTTTCCTTTTTCAATGTCTACACATATTCGAGACATTCATACATTGATTGATAATTAATTTTAAATTATTTTTAAACATACTTTTTTTTATTCACTCAAGTTTTTGTGGAAAAGTAGTGTGAATGTTTATTCCAATTTTAAAATATCTACAGCATGCAATTGTTTCAGAATGCAATAACTACTTTCTAATGCTTCTTTTATGTTGTTTGCTGATATATAGAAGCTGTATACTTTTTTAGGATCAGAAAGGATCTAATGGACTGAAATGGAGAGGTGACACTATTTTGGATATATGAATTTAATGATGACTCAATTTTTAAAATAGTCTTACACGCTACTCTTTCAGACAAACAACATTAGTAAATTACTCAATTTTAGGCATAAAAAAGGTGTATATTACTTTTTTAAATGATAATTGCTGCCTCATATTTTTATAGATATTTAAATATATCTGTAATAAAGTAAATATGTTTTCTAAGATGTTCCTGAATATTGAATCAAATAATGTTTCAGGAGACATAACTGATCTCTGTATTACAACAGCATGCTGATATACATCCTATTTCTTTATTCATGTTCAGAAACTAATGAAGTAGAAGTAGAATTACTGGATGACTTGCCTGAATATTTGGCTGAACTGACCTGTGCCTGTTTGGAGAGGTGGATTTATTGATCTTTTTTTGTCATTTCAGCCTCAAAGAACTGCTCAAGATGACATTAGATCTCAGAGTGTCAGAACAGAAACTAGAGCTGACTAAGCCATTTATCTCCTACCCTCATTTACCTACTCCATTTTTCAAATAGCTTAAGAAGAATATTAAGGAATTGTTGCAGTTTTGGTTTGTATTATTTCAGTTAGCTTCTTAGCTGGCTAGTTAGAACTTTAGTATTATTTAATTATTAGTTTATTTTCACACATTTTTTACATATCCAAGTATAAAATGGCAGTAAGCATGTTCATGAACATTCAGATGACTTGTCAGTGAATCAACTCAATATTTCATTTCTCCATTATAAAATTATATTTCAACTTCTTTTATATCTTCCCTTTCATGACTTTATTTTGGAGGCAAGTCAGCTTTCCTATACAGCAAGAGCTCTTTATTTTAATTTATATATAGTTCCTTTGATAACTAAGGTGTAGAATGCCTACTAAACCTAACATATGATGTGTGGTTTAGGTCATGGTCTTATTGCAAAAAATACTCTTTGAATCATTTTTGACAGTTTTATAAGTCTTGTTATATCAAAGCCATCAATGAAACATGCCTCATTAATTGTGTGAACATCTATTGCCCTTCATGTGTAAGTTTCAAAGTTAGAATTCAGGTTTTTCCTTCCTGCAGTGGCATGAAGGTGTTCATCTTTCTAACAAGTGTTGCTCCAAAATAAAATGATTCATAGCTTTTCTACATCATTCTGACAAGTTACTTATACATCATTTTAAAAAATGCAATTGACTTACGCAATTAAGAAGGAAAATTGTGAAAAATAATTGGCCATCATTCACAAATTGAAAAAGACCTTGGAGGTGTATTTATCCTTTCAAGTATAGAGTGTAGGCATAGCTTTGGAAGATGAGCCCAAACCTCATCCTTCTGTGGGGACAAGACAACATGTTTGTAGACCCCAGAGCTGAGAAACCCTGTTAGATCCCACAGTCAAGGCTGGGAAGACAACAGGAGTAGAATCATTATGTGAGTGAAGAATCCACCCCACTAAATATTTGAAAGATCCTTATAGTTAGAAAATCAAAAAGCAAGTTGTCTCAGTAGTAATTGCCAATTATGCTCGCTCTTAAGAAATAACTAAGAACAGGTAAAAATGCAGTATAATATAATGCAATCTAATATAGTATAAATATAGGTAGGATGAAAAAACTGGGAAGAAGATACTATCAGTTTAACCAGGCATTTTTTAATGATTTGAAATATATAAAATGATAGATTCATACTGATTTTTAATAAAATATCCAATAGCATAAACCTAGAGGAATAACTGGTAATCATCTATCACTTTCTAAATGCAACCAAAACCCTCAAATTTCCTTTAAATTAAAGCAAATTGCATAGAAATAGCAAATAGTGACAGCAATCATTATTGAATTTCTATATTAATAGAAAACTGGGAATTCATAAATATCAAATGTCCTAAACCATATAAAGTGTATGCTAGTTTTCAATAGCTATAAATTCAATAAGTATATCCATTTATCCTTTATTTACCTATCTTTGTCATTATAAAAATCAGAAAAGCTGCAAAAATATATTAGAGTTGAAAAAATACTGAAAAGCTGCCATTTGTATATAATGGAGTTGAACTGTTTATACTGCAGCCTTTGCTTCTTCAGATAGACACCTCAACTTTTTTTCCTCATTTGAGATAGTAAGTAACAAAAAAAATTTTTGCCTTTAATGAAACTGTATGCACTAAATCCCACAATTCTTTTCACATCCCAGGGTGATTTAATTGAAAGGAAGCTTCATATAAAAGCATAAGATTGACATTATTGTCTTCAGTGGAAGCAAAAAATATTCAACTCTGGTTCAAAACAGAAATACTCTCAGTATTTCTGAATAAATATTGCAAATATATGAGTTATTTAATATAAGAGTAATTTAAATAAAGCAGAATCCTAAAACTGTGGGAAACAAAACATAGATGCGGGGCAAAAGGTTACCATTTCTGTAAGTTGCCAATTGCTTCTTTTGAATTTGTATCATTTGCTTACCATGGTATATGTAATATAAGGCTTGAAGGCCTTTCCTAACCTTTCAAAAAATGAGACAGGAGGTTGTGGCCATTAATAGCTATTTCATAACTAAATAACCAATAGGAATAACTTTTATGCTGCACTTTGACTGGCTGGAAGATCTGTCTTCCTTCATGCTTCCAAAAAGTTTACCACCAAACTCAAGAAAATAGACATCCAGGTGATGCACTGAGGAGGGACCCAAAGCCTGCCCTGCAATGTGCTGTTTTGATTCTTTGGAGATATTGACATTTCCTTTTGGAGATTTGACTCCAGTAAAAGATGCTGCCTAAAGATGCTACAGGTTTGAATAACCAAAATTGGGAGGGATGATATGGAGTGCTGAGATCTTTGATACAATTGTATCTGGATGAAAAGGACAGTCTCGGTCTCTGGGTTGACTTTGAGAGGAGAAGTTTCTTAGAAACCAGTATAACTGGGGCTTGTCCTATTTGAAGTAATGAAGGCTAATTGCTTATTTAAATAAGCCTTGAGAAAGTGTTAGTCTTCATCCAATAAGCAAATTATTTCTTAAATTTTTTTTTTTTTTGGCCACCAATATTTACTTCATTAAGGAACTTTTCCATTTTGTTTGTACTTAAGGAAAACAGTCACCTGGCAGAAAATAAGCCTACTGAGTCTTCAGGGAAGCACAGAAAGGATTTATGGTGTCCAAATCACACACTCTCAGTCAAAAGGTATGAATATGAGTGCAACTTGTAAAATACCAAGTGACACTTGGGAAGTAAATACATATTGAAGGCTAGTGGAGTCAAAGGCTAACACTACAGCCAAATAGATAAGTTTAGTGATGAATTTTTTTTTTAAGATTTGAGTAAATATTTTTTATATCTTTCAAGAATATGGTTGCAACATCTTATTATTCAAAGGAAGGACTGACAGATATATTAAAACACTGTAAGTCAAGAAAGCCTTCTGTTAGCACTAGGCAAGCATACTTTAGAAAACCAAAAGCAGTAGTTGTTCATACCGCACTTTGCTTGACCTCTGGTAGCTTCACCTCTCTTACAGAGTGTGCTCTGAGTCTATGAAAAGAGGATTTCTATCTATGAAAAAATATCCCTTTCTCCCCATAGATGGCTGCAAGTCTATTTTATTTTAATGGCAAAGAGAAGTGAGATGAACGATTTTGCACTCACAGTGAATGTTGGCTTGGCATTGTCCCAGGGTTTTGTTTCAGGCTGAAAAACAATATTCAGGCAAGGAATGTTTTTTATTAAATGCCCCATCTTTTACCAAGATAATTCAAACTAGAAAAAAAAAGAAGATTGGTGTTGAGAATACAGAACAAGTATTGCTCTGAACACTGATTTTTTTTCTATCATATTCTTTCTCTGACACTTACTTCCAAATTTGCAGCTATTGAGCAATGCCCAATTTCCACAGTTATTCTAGCTTACATTTTAGCTTGTTTAGTGCATGGAATGGAAGTATAGAGCTGTATTAAATTTGATGAAAGAAAGAGGTGCTTCTGAGACAAAGTAGTTTTAGCTTCATGATGAGAAACAGGAAAAACAGAGATGTGCTTACTTTAAATCAATGGCTCAATTTGTATATTTTAAATCTGGGGACATATTTCAACACCTACTGCAGTTGGACTGACTCCTGAAAAGGCAGGTTAAGTCTATGAATATAAGAAAGTCCTTGCATTTAATCCTTCAGGTGCTTCATGAATACTTGGTCCATCAAATCATAATAAACCAACAGGTCAGTATTAAATGAGAAAGAGCTGTTCTACATTGAATTAGAAACCTGAGTTTTCCAGAACTGGCTTGGTGGAAAAATAGGAGACAAAATTATTGATCAGCTAGCAGGTAAATGCTCCCATGACCATGTAATGAACACATTAAAGCTCTAAGACTGGTCTCTTAAAGATTTCAAGAGTACCTGCAGGTCAGCTTTCAATGACTAATTCAAAGTGAAGGTGCTCAATTACATATGTATATATTAAAATGTATTCAGATGAAAAATAGATCTGAATGACAGGGATATGGACATGTTGCAGAAGGGCAAGAAACTAACTCAGAGGAACACTGTAGTTTTTGTAAATTATTCACTCAAATGTAGTCAATGTAAAATAGTGTTGCAACAGCCCATGTGCCAATATCCCACAAGTCACTGAAGAAATATTTTACTTGAGGTGGGTAGTGGCAATTGAATGCTTGATTTTGACTGTTTGCAATTACTGAAAAACAGCAGGTATTGATCAAAGCTACCTCAGTTCTAGTAAATTTTAGAAAAGGAAAACAGTTTTCTTTGTGTTTACCTTAAAAAAATGCTTTATATTTCTTCTGCAATTATTAAATGGTATCTTGTTATTGAACAGAAAATAATAAACATCAAAAATGAAGTAGACTATAGGAAAAGGATTTAGCAAAAAATTACATTTTTAGTTATTCTCCTCCAGGAAATTATGCACTACACAAATTTGCTGAAGTCCTATAAAACATCTTAAAGAGATTAAGTTTTCTTGTAGTATCCACCACATTAACTACATTTTTTATAATAATAATATGTCTAATGCTTCAGCAGATCAGGTTGGGTATTTTTATTACTCCTACGACATCCTATACTTTCCAGAAGAGTTGCTTTTCATAACCATTATGTCATGCACTCTCCCAAATTTGTTTGGAGGAAATATCTTCCCACCACTAACATGAAATTCACTACTTGACTGAGAATCTACATTTTGAACTAAAACTGATAGAGCATGTTCTACCACCCATGAGTGTCTTTCTCCCCATCTAGAACAACATTCAAAGCTGATGTGATGCTCATAAGATCATTTGAACATCTGCATTAATTCTTCTATCTTTGTAAAGACACTTACAAGAAAGCAGTAGCACTCCTAGTTTCAGTCCTGAAACAAACAGCTTTCCATCGCTTCAGACCCTATAGAAAGCCAGGATCAGAAATTAGTAAAATATTGTTTCCAGTCTACTGTCCCTTCTTCAGATGCAGCAACATCCAGGCCCGTAAATGCCACAGAACTGGCAGAAACATTTAGGAGATCTCAAAACAGTCATCCTCTTTGATCTGGTATAGTTCTTGAAAGCTGTTTTTTTGGATAAATCAATATTTGAAAACATGCAAATCTGTCGGACATGTAGACATGTTTTCCAAAGCTTTCAAGTTTCATGAAAGACAGATTGTACAGTTGCCTATTTAGACAATCTGATGGAAAAAATTTCACTTTGGTGCTGAGTTCAGCCTCAGGTTTGGCTAGGTTCAGGAGCTCTTCATGAAAACATTTAATGGACTAGCAACCACTGATGTTAGCAAGGACTGCTTTCTGGTCATGGCAGAATCAAGGGAATTTGAGGTTTTCCTTACTTTGCAGTGCCAAGATACTGATTTGCAGATAATGGCAAAAGAGGAAATATAGCAATTTATTTTGCTCTACTTTAATTCTTGGCTTTAAAAAAATGGTTAAATTTTATCAGATCTAAGTAGAAGTTAGATCACTAATCTATTGTATTTTGTTCCCTGTGTTGCATTCTTGCTTCCCCCTTTTTCTTATATGTGCTTAGAATATGAAATACAATTCTCTAGAACTATTTCACTTTTGACTTCCTGAATTGTTGGAATTTGCTCTTCAGCTTTTACTATTTCAATAAGGCAGACAAATTTTAAAATATCTCTCCTAATAATATATATTTAATCTATGAGGACAATGACCTTGACCAACAGTGACAGGTTGGATATTCACTATCTGAGTTGAGTTCTGATGTAATTGTATTTAAATCTAAGAGGATTTTCTCAGTCTTCTTTTACTTTAGCTCTATACTATCCTCCTTGTATATGTAACTGCACCTAGTTGATTCAAATTTACTCTGAAGTTGTTTTAATTTATCCACAGTAGTTGCATGGAAAAGCTGAAGATTATGTAAGACTAAGCAGGCTATATAAAATGTAGGTAGAAATCACAGGAATGGTTTAATCACATAAATATGAAAATAGAGTTTGAGTGTGTCACTGGTATGGGCACATCAGCTTCTTTCTACCTTCCTGGATAAATTAACCATTATATATCTTCTTTCCCTGCAAATTTATAGTCAGAAAGACACTGAAAAAATGGTACTATTAAGGATGGCATGTTTTATTTCATTTAAATACCAGAAAACTGTTTCTGCAACATCAAGATATATTTAGACATTCTTCTAAATCCATGAATTTCAGCTGTGCTCTTCCAAAGTCACTAGACTGTTAGAGCATATAGCAAGGATGTTTTCATGGGATTCTCTCAGTGTGAATACTGTGGATAGTTCTGAATCGGTTAAGGGATTTAAACTTTCTGAAGGATTTTACATATACATAAGATCTGCAGTTTCAGAATGCAAACAATATTCAGCCCAAAGCCAGGGTACTCTACACTGAAAAAAAATGTTCCTGTGTAATTGGTTGACACTTTTCAGTCTCTGAGTTAACCTAATCTCAATTAAAACTTCCAGCTTTATGCAGCATGTTCTATTGTGAATAAAATAAATATTAGTCTTAATCTACACAGAAGGAGCTCCCGTAGCATTAGTGTCTGAAAAGTTCACTTCAGAGGTCAATGTTTATGGAGTAAGGACGAAGTAGGAAAGGGAAAAAAAAAAAAAGGAAAAATCCCCTATTTTCTGATGTAGTAGGAATGGAAAAAATAACAAGGAAAGCACAAGAGTGAAATTAAAATCTCTGCAGAAGGGTGAGGGGCTGTAAGTGATCTTCAGTCTTCTACACAGGTTAGTCTTTCCTAGCAACTCTCTGTGGGTGAAACGAGTCAAAGGAGAAGACTGGACGTTGTGATACAGGAGACTGACCACTACAGCTCAGCTTGATCAAATACAAAGTTATTCTATACATAGGTATGGATGGTGTAGATTGTTTCATCAGAGTATGTGAAAATGTAATGTTCATCCTGAGAGTATCTTGTGAGTAAAATATATCATTTTGCTCTGTTGTAGAGTGACATGAGATTTTAGTTTCATTTCATGGCTAAATCAGTGATACAAAGTCTTCTAAAAATGCAGCAAATCTAATTTTATTTTGTGTGTTTGGTTTGCTTCTACTGAGATAGAATTGTCAGAATCTTTTTACTAATACCTACAATGAAATAACATAGAAACCATCAATGTAGTGGAAAACTTCAGGAGAGAATTTAAAATGCTTCAGTAATCATATCACATGTCACAAAATATTAATGTACAAAAAGTGGGCAATTTCCACTTGTGATACATTCTGAAAAAGTCCACAGATATTGAGGTGAATGCAATACTGAAAATACCACTTTCCAAATTGAGTATAAATCTGTTAATCTAGAATGGCTGTGAGATGAGCATGTACTCGTCACCTCTATCTTATTAATGAAAAAAATCCCCAAAAACCAGAGTCAGAAAAATTTGAAAGAGGATTAAGACTTCCAAAAGACATGATCACAGAACCACAGAATCGGTGATGAAATTCCCGTGATTGTCACAGTTTTTCATTTTGACATCAGGAATGAAACGCTCCTGAATAAATCTAGGTACTGCAAGTTACTTGTGATGGGATGCATATTGTATACAGAACAAACCCTCTATACATAGATTAAAATTTCCTCACAACTCAAAGATAAATTTACACCACTGGTTATATCACATTGACTTGTTTATATGCCATGGTGTGCCTTCCTTCCATTAGCTCAATAATTGTAGAGAGTCTTAAGTTTTGACTCTTGTGTATGAAATCACATTAGCTTCATAACTTGAATAAAAACACAGTTCCTCACCTGATACTTTATAATTCCTTTCTCTTTCCTTCTGTAGATTTTTTATGATGAAAAAAATGAACAATATTATTTACTAAATATACTCTAGAATTTATATGGGTATTATACCACAGAAACTTTTCTGAATTGAGTCCTCTGACAAGTGAAACACCATGTGTTATCAGAGTTAGTTAAAAAGAGAGAACAAAAGAGAAACAAGCAAATGGTGAGTAAAACAAAGAAAAGTACAGATGTTAAGTCATGAAAAATGAAAATGTTTGCACTAATTGCTTAACTAACCTGTATAAGAATCACACCTTTGTTTTTGGCTGATGGAAGAAAAAATCTCTCAGAAAAGTATTGAATACAAGAGAGAAAAGAGAAAAAGTAGCCATTAATGTGTACTCATATGCTCTCCAGACTGTAAATTGAACATAGACATTTAAATACTTTCTCTTCTTGGGAACAGATGAGGTAAAGTGGTTGAAAATGTTCTAGATATTTTCTGTCAGTGATGGCCTATGACCTTTTTTCCTAGCCCTGTCTTGCCCCTCTACTGAATTCTGTTCTACTTCAATCTGCAACATATCAGCTAGAAGGTAATAAATATACCAAGGTTGTGATCTCTGGAGGGCTTTCTCTTGGCTAGTTGATTGTCATGTTTTAGGAATATTAACTCTGTTTCTTAACCCCATTTTTCTCTTTCACTCTATTCTTGCTTTACCTCTTCACCACCCAGTGGTGTTGAAAGTTAATAAAACTGCAGAATTGACACTGCAAACACTGGAATCTACGGCATAGACAACAGTCTTAAAAGCATATAATGAAGGAATTAAATTTCAGTTCCTTTTAGTTGACCTCTGGTGTTTAGATTTTCAGGATAGACCTAGGTTATTTTTATCTACAGAGAGTGGCATTTCAGAAAATAGCATTGTACAGTATTTATGAATTGCATTGAGATGTTAGCTGCTTTTTTGGTTTTGGTTTTTTGTTTGGTTTTTTTGGGGGTTTTTTTTTGGTTTTTTTTTTTTTTTTGTGTGTGTGTGTGTAAATCCTTCTCATGTTCTTGTTGTTAGAAAGGTTGAATTGAACTGTAAGCTGAAATATTCATGTGAAAATCCCATTAAAATACGTCAAATCATCTTCAATGCCAGAGCTCCCACAGCTGTCCTGGTGTCATTGAGCTGCAACATCATATCCTCAGAGACACTTAGGGAATCTCCCAGGCACTCTTACACACATTCACCCACAGAGCACTAGGGTGAACCTGAAATGGGTGTGGAAAGTCAATTCTCAGTTAAGCTCACTCTTCCTCAGGTGAAGTAGCACCTTCTGTCCTGGTGATTCTCTGGTCCTACCCCACAGGTGGTCTGAGTGCCACTCTTCATACATCTTACAAGTGACCCATAAACTGCACTGGAAAAATCCTGTTGTTGACTCTGTAGATATGATTCAACAGGAAAGATGAAGCTCATTAAAATGAAAGAGATATCACAGATGCATGTAAGAGAATTAGAAAACAAATACTAGTCACATATACCTCACTGTGATTTAATTTTCTCGTTTTCTTCTTCACAAAATACACTACAGTTGTTTTTTTTTCTTTGTCCCTTTGGAGCACACTTGGAAAGCAAAAATGAGACATTCTTTTAGTGATTAACTGGCAACCAGACAAAATTACTGACAAAAGTCTTTGAAAATATTTTGTGATTTCATACATCTCTGTTCTTGAGATCCAATTTAATATTCTTCAGAAGACCATGTTTTCAGAATCTTGAATGCTTCTTCTCATAAAGACACCTTAATATGCCTCTTAGATTACCTCAAGGTGCTTTTATTTGTGCATGAGAAAATGAAAGCATCCAAAATCAAAGAGAGAGCAAAGACTAAGTTGTGACTCTCAAAGCTGGCATCTTGATTGCTATTTCTCTCTGCTCAAGAAAAGAAGGAAGCATTGGCAGTGATTTTTCTAATGCAGGTTTTTTTCATCCTGTGCATCTCTTTCCGATGTGTTGTTCAAATGCAAATGCAGAATCTGTTTGCCCTTACTATTCACTTAAGGGAAATTCATGGTGTGGCGTGATTGATTTTCACCACTCTGTATCTGCTGTCAATACCCCTCCCAGGTTTGCTGTGGAGTAATGTACCCCAGGCCAGATGTAATCTGTTAGCTGTGAGCAGAAGTCAGACTTGAGTACATATTACTGTACACTGTGTCATTTAAATGGTGGGTGAGTCATGAAACCACTTTTTCTTGTAAAAAATAGGTATATTTCTTACAATTACTTTATTCAATAATTTGCTGTTCTGCATCAATAAGCACTTAGATATTCTGAAACAAGAGAAATAAAATTTGTAATTCATAAACAACCATGCCTTTTAGGACAAAAAGCTAAGAATGAAGGGGCCAGATTATGAAGGTTTTCTTAATACTGCAAAGTACCTATTTATGGAAGTGAGTAGATCTCAGCCGAGCATGTGCACACAGGGGTAGAACCCACCTTGTTTAAGTAATGTCAGTCTGCCCCTGCAATTTTAAAGGTTATTATGAAGCTAATGAGGACTAGCAAGTCATGATGTGACAGAAGTCTTTTGCTCTGCAGCTGACACTAACTTGTCAAAAGGTACTTGATTAATTATAACATTGTAAGATAATGCATTGTGAGCCCATACCAGGCAAATTACTCTTCATGGGGCACTGACAGTGTGTCTCTCTTCCACCTATGTAATTTATTCTAACTGTAACAGTCACAGGAAACACCCAGCCTCCAAAAATTATAGCTGCAAAATGACAAACACAAAGCAAACTAGATTGCAAGCTTGAAATAATTTCTCATGGGGTGTAATTATAATCACATATCAATCCCCCAGAAGGAATAACATGCTATGGAAAAGCCAGTGCAAAACTTCATTATCTGTCACCTACACTAAAACATTCTACACCCTCTCTGATTGCCATTGTTTCCTTTCTTACATATTTGAAAAAAACCCCCACAACCGTGCATACCTTGCAGCAATGTTTTTATGTTGTGACCTGTGTTATGCCTGCACTGGTTTCCAACAGTCTTCTACTATGAGGCCTCTATTTTTAAAATAATATATAATGGAAATGCTGTATTTTCAGAAGTAGGAAGGTAAGAAGTTTCAGTAATTCAGCATTTAAAAAAAACCCACCCCACCCTCCAAACAGAACCAGAAAAGAACCCAGGAAAGATTGTTAGGACATCTTATAGCAATCTAATTTTCTAGCAAATTAGAATGACCTACCCAATCAAAAAGAGAAAAGAAAAACCCAGTATATTCAAGGTTGCTAAAATAACATTTAAAGCCTCTAGAAATGAAAAGGATTAGATATCCCTTATGTCACTATTATTAGGAAACATAATTTTTCTTAGATGGCCTAAGAAGGAGTAGACCCTTGGGGTGAAGCTGGAGTACTACTTTTTTTAGTAATGAATTACTTCCCCTCATGAAGTACATCTGGATACCAAGAATCATATTATTTCTAGTCATAAGTAGTAATTTTCTCAGTGTGAGATGTCTGCAATATGGCAATTGAGCAGGAGTAAATTTTGTCTAAGATCACAAAACAGCTGTATCATCATTAGATCTCTAGAGACTTTTCACCACTGAACTCTTTTGTGCTGAAAAGGTCCAAAGAGTTCTATAAAAGAAGAGAGAGGAAGAGTAAATCACTAGAACAGATGCTAGATATGCTTTTCAAATTAAAGGTTGTTTTGTCATGTAACAGGACTCACAAAAAGTATAAAGGACCTTGAAAAAGAAAACATAATAACAAAACCCCTAGCAGACGTCCAAACAAGTAAAGAAACAGAGAGAAATGAGATTTGACTCTAAGCTTATTCAGCGTATCAGTGAGTTTATTGAAATTGATTTACCTCAGATCTTAGGTAATGGAAAAAATTTTTAACATGAACATTAAAGACCTACAATGTGATTAAAAATCTTTTTGAACCTGGCTTCATTCATGAGTCACACAGACAATTTTGTGCTCCAGTGACAACAGATATTGTTCTAACAATGAGTACCTGCCTTACTTGGAGGTGTAATTGTCCATCGTACCACTTAGAAGGAGAATCTAATGGAACTATTTGAGTGGATTAAATAGTTTCTCTTGGTATTAAAACACAGCAAGCAGTCAATGAAGGCAAACATGTGAGAAAGGTTAAATAAAATGTAGGCCTAACCAGTGCATAGAAATTAAATTCACAAACCACTCGATTCTTGCAGAGAAAAGTAAACTCCTGTCTGACTTTATGACATGGTAGTGGAGTTATACTCCTGTGTTCATTACTTTCAGGTTATAGTCTGCAGTTAATGCATCATTGGTGATAAAGTGTCATGTAACATTCTCAGTTGTAGATTACATTAACACGATCAGTCTTTTGCTAATGTAGAAGTACTCTCAAAAATAGAGATAAATTATCCCTGGAAAGATACAGGGCTTATGTGGTAGACGTGCATATTCCATGGGTTTTTCTTAACTGTCATAGGATTATTGACAAAATTTGTCATTAAAACCTGCCTCAGATATTTTTAACTTTGTGGAGGACCTCAGACCACGTGGCTGAAATTTCCTACATTTTTGCCCTGGGAATTTCAGCACATATGATTCATTATAGAAATGGATAAGTAAAAGAAATAACTCAATATTTAAAGCTATGCATGATTTCCTGGAACTGCCGTAGTCTGGCAGCTGAAATTTGTCACAGACATAGGCCTCAGTGAATAATCTACAGCCTTGTTTTAGAAAGAAACTGTTTTTGTCAAGGTCTGGAGATCTGAGAACTGTGGTCTATGCATACATATTATAATATGGACTATGCTTTAAGTGAAAAAGATTGACTCAGAAGCAATGTCATATTAGGAATACAATTGGAAAGACAGCTACTGAGAAGTTTTCACAAAACAAAATTGAAAAGGATTTATTTTTAGATGTTAGATGTATATTTGGAGCAAGTGTGGATGTTCTATTTTGCAGAACTACTTGCAACATGTAGTTACAGACTAGTTTTATCAAGTTGCACACAAAATTGCACATGTGGCCATGTACCTGTCTCACCCACAAGAAGAAATTATTTGTCTTTTTTGACCTTCTTTTTAGGCAGGTCTCTGATAATAAGATATTTCTGTAACTATATCATCGGGTCATGCATGAATGTGATACTTAAATGTTAAAAGATTTTGCCAAATTTCAGCTCATATGCTCCTTTCCCCATGTTTAACTCATTTCCATCATTTCAGGGAGTGTGGAGCTGCACTTTGAAAGTAAAGAGACAACATTTGAAGGAATAGGATATCTGGTGGGAGATACAGCTACCATGTTCTTAGCCAGAATATCCTAGCTGTCTCTAGAAGATGTGGAAATGGACATCCACTTGCATAGCTGTGCATGCTTTCTCAGAAGGAACTTGCATTTGCAAGTTGCACAGAAAACCCTTTTGATGGTACCTTCAACTCATATGGTTTTAAAAAGAGAAAGATAGTAAAAAAGATTTTTAGCATGACTTCAACAAAACAAGCAGGGCTTGGTGAAGTAGGGAAAGAAAGGGGTCAGAGAAATGACAAGTTATTCATTAAAATGCTATGAATCTCAGGGAAAAAATGTTCAGCTTACATGCTTTAACTCCGGTCAACATTAAAACTTGATTTCTGCATCTATGAATAATATAATTAGCAAGTAGTCAGTGAATGACAGTTTCAAGATCAATTTCTGCAATTCTACAGATAAACCAGGCCACAAGACTCTCACAAAATGTTGGTAAACACACTTTTTGAGTACTTTTCTAGGCGTAAACCCCCCATGCTCTGATCTGGCAGATGCACTCAGAGCTCTGCATTCCCTCTGCTCACACACAGACCCATAGCAGGTGAGAGGGACCAGTTTGATTTTTGTTTATGCCTCAACATATGTTCTCCATGAGGTGAAAGATTACGCTGGGAGCTGTATGTGTGTTGAGAGCCCTGTCCCTGGAGAGGCTTCACTAGACAGCCAATCAGGGGTCGGAAAGCTTCCATGATAGGGCTGCCAGCACCTCCCACTTGCCAGGAAATGCCTGGATGCCTGCAAAAGAATGCCCAGGAAATCAGGCTGTGGGAGGAGTCTTAACCCTTAAAAGCAGTTGACTATGTCACAATGGGTGCCATTTTTGCTTGGAGTTTCTTGGAGGAGGTGGGGGCCCACCATTAGGGTCAGCTCAGCCCATCCTTTCTTTCCTCTTTAGCCTTTTCCTCCCTGTGGTCCCACTTCCCTCTCTTCACTTGCTTTGCACTGCTTCACCGTTTTCCATGAACCAGCTCATCACTGCGACGACCTCATGCTCTGCTGCCTCCTCAATAGGGCGGGTGCCGCCACGCCAGCTGCCGCTGCCATGTTTCCTGGGCGCAGCCATAGCTGCCACAGCCTGCATCCAGCCACGCCAGCCACTGTCGCAGGCAGCTGCCGCCACCACGTTTCCCCACACTGCAGCTGTAGCTATGGCCTGCATCCAGCCATGACAGCCAACCGCATCCACCGCGTTTCCCGGGCGCAGCCACTGCTGTGTTTCCCGTGCTCCAGTCACAGCTGCTGCGTCCCAACTCTGACGCCTGTGGCTGTTCCACGGGCATGCCCATGGCTACAGTAGCTTGTTATTCAGCAACAGCTGAGACATGCAGCCTGCTGCTGTTTGGAAATCGTGCCCGTAGCTACAGCAACCTGTTCTTCAGCAATGGCTGAGACACGCAGCCTGCCACTGTTTGGAAGTCGCACCCAGCCCGCTACAAAAGCCACACAAACACACTGCAACTTGCGGCACACACACGCTCCATCCTGCTGAGCTACGCTGACAAAGTAAGGAAGTTCTTGTGGTAACGCTGTCCCTGTCTTGTTTCTTTCTCAATCTCTCCTTTGTCCTCTCTGCTCCCTTTTCTATCCCCTTTCAGTAGGGACAACTACCCTTCTTATCAATAAACAGTTCTCAGATATAATATTGCTGCATTTGGGCTTTATTTTCATCTGAGAAATCTATTAAAAAAATCCTCCCCGACCCCTTCTGTTTACATTGGGACAGGACAGCAGGTATGTCTCACAGGCCCCAATCCCTTCTCTGGAGAGGATGGACTGCCCCATTTACCCTGCTTCCAAGGCCTATGTGGGCTCTGCAGCTTAGCATATACCCCTGCAGCTCCCCAGGACCCACCAACACTAGTGCTGGTGGAAAAGCCCCTGCATTCCCAAAAACTGTGGGGTGGAAGTCCCACATGTTGCTGCACACAGCCATCAGCTGATGGTCAGCTTCCTCATTGATAACTTCTTCAGAGAATGATTGACTTTGATGCAAACACCCCCATCAGTGAGAACTTTGGGTGCTGCAGCTAGGCAGAGGGGCTGCCCTCCCACTCCTGCCATGCCAGTTGCTGTTCCCAGTCTCTGTCACACAGAGGAGGTGGTATGGGTGATGCCACACAGGGCTCCTGGGCTGCTTGCACAGCCAGCAGAGAATTGTGGGCATTAGAGAAAGATGGAGGGAAATGGATAGAGAACAGCTCATTTTGAGGGAGAGGGAAACTACTCACTCTCAAAGCAGACAAAAATCAACAGCAGGAACAGCACGAGTTAGGAGTCTCCAATTTATCATTCGCCAAGCAGGCTGCTCAGCTGCCACAGGTTTTCAACATCATCTACATCCTTGCCATGAGGCATCACTTCATAATACAGTGACTCCTTTTGCATAAATATGCTGTGCAGGGTGAGTAAGGCTGGTAGGAGCTTAAGTGAAAACCTGCCTTTTGGAACAGGATGTAATCACTTGCCAAGGACATTTGGTAAGAGATATATGTTGTCAGCTTGCCAGTGGCAAATAAATAAAGGAATAATAATTATAATCACATTACCAATACTGCATGACTACCCCAACTTACAACAACATTAATTAAAATTACCCTCTAAGTTATAAAATTTTAAAATCTGTCTCTTGCACACTCCCATGAAGTAAACACAGAAGGTTTGCAAAGGGAACTTATTCTGATTTGGTAGCTTCATTCTAAATACAGCAGGGAGATGGAGGCAATAGCTATAAAGAATTTTCAGAGCCTCATTTTATAATTATTTTTAAATCTTAGATAACAATAAAAACAAAAGAGAGATACAGAAGCTGTCCACATTCATTACAAGGATGGGTTAATTCTGTCCCTATGGTGTACCTTATCACAGTTTTACAAAGATACCTTTCTATACAGAAATGTCACCCCTCAAAAAAATAACGGTCAACTGACAAGCTCTGTCTTTTTAATACAGGATCTTTGAATTTTTTAATCCTCTGATTTTATTTAAATAAATTGGTATATTTAATTGTCTGTCCTCTTCTTTTCTTGATACTCTTCTATCTTTAATTGAATAAAGATCCACACCAATAAATTACCAGAAGAATTTGAATAGTCTGCAAATTTTCAAAGCAACATGATATTTGCTGTTTCTATGTACTGGCTAATATGTTACAAATGTAGAGATATATACTGGATAATCTAAAAAATGTATAAATTATGCATAATATACATTATGAATCCTGATGGCAATAGCCACCCTTACATTCTGCTCTTCCCCATTGTTTTCTCTGGTTCTTCAAAGTGAAAGTTTTATCCTCTACTTCTCAGATTCTGCAGGTTCTTTGAGGCATAAAAGATCTGTTTCTCTGTCCCCAAGCCAGATGCTACATCTACACTCTACATTAAGATAATATGCAGTTACACACTATCCTTATGCAAACTTTTTCCTTCAGGGAAGAGATGTTGTTATGGAGCTCTGAACGGGACCCAGATCTCAGAGCTGGGGACTGGAGATGTGCTGCAGCTGCACATGCACTGAGGTTTAGGTGTTGTCCAACTGTTTCAGAATTCAAAAAGAGAAGCACAAAGAATATCTCAATTCTTTTCAGAAAGTGTGACTGTACTTTGTTGGTGTTCTAAGAGCCCAACAGAAAGTCCATTTAACCACTAAAAAGGAATAAAGAAGGGATATATACTTAGGGACTTCAGTATAACTACAGAAGATTTGAAAGGTTGCAGGTACACTTCAATATCCATCATTGACCTGATTTAAGGAAAAAAAACCACAGCTTTTCAGTTATACGTATAGGAATAGTTTGAGTGGTACCTGCCCACGTATCCATTTGTAATTTTATCTCCACATTCTTATTTACAGCTTGGATTGGAAGTAATACACTTGAAGTCCTTCTAAGGCATGTAAAACTAAAAGATAGAAATATATTGAAAAAAAAGATATTTTCTTGCAAAATATCAGAACTTACATCTTTAGAAAGCCTGAACATCTTCTGAACAAATAATTTACAAGAAATAACTGCCTTTTTTGATTTTTTTATAGTTCTGGAGATTAACACAAAACTGTAGAAAATGCTCAATTATATACATCATTCACTGAGTACTTCACAAAACATTTTTTACTGCAGGGAACATTCAAATCAAATTGCAGTCATTACTACTGTATGTGCAATTAAGACGGTTTAAATTTGTATTACTTATGTTATAAAAATACGTGTATTGCATTTTACTGCCATGTTCCAAGTTTGCAATGCTCATTGGCTACTGTAAGAGAAATATAATCCAGAATGAGATACAAAGCTATCTGATCTTTGGGATAGGTCAAATTGTCAATTTTACAATTCAACATTAAAAGCTGAGTTTATCATAGAAGAAATATATGTGCCGGCTGGTTGTCACTCATGATTGCCACGTTTCTGTGTCAAATGCCACGTTACTCATGGCAGCTGAAAGTTCATGGGAAGAAAAAGAATACTGAAAATTCAAATTTTTTTCAAGTTTAAAATGAAAATAATATCTTTTTTTTCAATTTAGTTCTCCTGAATTTCCCATATGTAATATTTATTACACTTTCTACACAAGTAGGTGAACCAAAACCAGGATCTGCTTTTCAGGACCACACAGAAATTCTTAGCATTGACGGAAAGAGAAATTCTGTATTTATCTTGTTTCTAACTAGAAGTAATGAAGAAATATACCAAGTGAAAATGCAAATTATACATTGGATTATCAAAACTACTAAAGAAGCCATAGGCAAGCTAGCTAAGAAAATAGCATAAAGTATAAAAATCTTTGAAAGCAAAGCTTGGCTGCAGAGTCCCAGAAAGTGTCTACTCCTCTGTAGATGTGACAAGCTGCAATCTTTTACAAATCATGTTATTAAAAGAATTAACGGGGTTATTCTACAACCAAGTTGACCTTCACATGTGTAATGAAGATCTAAAAGTGCTTCAGAGTATTTATTAATTATTTTTTTGCTGGAGTACTGCACAACTAAATTTTTTAGTGTCATCAGAAGAGTTAAATAAAAATATAAGTTTGAAAAATTCGTCCTCCACTGAGCCAAGTTACCATCCTAAATCAGTTGTTCCCCATGAATTGTATGCCAATATAACGTGCATACTGAACATGCTTTGTTATGTTACTGGTCTTAACCATTTCCTTATTATACACTAGGTCACTGTTTGGAATTATTTCAAGAATATTGGTTTATAATCAGAGTTTGCTCTTAGTTATGTTGATGTCCAGTGTGCATCACCTGACAAAACCCTTGATCCCTAATGAAGACTTTTACCTTTAATGATGCAGCTGGTCTCCCTTTAAAGGGAGTCCTTTAAAAGACTCCCTTTACTGGAAAAAATCATTTACCTATAAGTGAAATAATAAAAAAAAGTAATCATTTGAGTGGGGGAAGAGACTATAAACAGTAAAAATGCCATGGAGAGGGATGGGACTGTTTAATCCAATGCATGTAGGTACCTTTTCTGCTTTGATATTTCAAATCACAATTCTCAGTTTCAGACAGGTTTCTGCTGTCTCACAGACCACTGATACAAAGAGCAGTATATTTGACTGAAACCTTTAGGAAAAAACAAAATGGCTATGAAATTATTGGATATTCTTTGTTCTTTCTGTAGCCTTTCATGCTATATCTGTATTACAGAGCTCAGTATATTGTCTCCCTTGACTTCAGCAAGGCTTTTGACTCTGTCACCCGTAATATCCTCATAGGTATGCTCAGGAAATGTGGATTAGATGAAAGGAGAGTGAAGTGGATCAAGAACTGGCTGAATGGCAGAGCTCAGAGTGTCATGATCAGCAAAGCAGAATCCAGTTGGAAATGTGTAGTCAATGGCGTTCTTCAGGGCATTCTTCTTCAGTACTGGCTCCAGTCTTATTCAACTTGTCCAGGTTCAATTCAATGACCTGGACAAAGGAATAGAATGCACCCTAAGCAAGTTTCTTGGTGATATGAAACTGGGGGGGAGTGGCTGATACACCTGAAGGCTGTGTTGCCATTCAGCAGGACCTAGATAGGCTGAAGAGTTGGGCAGAGAGAAACCCAGTGAGGTTCAACAAGGGTCCTGCACTTGGGGAGGAATAACTCCAAGGACCAGCACAGGTTGGGGTCTGACCTACTGGAGAGCAGCTCTGCAGAGAAGAGCCTGTGAGCCTTGGTGTGTCACAAGCTGACTATGAGCCAGCAGTGCCTTTGCAGCCAGGAGAGTCAATGGTATCCTGGGCTGCAGCAGAAAGCATGTGGTCAACAGGTGGAGGGAGGTGATCCTGCCTCTCTCTTTAGCCTGAGTGAGGCCACATCTGAAATACTGTGTCCAGTTCTGGCCCCCTCAGTACAAGACTTAAAGAGAGAGGGTCCAGCAGAGGGTCACAAAGATGGTGAGGGGTCTGGAGCATCTCTCTTATGAGAAGAGACTGAGGGAGCTGGGCCTGTTTAGTCTAGAGAAGACAGAGAAGAGATCTTATAAATGCATATAATATCTCGAAGGTGAGGGTTAAGAGAATGGTGCCAGACTTCTCAGTGGTGTCCACTGACAGGATGAGGAGTAATGACCATTAACTAAAACACAAGCAGTTCCACCTCAACTTGAGGAAGAATTTCTTTACTTTTACCTTGGCAGGGGGGTTGGATTATATGGTTTCTAAGGTCCATTAGATGAGGTCCCCTGCCAACCCTAAAGAATCTGTGATTCTGTGATACGCATTACTCTGAGTGTTTTCTGCACCCCAGTCTTCAGGGGAGGAAAATAATCCACTCCTGTTCTGAGTAGCAGACACAGCGTGCTGCTTTAATATGTGCCCATGCAGGATAAGCAGGAGACCACAATCACCTTCTACGACAGGACCCACTTTAGCAGATAAATGATGGCTTGGAGAGTCCTGTCCACTGCCAAATTTGTTCCCAACAAATGTTTGGTTTTGACCACATAAAGTATTCACCCTGTAAGCCTTGCTCTATAATCTAGCTCTACTGTCTGGTACAATAGCTTTAATAAGAAAGAAATATATGAGATGGCAAAAATTCTCAGAGAAAGAAAACAAGTGTTTCTCTTTTACACATTGGAGAAAACCAGCTAGAACATGAGGAAAAATCAAAGTGGAAAAGAATTTAAAGTTATTTACTCTTTGATTGGACATGTCTAAACTCTGCTAATCAACAAGTCACATAATTAAAGACTGGAATAGAGGTAGTTGCCAGCTGTTGCCTCACTGCTGATGACCACTTCATAACTCTTCTTGTGGCCCATTTCATGGCCCAGCCTGTGCACTGCAGGTTGGGACAGGTCAAAAACCTCTTTCCTGTGCATTAAAGAAGAATCAGGCTCATATTTGAAGTTGCAATTTTTTCCAAACTCCAGTAAGTTATCTTAGAAAAATAAGCATACAGTATCAAGTAAAATTTATTTAATGTTTCCTTACTGAACAATACAAAAAGAATGGTAAGTTTTATTCTAGCTTAACTGAGACTCCACTGGTAACAGAGCTGTTAAGCAGAGCTATCTGGAAGTCATTTACAGTCTTCATAGGGGGTCTATCAGCAGACTTAATTTCAGATCTTGAACATGTTGTATCAGTTTATGCCTTTTAAATGATCTTCTGATAAACTCAAGACAAATCTTTTTTACACAGAATAAGTTGCAACACATCTTTGGGAATGACTATTTTTGCAAGGGTTTATGTTCTAGGAAGCTTAGTGGAAAACAACTGTTATTACATTCCAACAGTTACAGATTGTGCAAGTAAAACTTGACTGAAAAAGTAGATAGTATTTGAATGTATTTTAGCATAGTTTTCTGTGGTTTTCTTACACAATCTGTCTGAGGACAGAACTTTAACAAAAGAAATAAATATATCCACATAAAAACCTTCAGCACAATTGAAAATTCTCTCTTTGTGAGATCATTTTTTCACCCCAAAATATTCCTTTCTCCTTTTAAACTAATTTTTCTATGGACAAGAAAAATTACACGTTGTTTTGTTCAGACCTCTATTAATAATAATGACATAATGAATATTATGGTGTTTTTATTAGTACTATGTTGGTACTTAAGAGCCAATTCAATCAGGCTTGAATTCCAAATAATTCATTGTTCTTCTTTGAAGAGCTTACAAAGCAAAAAAGCTTAAATAAAAAGGAAGAAATGAGTATAACCAGCCAGAATGTGTCTACAAACAGGTTCACAATGATTTTTAATGGTAGAGAATGTATCCATCAACATATTTAGCAGATACATGGGGACATAAAAACCAGAAAAAAGTCAAATCAGACACACATACAATTGTAGGTAAAGCTGTAATGGGAAAGAGTAGCCTAGGTTTCTTCGGTAGTAAAACAGTACAAAAAAGCTTCATCCTGAACCAATTCTTCAAGACAAATCAAGACACATACGTTAAGAAACATATTTCTAGTATGTTAATATCAATATCTGAAGTTTCTTTCTCTACTTCTTTCTCTATATTTTACCCATAGGTCTGCAGGTGAGTGCATCTAGAAGGATTCTAGACTTTCCAATTGTAGATAGTGGCATTTCATGTCTGAGTACAAAACTGTATTTATATATATATACATTTTATAAATGATAATGGTAATATTAAACCCCCAGCCAGACATGAGTAGAGAGTAGAAAGTAGAATTACTGTGATTTATGTATATATAGATATGTATAGTGACATTGCAAGGACTGCTATACTGTCTAGTCTATGGAAACATTAACATATTTTTTCTACTTTTAGGTCAAAACAATTATGCAAGACTTAAAATGGCCACAATAAATCAGGAGATGACACAGGACTAAAACATATTCTCTTCAAGAGTGATACTTCAGAACAATTTTCCCTAAAGAACACTAATGTTAAAAATGATCATTTCTCAATTAATGTGACAGCTGATTATAAAAGTTCATTATGCAAAAAAGGCTTTTTTTTAAAATCCTGTATAAGTGGAAAAGACACCTATGATGAATAATTTACACATTAAAACAAAGGACTTAAGGAGATTGCCTGGCATTAATTAGAAGAAAAATAGTCAATTATAAGATCAAAAATGGTTTTAGGAAAGAAAACTATAAATCAAGTTTTTAAGTGGAGTTAGAATAGTTCAAACCTCTCAAACTTCATATATGCTTTGTAGTTGTTTCCCAAGAACCTGTGGACTCAAAGTTGAAGCAAAAGTTATTATGTTTGGAACAGCTATTATTAATTTTATACCATAAGCTCAGTGCTATTAGGAAAAAGAGAAAACTAAACATTATACACTGTATCAAAACCTCATTTTTTTCTCCATCCTTCTTGTACGTGGTATTATGACATTTATTTGTCATCATCATCATCTGGAAATATAAAAAAATCCCTCACTTTGCTCACCTCACAGAACTGTAGAATCACAGGATCACAGAATAAGATGAGTGGGAAGGCACCCACAAGGATCCTTGGAATCCAACTCCTGGCCCTGCACAGCACCATCCCCGAGTCACACCGTGTGCCCGTGGGTATCGTCCAAACACTTGAACTCTCTCAAGCTGGTGCTGTGACGAATTTCATGGGGAGCCTGTTCCAGTGCCCAACCACCCTCCAGGGTAAAAACTTTTTCTAATATCCAACCTAAATCTTCCCTGACACAACTTCAGGCCTTTCCCTTAGGTCCCGACACTGACCACCAGAGAGATGAGATCGATGCCTACTCCTCTTCTTACCCGCATGAGGAAGTTGTAACTGCAATGAGGTCTCCCCTCAGTCTCCTCTTCTCCAGACTGAACAGACCAAGTGACCTCAGCCGCCCCTCATGCAGCTTCCCCTCCAGGCCCTTCACCATCCTCATTGCCCTCCTTTGGACACTCTCCAATAATTCAATGTCAATGTTGTAGCATCCAAAACTGCCCTCAGCACTTGAGGTGAGGCTGCCCTAGTGCAGAGCAGAGTGGGACAATCCCCTCCCTTGTCCAGCTGACGATGCTGTGCCTGATGTCCCCCAGGACATGCTTGGCCCTCCTGGCTTCTGACTCATATTCAACTTGCCATTGACCAGGACCCCCAGGTCATTTTCTGACACACTGGTCTCCAGCAGACATCCAGGGTGCTCTGTCCATCCATCCAGAGTTACTCCATCCCAGGTGCAGAATCCGACAACTTTGCCTTGCTGAGCTTCATATAATCAGTGATTGCCCAGCCTTCCAAGTTGTTGAGGTCTCTCTGCAGGGTATCCCTGCCCTCAAGGCAGTCAACAGCTCTTCCTAGTTTTCATCATCTGCGAACTTGCTTAGTATCCATTCCATTCCTGCATCCATGTCATTTATGAAGTTGTTGAAGAGGACAGAACTGAAGATGAAGCCCTGTGGAACCAACCCCACCAGTGAGAGGCCACCAGTCTGATGTAACCCCATTCACTATAACCTTTTGACCTGACCCGTGAGCCAGTTAATCACCCATCACATGATGTGTTTATCCAGCTGTGAGCTGGACATTCTGGTTCCCGTGAGAGATAGTATTGAAATCTAAAATCATTAATCAACTGGCTTCCCTTGATCAACTAAGTGGGTTACCTTGTCATAAAAAATATCAGGTTTGATAAACAGGACTTTCCTGTCATGAAGGTATGCTGGCTGTGACCAATGACTGCAGTCTTTCAGGTGTTTTTCAAGACCTCCCATAATGATTTTCTCAATAAGTTTACCAGGCACTGTAGTGAGACTGAGAGGCCTGTAGTCTGGGGTCCTCCTTTTTGAAAATCAGGACAATGTTTTCCATCTTCCAGTCAGCTGGGACTTCTCTGGATTCCCAAGACAACTGTTTTGGAAGTGTCCCTTGGTTCCTTAAAGAATAATTGGTCAGTGTCATGGATAGGAGGTCTACAGTAGACTCCAATGACGACATCTGTGTTATTTGTTTGTCCCTCCATTCTTATCCAGGTGCTCTCAACTGTGCTATTGCCAACTGCGAGTTTAATACATTCTACCCCTTCTATTACATACAACACCACCCTTCCGCCTCTTCTGCCCTGCCTATCCCTCCTGAAGAGCCTGTAACTGTCCAACAGGGCACTCCAGTCACAGGACTCATCCCACCAGGTTTCACTTATGCCAATGATGTCATATCTCTGGGACCAGAACAAAGCCTCAAGCTCCTCTTGTTTGTTCTCCATGCTGCACGAATTGGTGTAGAAATATTTCAGATGTGGTATGTTGTAGCCAACATAGCCAACACTTTGTGAAACAGATTGAGGGTTCCCATCAGTTCGTTTCCTCAGATTTTGGCACACCATTCCATTGTTCATCACTGGCAAGCCTGATTTTGTCCCTTCCCCCCTTCCAGGCTAGTTTAAAGATCTGTCAACCAGCCCTGCTAGCTCCTGTGCTAGAACTTTTTTTCTCCTCTGAGACAGATGCATCCTGTGAGGTGTCAGTAGACCAGGTATTAAATAGATCATCCCATGGTGAACAAACCCAAAATTTTTCCACTGACATGAGCCGCAGAGCCATGCATTGACTGGATATGTCTGCCTATTCCTATCAATATTGTTCCTTGTTCCTGGAAGAATCAAAGAAATCACTACCTGCATTCCTGATCCCTCTGCCAATCATCCCATGGCCTTGAAGTCTCTTTTGTTTGCCCTTGGAGTTGTCTTTGTTACTTTGCCATTGCCAGTTTGAACAACCAATAGAGGATAGTAATCAGAGGGCCTTAGCAGACTGGAGAGTT
>VZTJ01006819.1:860304-886672 GCA_013397795.1 Orthonyx spaldingii | reverse complement strand
CCCTTCACCATCCTCATTGCCCTCCTTTGGACACTCTCCAATAATTCAATGTCAATGTTGTAGCATCCAAAACTGCCCTCAGCACTTGAGGTGAGGCTGCCCTAGTGCAGAGCAGAGTGGGACAATCCCCTCCCTTGTCCAGCTGACGATGCTGTGCCTGATGTCCCCCAGGACATGCTTGGCCCTCCTGGCTTCTGACTCATATTCAACTTGCCATTGACCAGGACCCCCAGGTCATTTTCTGACACACTGGTCTCCAGCAGACATCCAGGGTGCTCTGTCCATCCATCCAGAGTTACTCCATCCCAGGTGCAGAATCCGACAACTTTGCCTTGCTGAGCTTCATATAATCAGTGATTGCCCAGCCTTCCAAGTTGTTGAGGTCTCTCTGCAGGGTATCCCTGCCCTCAAGGCAGTCAACAGCTCTTCCTAGTTTTCATCATCTGCGAACTTGCTTAGTATCCATTCCATTCCTGCATCCATGTCATTTATGAAGTTGTTGAAGAGGACAGAACTGAAGATGAAGCCCTGTGGAACCAACCCCACCAGTGAGAGGCCACCAGTCTGATGTAACCCCATTCACTATAACCTTTTGACCTGACCCGTGAGCCAGTTAATCACCCATCACATGATGTGTTTATCCAGCTGTGAGCTGGACATTCTGGTTCCCGTGAGAGATAGTATTGAAATCTAAAATCATTAATCAACTGGCTTCCCTTGATCAACTAAGTGGGTTACCTTGTCATAAAAAATATCAGGTTTGATAAACAGGACTTTCCTGTCATGAAGGTATGCTGGCTGTGACCAATGACTGCAGTCTTTCAGGTGTTTTTCAAGACCTCCCATAATGATTTTCTCAATAAGTTTACCAGGCACTGTAGTGAGACTGAGAGGCCTGTAGTCTGGGGTCCTCCTTTTTGAAAATCAGGACAATGTTTTCCATCTTCCAGTCAGCTGGGACTTCTCTGGATTCCCAAGACAACTGTTTTGGAAGTGTCCCTTGGTTCCTTAAAGAATAATTGGTCAGTGTCATGGATAGGAGGTCTACAGTAGACTCCAATGACGACATCTGTGTTATTTGTTTGTCCCTCCATTCTTATCCAGGTGCTCTCAACTGTGCTATTGCCAACTGCGAGTTTAATACATTCTACCCCTTCTATTACATACAACACCACCCTTCCGCCTCTTCTGCCCTGCCTATCCCTCCTGAAGAGCCTGTAACTGTCCAACAGGGCACTCCAGTCACAGGACTCATCCCACCAGGTTTCACTTATGCCAATGATGTCATATCTCTGGGACCAGAACAAAGCCTCAAGCTCCTCTTGTTTGTTCTCCATGCTGCACGAATTGGTGTAGAAATATTTCAGATGTGGTATGTTGTAGCCAACATAGCCAACACTTTGTGAAACAGATTGAGGGTTCCCATCAGTTCGTTTCCTCAGATTTTGGCACACCATTCCATTGTTCATCACTGGCAAGCCTGATTTTGTCCCTTCCCCCCTTCCAGGCTAGTTTAAAGATCTGTCAACCAGCCCTGCTAGCTCCTGTGCTAGAACTTTTTTTCTCCTCTGAGACAGATGCATCCTGTGAGGTGTCAGTAGACCAGGTATTAAATAGATCATCCCATGGTGAACAAACCCAAAATTTTTCCACTGACATGAGCCGCAGAGCCATGCATTGACTGGATATGTCTGCCTATTCCTATCAATATTGTTCCTTGTTCCTGGAAGAATCAAAGAAATCACTACCTGCATTCCTGATCCCTCTGCCAATCATCCCATGGCCTTGAAGTCTCTTTTGTTTGCCCTTGGAGTTGTCTTTGTTACTTTGCCATTGCCAGTTTGAACAACCAATAGAGGATAGTAATCAGAGGGCCTTAGCAGACTGGAGAGTTTTCCAGTAAGACCCTTTATCCATGCCCCTAAGAGACAGCAGACTTCTGTGTGAGTTGGGTGCGGTGTTCATAACAGACCCTTTGTTCCCCTGGAAGGGAGTCTGCTTTTACAACTACCCTTCTTTTCCTGTTAACAGAGGAGGTCTTGATGCCGGGTACTTGCCAATTTAATGAAAATATAGCTAATTTGTACTAATTAAAAACATTTCCTGGGAACACAGCTTATGCAGAATATCCAGGATTTCTTGTTTTATTATATACATAAACATACCTGTAGAACATAAAGGTTGTCCAATTTTCCTGACTTTTTCTTCCTATTTCATGTGAAATATGCATGTCAGCAGAATTGTCTTTCCTCCTGTGCTTATTGATGTTGACTGTCTCTTTGAATGCCCTGAAGGTTTTTGGGCATGGCTAGGGGGAAATTTTTTTTTGTTTTGGTTTTGTATTCCAAGTTTTTACATTACAGTGATGCTTTGAGCGTGAAAGTCTCACCCTGCCATGGCACCTCCCACAGTCTTGTACTCAGCATGTTTTCTGTAAAAGGAAACTTTCAGATAGAGGATCTGATCCATTATGAAAAAAGATATTTTTAAACTATATGTGTTTTGAGTTTGCTCATATATTTTCTATTTGTCCCATGCCAATGTGAAGTTGTAAAAAAAACAGGCTCTGGAATTTATAATTTTGGGTCTGACATTTGATAAAGTTCTTGAATTTTCATTTTTATTCCTTTTCCTGTCCCAGGACTACAATTTGGTAAGTCTATATTTCCCAGTAGATAGATAAATAGATAGCTATCATCCATCATTGTTACAGTGCAGTACCACTGTCAGCTAGAAGTTTAATGAATGGGCTAATATTTATCTAAACTGCAAGGCAAGTATCAGTCTTACCTAATATTTACCAGAATTTAGATGATTACTTTCCTAGATATTTTTAAACATATTTTCAGACAGGGATCTTTAAAAAAAATTATTTTTACTTCTCTTTTTACTTGCTTCTGTGAAGAATAGATTAGAAAGCCATCAACAAACAGTATTTGGTTAATCACTATTATTTTACTGAGAAAGATTAAATGATTTATGTTATTTCCTAAAACCAATAAAGTTAAGTTTAATCAGATTAGCCTAATGCTTCTCACCAAACACTATTATCTTTCTACTAGTGGCATGTATCTTTTTCCAAATTGCAGTCTACTGCAGTGCAACCTTTCATTTAGCTTTTAAAATGAAATTCGCATCTGTGCTTACATAGTTTCATTGTGTCATTATACAATAAAATAGTATTGGAAGTGATGTAGACTCTGGAATATAAGCCTATGTATAGCATCTTGCAGAGAGATCCAGAAATAGCCTAATATCTATTTAGATTGGCTATTTGGAAAAATTTCTTCACTGAAGGGGCTGTCAAGCACTGACCTGGGCTGTCTGAGGGAGTAGTTGAGTTATCATCCCCAGAGGTATTTGTGTACATGGGGCACTGAGGGACATGGTTTAGTGGTGAACTTGGCAGTGCTGAGTTAACAGCTGGACTGGATGAACTCAAGGTCTTTTCCAACCTAAAAAGTGCTATGCTTCTATGATTCTATATATTTTGTCAGGCTTTTTTGGAATATCTGATACCTGGTGGGGAGGAGGTCACAGCCTGAGTCACATCCAGGCTTTACTACTGTGTCTCCAGGCTTTAGAGATGTGTAAGTATATTTCCCGTACAAATCTGTTTTCTCCAGAATATGCATGGGTGAGAAGTTCTTTTGATACAAGAACTTGAAGACTTTGGATAAGAGCATGCCACTCACTGGCACATCTGTTGATTCTGTCTTTGTCCCCAGAAATTTTATGACCAGGGAATAGTGATTTAGTGCTAAATTTGATTGAAAAACCTGTAATTTAAAACCACATATAGAGATGTGGTTTCAGAGCCCAGAGTAACTTCTCAGCCTCCCCTTCCTTTGCAACATCCTTTGAAGCATCAGAGATGCTTCAGTAGATCTGGGGAGTGAGGGGTGGCATACGAGCCCCTAAATGCAGTCATGGACTTATCCAGGGATCTTATATGAAGCCTCAGATGGGGAAAGGAGAGCCTGGGAGGAGTCAGAGGTTGCTTCTACTGAATGCTTAATTTTCACTACATTGATAGTAGAAGAGACCAGCGAGCCTCTTCACCTTTGGAGTAGTCCCACAGTCACAGCTTGCATTACTCCTCTTATATCCATGTCTATCCGGTAGCATTTTATTGCTATCTGTATCTATTCAAGCCTTTGGAAATTTGCAGGAGTAATTACATCTGGCTGCCTCATATGCTGTGTAAGTGAGTATAAATGCTTCTGTCATTGTATGGAAAAAAAAAAAAAAACCAAACCCAGACAGTCTTGATGTTTTAAATAATGGTTAAAGAGAAAAAAAAACCAAACCTGCCAGAGCGCTATTGTGAGGGTTGGCAAAAGGTCTTCTCAGGAAGTCTTCCCTGCTGCATTCTCAGTCAAGGCAGGTTCATGTACTCAAGAACAATAAGATTGAAAGTACTCAGCAGTTCTCTGTGCTGAATACTTGCTTGGTCCCCGTTGGCAGGAAGAGGTTAAAAGCAGAAGAACGGTGAAGAGGATGGTAGATTTGTTCAAGTGACTTTGCAGCTGGGAATGCCAAGGCCTAGAGAATAACAGTGTGGAAAACCCCATATAGTATGCCTACTGCTGTTTATCCTCTCTCTGCTTTGAGAGGTAGAATTATTGTGTAGAGGTAACAAAGGTGTTTGGAGAGACCTGGAGGCGCTCTCACGGACATGCTCTTTCCCTGTCTTGGGAGAGAGAAGATCAAAGTTCAGAGATCATAAAAAGGCTCAGAGGATATCACAATATGGTGGTAAATTATGCATGTGGGCCTTTGATAAATTTGTGCAAACAGCAGGCCAACGCTTCATCAGGATCAACTGAGCCTGATGGTGCCTGTGTTGTCATTTGTGTGTCTCTGCTGGGATCCTCTGGTTAGCAGGGTAGCAAAACAAACCTACCCTTTACATTTCAGCTGTAGTTTTGTGGTTGTTCCGAAATCTTGCCTGTGTCAACTCACACAGTCCCCTGCTCAACACTCTGGCTCTGTGTATCTCTTTTGGGGGTGACTAACTTTGTTGGCCACAGTGTACTTTGGACACATGACACTAAACTCTTGGCTTCCAGCAGGCAGTAAAACTGCAGTTGAGGATTGTGGCACTTTAGGGTTAAGATTTCCAGCACAAAAAAAACCCAAACAAACTTGTACTCTAGCAGTCCTACTAGATTGAATCCCAAGCTATAGGATTTTGGCCTTGATGGGTTTGCAGTGGGTTAAAAATTACATGCTGACACTATAGACTGCTTTCAGATTCTTTTTGAGCTTATTGATCAAGGGTGCATGGTGAGGCTCAACCATTGCTTTCCATCGCTTTGATACAAGTCAGCCAATGGCAACAAGAAAACAATCTTGTTCTTGAAGTATAAGTAGGGGTGAGGGTTTTTTCGGGTACACTTTTTTTGTAGGATTTTTCATTAAAAACCTCATTAGGGAGACAGATGATCAAAGCTGCTTCTGCCTTGACCTTGAGAATTCATCTTCTTTCTTCTCCCAGGTAGTTCAGAAAATAGTGGAATCTTATTACCCTGTACTTCACCTACATGAATCTCAGGTAGCTGAAAACTACCGCTGCTGTCTCTACTGCTCCTGCTACTGTTTACTGATTCCAGCAATTGTCCTGTTTAGTATATACACTTCATATGTTCTGTTAAAGCGCTAATTTTTGAATATAAAAAGGAAAGCAGTCACATGATTTCTTTGTGGAATATACACCTGTATGAAGAGTTGCTTCATTGGGACTATATAAACTGTGACAGGCTACCACACAGATACAATAAAGCATGAATATTGTCAGGAGTTGTCATATTTCAATCTTGCATGAATAGCCTCAGTATCAGCAGGTGGTAGGACAGGAGCATGAATAAAACCTTTGCATGCAACTGGAGACCAAAACAGTCTATGTATGGGGGGGTATATGCCTCAAAGCTGACAATGCTGAAGAGGAAGGAAACCACCAGTAGGATCAAAGAGTTGCAAGGGAATTACCAAGGTGGAAGAGCCTGGACCCACAGCTGCTGTGGGTGTGGTTATATGTGAGCGCGCAGAGCTCTGAATGTGCCTGTGGGATTAGAGCTTTTGGGAATTATCTACAGCAAATGTTCAGAAACTTGCATGGGGTTGCTAATGGTATTTAAGTGTTCTATAACATTGTTTTATATTGCAGATACTAGTCTTGAAATTATTGTGCATGGACTGCTTGTCAATTATGTGCTCCCAATAATTCAAGAACCTACTTTCACAACACCACAAGATCACATAATGATGAAACTTGGAAGGAAACTCTGGAGGTGGCTGGGCTGAGCCCCTTGCTCATGCAGAGCCATTTCTGAAGATGGAGATTCCATCTATGTGGGCACCCTTGTGCTGGTGTTCTGCCACTGTCAAAGTGAAAAAGTGTTTCCTATGTTCAGAAGGAACCTTCTGTGTTTCAGTTTGTGCCTGTTGCCTCTGGGCAATACTGAAAAGAGTCTAGGTCTGTCTTCCATGCATTGTTCCCTAAGGTACTTACCTAAGATATTTATATACACTGATGAGATTCACCGTCCTAAGCCTTCTCCAGGCTGAACAGTCCCATCTCTCTGCTCTTGTCCTTATATGTGAGATGCTTCAGATCCACTAATCATCCCAGTAGCCCTTTGTTGGACTCTTTTCAGTATGTCCACGTCTCTTTTGTACTGAGGTTTCCTAGAAATTACCTCCAATTAGACTTTATGCCACTGATCATCACCCTCACGCTGTAGCTGTTTAGATAATTTTCAGTTAACCTCACGGCTCATCCTGTCCATATTTCATAATCTTCTCTCAGTGGATCTTATCAGACAGGGTCACACGCCTGACTAAAGTTTAAGTAAATAGTATCCACTTCTTCCCTGTCATCTACCAGGCAAGTAATTTTTTCATAGAAGTTATTGAGTATATTGGGTCACAACAACCCCAAGCAAACACTACAGATTTGGGGAAGAGTGTCTGAAAAACTCCTGAGAGGAAAATAGTGCTGATTGACAGCTTACTGAGCATGAGCCAGCATGTACCCGGGTGGCCAAGAAGGACGACATCCTGGCTTGTATCAAAATTGGTGCAGCCATGAGGACCAGGACAGTCATCGTCCCTTTGTATTCAGCACTGGTTAGGTTGCATCTTAAATCCTGTGTTCAGTTTTGGGCCCTTGACTACAAGAAGATTAAGGTATCAAAAGAGTGTCCAGAGAAGGGCAACAGAGCTGGTGAAGGGTCAGGAGCACAAATTTTATGAGCACAAATTTATCTGTGGGAACTGAGGTTGCTTGGCCTGCAGAAGAGGAGACTCAGGGGAGATCTTACCACTCTCTACAACTACTTGAAAGCAGATTGCAGTGAGGTAGGGATTGGTCTCTTCTCGCAAATAACAAAGTATACATAAAGAGGAAACAGACTCAAATTGTACTACAAGAGGTCTGCATTGAAGATTAGAAACACTTTCTTCACTGAAAGGGTTATCAAACATTGGAACAGTCTGCCCAGGGAAGTGGCAGAGTCAGCGTCCTTGGAGATATTTAAGAGAAGTGTAGACGTGATGCTTGGGGACATGATTTAGTGGTGGGCTTGGTAATGTTAGGTTAACAGTTGGACTCAATGACCCTTTCCCAATCTAAATGATTCTATGATTCTATGATGAAGTTGGTCAAGCATAACTGTCCCCTGGTAAAACCAGGCTGACAACTCCTCATCACCTGCATGTCCTTCATGTGTCTAGAAATGAATTCCAGGATTAGCTGCTCCATTACCTACCAAGAAATCAAGATAAATCTGACTGGCCTGTAGTTCCCTGGGTCCTCCTTTTTTTCCTCTCTTGGAGACAGGAGTAACATTTTCCTTCTTCCAGCCCTCAGGTGCCTCTCCATGAACCTTCAAAAATAATTGAGGGTTGCCTCACAATGACATCAGCCAACTCCCTCAAAATCCGTTGTTGCATCTTCTCAGGGACTATGAACTATTATCCTTAAGTTGAATTTTGCCTGCTTGGTTTAGACTGTGTGAACTTAGAAGTTTTTCTCTGCTGCACGCAGTTCTTTGTGCAATTATATCTATAACTTGGAAATGCAACTGAGTCAGTCTTCAAGAAAGAATGAAAGATGCCTCTGTTTTTTCCCAGAAAACTGTGAATAGTCTATTTGTTAAACAGATTGACATTTAAAATAAGAGTACATATGGATGTCTTTTAAAAAAGTAATTCAGTATTAAATTATAGGCACTCCCAGGCTTCTATCTTAGTTATTACATTAAGGTATTTCAATGTGAACTTTTTTTGTTCCAGGAGCTGCATATTGTAACATTAATTAAATAAGAAACCCCCACCAATTATTTGATTTCAGTCCCCAGGCTAAAAAGAAAAGAAAAAAAAAAACAACAACCCCCACAAAAATGTTATTTTACATTATAGCTTTCCAAAACAATTTTGAAAATGGACATAATTTTCTATGTAATATACAGTAAATTGAGTCAGAAAGTACTTATCTGCATGACTGTTCTCTAAATAATTTGAATTATGTTGCCATTAATTTCAAGAAATATTGATTTCTTTTTCATATTGTCTATGGCTTTTGACAAGATACGTCCAGTTAATATCCTATAAATCAAGTGAGACTGATTGATAGTGAGCAGTGTTCATCTATATGAACATAGTCAAAGTGAATCACAATTAAGAATTAAAGAAGTGTTAAATATTAGTTTTCTGTCCTTTAAATTGCTTTTTGGTTTGTCTTTTTTGTGTGTGTGCACATGGTCCATCTTTCCACCTTTACTGTTCAGATCCTTTGCATGCTAAGCAGAATACCAATGCATTTAGCTATTTCTCGACTAATCATGTTTTTCTATATGTGGAAACACTAGGTGAAACCTCAACCATGGAAACCACTGGAAATAGAGGCTGCAACTTTGATAATTAGTAAGAATAAATCATCCAGAAATCCCCAGTAGAGTTGCACCAGTATTGATTTTTCAGTTTAAGAGTGAAGAGCTTTTAGGTCCCCAACAGGTCCTTCCTAAATCACTAATATCATCTGCCAGAATTGCAACATCAGAACATAAATCTTCTAGATAAGCCTTGTGCTTGTCAAGAACAAGACAGAACAAGGCCACACAGCATATTGCAATAAGGTCTTCTGGAGAAACTTTCTTCCAAAATCTACTAAACTGATCCATTCAACTCCTTGTGATGATCCAGTATGCTTGATTTAAAGAGGAGCTGAAAGACAGACCCAGGAATGAATACCTCATCCTTAGAACCTGCCTACATTTATCATGCATCTTATAGAAATACGAATCAGTCACATAAATCACTGCATATTTCCCCACCTCACCTTTAACCTCTGGTATGGACACATCTGTGGGTGATGAGAAAGCTTGGGTCTTACCCATAAATGACATTCATCATTGCTCAGAGAAACAGCTGAAGCTCCAGGCAGTGCAAGTTAAATATTTTATTTCTGTCTTAATTTTCTCCTTCCGAAATATTTTTCCAAAGTCTCTGCAATTCAGCAAAGTTTATCTTAATCTGACTAATTAAACATTTCTCTTAGGACATTTTTCTACTGGTTTTAAATGAAGTTAGTGGTCAATTCTTATTCTTATGATATCTGTGTCTGACAAATGATGAAAATAATCCCACAGAGATCCTTTTAGGTTTATATTCCTTTCTTAAAGATACCACTTAATTACAAAGTATTTTATATTCATTTTGTGATGAACTTTGAGCTCTCATAAGCACTATAGTAGGGTGATGAATACTGTCTCTGATGCCTTAGTGTTCTTTCATACAGTAAACTTTTGATAAATTTGCTGGTTTGATTCATGGCAGAAATAAAGGAAGACCAGACACCTTCTCTATACCGAAGTCCTTTTTCCTTCTGGAAAAAGAATAATTTCAGGAAGAGACCAATAAGTTTCTCAAGGTTGCAATAGCTACTCGCTGGAGCTGTAATGTAAGTTGTAGAAATAATGTAAGTTAGAAAGGCCCTATGCTGTGCTGACACTACATTTAATAGTAAACCACAAACTGAAAATGCACAATATGTCATGTTACTCTAAAGATATGGAGTTGTCAAATTTATGAGCTACTAAATATCTTAAAGTAGAAACCTTTTGCAAAATGCAGGAGAATGTACAGAAGAAATACAGTTTGCTCAGGAATGCAATACACGTGTCTTTTCCCTTTCATATAATGATTCTGAGAAAGTTTTCACTTTCAATTAAGTTGTCTGGGAAACAAAAAGTATGTGTCCACCCCATCTATTTTTAGGTATTGGACAGCTTACAAATATGAAGGTTGTTTGTTTGCCTTAATTACCTTCTTTCTTGCTTCCAGCCACCAGGGAAATAAGTTAAATCTGTTCATCTGTGCTTCTGGTTTACATTTCTTCTCAAACAAATCCCAATATATTGTGTTTTCTATACATTTATTTTCTTTTTCTACAGTTTAATATGCATCTGACTTTTGAACAATTATGTAGCTGGAAGAGCAAAGTAAAACAACAAAACAAAACACAAACCATAACCTCCTTAGGTAAGTGGTATTCCAAAGAGGAACTGTAAGCTTGAAATCAGAAAATCTATTTCTCCCTATACATATTTATTTCAGAGAGGTTGACACTTTTTCCACAAAGATTAGTTTTTGTTATACCAAATTGGATCCAATGAATAATCAGTACTCACATATGGGAAGAGTGACACAATAAAGTAGAGCAGAAGTGATATCTAGGGCATCAGCATTTCAGACAACTGAGTACTAAAAAGCTGAATCTTAATATTGTATTCATTGTTTTACTACTTGTGGAATTGAAGAGACTCAGAGATGATTCTGTGTGTCTGGTTTTTCTTTCTGAAGCTGAAGTAAACAAAGATAGAAGACTGCAGATGTTACTCTGTGTTGTATGATTCAATAATGTTCCATTTGGCTGTGGAATTCCTGGAAATAATTACAAGGTATTTCAGAACATAAGTTTATTATCATAAAATATCTGACATAGTTCAGGGATTCATCAGACTTACTTAAAGAGTGAGACTATTCCTTCAGAAAATAAGAGCATAAGGAGGTATGCAATGACACAAGGAAAATCCTTTTTTTCTGTAAGTCTTGCTGAGTAGTTTCAAATATATCTGTTTGTCTTGGATGCTGAAGATCGATATCCTGAAATTTTGTTTCCTCTGTATTGCAACAGATTAAATATCTTGCCAAAGCTATGGATTGACTTACAGATGGTTCAAAAAGCTAGAGACTCCCCATTTCATGTGGTAGTCCTGATATTTTTTCAAAATTAGAGACATTCTAACTGTTTTACCTTTGTTTAGCAATCAGTTCTGGACTTCCATTTCCCTCTTTTCTCTGGCCTTTAATGTGTAACTCTTCTGGCCCCTGTGGGCTTCTCATGCAACTGGCTTTGTGAGTCTCTCTGGGCATCCTTTCACTCATTCCAGCTCAGCAGTACACTATCCTACTGCATATCCTAGTGAAGATTCTTATTAATTTCCAAAAATCTGAATGTTATGTGGTTACCTCTGCAATGAATAGTAATTTGCAATAAAAAAGGAGAGAAAAACCTGCTTCTTTTTTTATCTCTTGGAGTAGCTGCCGTTCTCATTGTGCTAGGAAGAAAACCTACAGGGAAGAAAGTAACTTTAGTCCAGTTGAACTAATACAGGATAGTACCAAAGTGCTGGATCAAGTGTTGCTAGACCCCTTGCTCCCCCAGGGCAGGAAAATGAACCTACATTATTCTAGTTTTCTTAATAATTACATTGAGTCCTTTCCTTAAATTTCCTAAGCTTAAATTTCTTGATGGTTGATATTTAATGGGCATAAATTGTAAACTCATAATGTCAGTGGGAAAATAATACAGTAATTGCATTTAAAACTGTTATTATGGTTATTTCTTTATGACCTGATTCTCGGGGAAATAATGCCTTTCAGTGTCTTGATTCCCTAAACTGAAAAAAGTATTTTTCATAAGAATTAAAGTTTCTTGACTCATTCCACTAAAAAGTTTTGCAGTAATTTCTGCTTTTCATTGATTCATTCTCTCAAAGATAATCTCTTTCTTCCCAGACTTGGTCTAATATTTTGCTATTTTTCTTCCAACTTTCCCTTTCCTATTTTCAGTTACATAGTATATAATTGGGAATGAGATTTAAGGATGGGATGCACTATCCCGTTTCTTCTGGTGTCTTTAAACAAAAGGCACGAACCATTGATTGTAATTGCTGTTTGGATTTAAAATTTGGATAATTTGTCTTGTATTCTTAATAGGATTACTTTCAGTCCAAGATTGCAGGTGAATTGCACCTTCATAAATAATTAGAACTAGATCAATAGCACAGGAAATTAATTTTTCTAACCCACTTTTCAAGATAAGAAAAAAAAGTCCTTGAATCAGGTACTGAAGTAGAGAAGCTACAGCATAAAATTCTTTCAAAATGGCTATAATAATTCCCACGATCAAACAGGTTGAGATTGTTTTTACTGATGTACCAAAATGTGTTAGAAATCAATGAAGGAAGTTTACTATTGGTCAAAAGGTATATTAAAATCAGTCTCAATGAGAATGGATAGTTATAATTTATTATGTGGTTAGGCAAAGCACAGCAGATGACAGTTATCTTTGACTAGAGGTTATGAGTTAAATATAACTAGAAGTCATCCAGTTTTAGTCTGACTTCAGTCCATCAACAAATTGATTTGGTTTTTTTTCCCCAACTGATAATCCTGACAACTTTGCCCAAGAATAGTTATTTCATTGTTTCTCATGTGTCTTTGAATGACACGAATAACTTCTAACTTAACCCATGTTAAAACTGGCAAAAATGTTATAATTGGAAAATTTCTTCAAGCAATTTCTCTTCAGAGTTTCCTCTTCAGAGTTTTCTTGAATCTTGTCTGAATTTCACTGACAAAAATTGTAACATTTTGGAGAGCAATTGAAACAAAAGTTTACCCACCCCCCAAAATTAAATATAATAAATCCTTAATTATTAAAAAAGAAAGGTAGATGACTTTTCAGATGTTTCCAGAAGACTTTTTTCAGGAGTCTGCACTGCCTATATGCTTACGTCTCAGCCACAATTACACAAAATTTCCACTCCTTATCTGATTTCAGAACTATTCCAGGTTTTTCTTTGTAAAATATTTTGGACTAATGCTTCCCTATTGCATGAGGTAAGTGCAACTATCTTATCTATTCTCAATAAGCAGTGCTCTTGAGAATGCTTGGTATTAGTTGTTGTAATGCAAGTGAATTGAATAAAGCAGTAGATCTACTATTATGAGTACCTTTCCCCAGGAAAAATATTTTTCAGGCTTTCAGCAATCACAGTATAGAAAGTAGACCCATAGAACAAGACATCATAATTGTTAGGGTGATACATTTTATCACACGTAATGTGGGTGTACAACACATAATACCTGTAAGTAGAATAAGTTGTACATACACACTTTCAAAAGTCACAGCATTCACCTGATTAAAATGTATTAAAACTCCTGAGTTATGTGTGCTGATCGATTTGTTTATTATAGGGAGCTATAACTTAATTATGTTGCTTTTCTTACTTAAGAAATTAGAGAAATATGCAAAGTTAATATTAAATAATTAGAAATGAAATTACAGAAAATAACTATATAAAAATGGAACAGAACTTAGTACAATGTAAAAATCAAATGAGACAAGTTAAAAGAATGTAGTATATTTTTGGTATGTTACATTAATTCAAAGTAATCCAATCAAGAGAATATTTCTGTGAATGTAAACTCACTCTTTCATGCCAAAGGCTTTTCTAAACAACCTGTATCTAGGACATGCAATAATTTATCAAGTCAAACACAAAAGTCTACTAAGAGAATTTTGCACAATCACACAAAAATGGCAAGATACTTAGAGTTACTGTCTATGAGGGTTGACACAGAAGAGTTTCTGACCCCAGTCGTCACAGATGGATGTATATCTGTCTCTCCCTTCTTCATTACCAGATCACAAAATGGGAGTGATGCCCAGGTAGACATAAAGGAGCCTGCTGCATCCAGTGCTAATGAAAAAGTTTGCCAATGTCCTCAGCTCAGGCTGTGCATCAGGCACTGATTGAATGTCATCCAGTCTGTCTGATCAATTCATAACTGTAGTCAACCATCAAAATATAGATTTGATTGAGAAACTCCTGGCCTCCAGTACTGCACTGTAGTTTCCTACATTTATGGATAAAGGAACTAGAGAACCTTTCATATAAGGAAAGGGTAAGAGACCTGACACTGTTTAGCCTCGTGTCAGAGTCCAATACTCTCTAATTAGACTATTTTAGGTATTCCAGACATGTAGATTGTGATGTTTACCTATCTGAAGATTGTTGATGTGACCCAGAATTTCTGTTTTATCACTTGTGAAAACACAATATAAATTTAAGTTACACATAGAAAATGATAACAATTGCAATATACAGTTCAATCACTATACCTATGTGATTCTCACTACCGTATCATAGAATATGCTCACTACCACAATTCTGGGTGTCCCCAGTCACCAGGAAGGAATATACACTCCCTCTCATGCTGGTTTTGGTAACTCAGGGAGATATTCACACTCTTTTAATGAACTCAGGGAGAAATATTTGCACCAACTGTTATAGTTGTTTTTCTAAAAGAAAGGCTGAGTTTGGTCCTCTTTGTATTGGGAAAAAGTTGTATCCTTTATTTTAGCTGTGGTCAGTCACACACTACATTATTTCCTGGTCTTCATGGGATCATCACCCTTTCCCACCTCCCCTGAGCTTTCTTTCACTTGAGTGGTTTATTTGTCACACCTAAAGAAAAGGACTCAAGGGTTTTTATGAATGCTCATAAATACCTGAAAGATGGTGCAAAGAAGACAGATTCAGACTCTGTTCAGTGGTGCCTAGTGACAGAACCATTTGCAATGGTCTTGAACCAGAAACAAGAGGATCTCTCTGAGCACAAGGTGATCTCTTGATCATGAGTCTCACTGTGATGGTGACAGAGCACCAACACAAGTTGCCCAGAGAGGTTGTGGTGTCTCCATCTGTAGTTATATATGAAGACCATCTGGGCGTGATCCTGCTCTACATGGTCCTGCTCAAGCAAGAGGTTCAACCGGGTGACCTCCAGAGGCTCCTTCCAAATTCACTCATTATGTGATTGTAATTCCTCTGCAACACAATGTCTGTGTTGAGTGCTGGTAGTGATGCAGTGTGATAATGTCTCCTGTACAGCAAATGACAGGGTTATAAGAAGAGTCAGAGGAGCATGTGGGGTAGCGGGTTTTTGAACACTTATTCTGGAGTAAAACCTCTGTGTTAATCCCTTCGCTTGTATGAGTACAGATTCTTCTGTATCAGAAGACTTCAGGCACAGAGACCATTTCATGATACATTTAGGTTGTTGATATGGATATTGACACTCAGTCTGTTCCTTTGTGATTCCAAATAGCTGTTCAGACAACTCCACAAAAAGATTTTCATAATTTCAGTCCAAATTCATAATGTCATAATTTCAAACACTGGAAAGTTAAGTGTCTACTCCAAAATGCCATCTAGTCACAATTGTCTTCAGTCAATAAGCAAGCAAGATCTTCAGAAGCTAAGTTACCTATCCAGTTTCAGAACCTTGTGTAAAATCAGGTAAATCTCTCACCTCTGATGATAAAAGGAGCCTCAATGACTGGCTTGGATTAAATATTAAGCTTCAGAGGCTTTTAGGCATTTTAGGCAAGATAATTCTCACCCTTAGGATCAGAAAACCTTCCCTCCACCCAGTAAAACCACAGAGAAATCCTCTCTTCCCCAGCGTACTTAAAGATCTTTAGAACAAAAGGCCAAAGACATAAAAACATCACAAATATGCCACAAGAAGGGAGCAGAGGAGATCAGACACAGACAATTGAAAGAAGTATAGATGTTTCTGCTAAACATACCTACCTGATTCTAAAGAGTCATGGAAATTGTGCTGTATAATCTAGTTGAAATTTTGTTTTTCCACAGATTTTTTACTCCTTGCTGATCAACAATTGCTTCCCTGTTACTGATAGTGCTAGGACTGGTTTTCCAAAAACTCTCTTTTGGTCCATTCTTTTAGTAGCACACTATCATATTTCCATCTATCTGTACATCTTCCTTTTTTATTGTCTTACTTTGTGATTTCCCTTTTTGTTCGGATGATGACAGTTTTGCTCCAAGCATTGCCTGAATAAGAATTATCCTCTGAGTGTAGTTAACACAGATATGTGAACTGTTTTGACTGTAGATTATATTTACTATTTTGTGGCCTTTTAGTGTATTCTATGTATTCAGAAATCATCTACCTGAATACTTATTTATTTTGTTTAAAGATTTTTAGAATACTTAAATTTATGGATTTATTTTCACGTACAGGATTGTGATTTGGGTAAACAGAATTCAGTCATCTAAGTATTTCCATGTGTGCTATCACAGATAGTCATTTCACACCTCTTGGAGAAAAGCTTTAATATCTTTACAGGTGAGAAAAATTAAGGTATAAAGAGAAGAAGATGATTACAATTTATTATCCTGAAGTTAGTTAAGATACCAAGTGGCAATAAAATAAAATCTGTTGAGTCTGAAACTCTAAAGTTATTCTTGATTCTTAGCAGACATGAACACTGGCAGATATTTCTTTGTAAAAAATATGTGAATATTAGAAAATGTTTTAGAAAGGTATCTTTTTGTTCAGAAGGAATGTGAACATTTGTTTAGATTCTAAGAACCACAGATAACCTGTCCCACAATCTATCTTTACAATAAAGTAGTATTAAGACATAATTCTTGATAATGTTTTAAATAGATTAGTCAATGTAATTAATCAGTATGCATGATCTAATGATACTTAAGAACTTCAACTGTGCACTCTCATGACACAATTCAGAATAAATTTTTTTAAAAGCCCAAAACCTATCTAATCTTTAAATATCATTTTCCTCAGGTAACCTGTGGTCAAAATTACTAAAAGTCCCACCTATAAATTTATAGTTATTGCATGACATGCCTAGAGAATATGTTTTTTTCATCCTTATTAAATACACACCATCTCAACAACCTTTCCTTTATGTCCTTTGGGCAACGCATAAGCTTAACTCAAAAATTGGAATGTTTAGGTAAGTTATGAGCATGAAAAAGCCCATCTTACCTTGAAAATGTTTTTGCAACCTTTTTATGACACATGGTAGCATTTTATTGCTACATTGTACTAAGAGTTTGAAGTTACAATTGTTGAAATCAAAGCATTTTCTATAAAATTGTATCTAATTTTGGAAAAAATGTCAAATTTTCCATTCATATGCATGTATACAGCATGGGAAGTATGATGTATGTGCTTAGCGCAAACCTCTGGTTGGTCCCTTGGATGACTGTTGTGTCTAGAACAAACGACATTTGTAAGTGTTGTTGTTTGCAGAAGCAGAATTAGACTGCATGGGTGATATTACAGTAAACTTAAAGTTAAATTATGTAATAACTCTACAGTCTAATTTATTTCAGCAACTAATAATGATAAAATAATTCAAAAGCTATCCTCTCCCATCACCCTCCCCCAAAAAAACCCGAAACAAACAAACAAACAAAAAACCACTGAAAAACAATCCAAGAAAACCCATCAGCCTCAGAATAAGACTAATTTTAGACTTAACTGTATAGGGATCTCAATAATAGAAATAAATCCATAATATTTATGTTTGAGTGCTTCAAAGTGGAAGATGTAACTAGTATTTCTGATGTCTTAAAGAGGCAAAGGTTGTAAACACAAAAAAATGTGAAAAGGAGACTTCTCAAGATAACCAGTTTTTAAACTTTTATTATATTAAGGATTTATTTCAGCAAGCAGAAGCCGTTAATTTGATCACTAATTAAACAACAATTATTTCAATAGCTTTAATAGTATGATGGCACAGGGATGCTTCAGTAGCATGACATGGTGTATGATGGATTTAAACACCATACTGTTATTTTTGATCATGGAACTTTGTCAAAGACAGTCTGTAAATCTGTACTCTGAAGCAACAACATTACTGTCAGGAATTCTGGTATTCAAATTCTGCATATAGAAATATGCCACAAATTTCAGACACAGATTAATCATCCTTTTACACCAACACTATACTTTTTGATTGGTTCTCACTTGGCTATATCACTACAATAATGTATGATATTGTTCCTCAGATGGACTTTAACAACTGAGAGGGTCATACTATCAAGGTCACATAAGATAGGTCTTCTTCAGCTAAGTTTTTGACATTTATTCCAATGTATTTTATATTATCTTCTGAATAAGTCAAACTGTTTTAAAAGGATAATTCCCTATTATTTATAATTTTTTTCCTTCATTCAAATTCATTTCTTATTTTCAAATGTCACTTGCTTGTCTCCTGTTCCAGAGGTCTTTGCTGTCTATAGAAATATGAATTACACTTCTGGAAAGAAAGTAATAAATACTCCCCCACTCCAGTCTCCTGAAACATAAAGAAGAGCTATTTTAAAACAAAGTATTTTTAACATAATCTTATTTTCTCTGTTTTTGTTTAGGGGCAGTTTTGAGAACATTAGTTTTCAGCTGTACTTAGACAAAATTCTGTCTCACAGCTGCTATCTATCTAGTTGTGGTTTTTTTAATCCAAAAGCTAGTGGCTGGACATGGAGAAAAGGAAAAAAAAAACAATCACCCATCCAAGAACAATGTAAAGCACTGTATCCCTGTACTCCCAAATTCATATAGTCATATAGAGTTACAGAACTCCACTGTGGGTCTGAGGGGAAGAGAAGACAAAAAATAGGAAAAGCTAGTAGCAGCAGATTTTATGCTTAGTTTCTCAAAAAAGTTAAATCAAGCCACTTTCAAAGTCATCCTTTGTATTTTAGTATAAAATATGTTTCTCTATATGTGAGAAATGTGAAAATGCGATGAATGTGAAAATGTGAAATACGTGAGAAATATGAAATATGGGATGTAGTGCCTGAAAAAACATTACTCTAGTCAAGTCTCCCTTGAAGATTTCAACTAGGTGCTACAAATCACACTTTCTAAAAGTAGTTTGAGGCAGTGTTCCTTAATCTGAGTGTAAAGATTGCTCTATTGGTGGAAATAGTTGCATTTTTTCTACTAACACTGCAGCAGAGACCCATTTTGTCATAGAAAGGAAGTGAAATGAATGAAGTTTCATAGCTGTAATGTTTATGTGTTTCTCCAAAGATCCCAAATCTCTTTCTACTCTTAAATCTTCTTGGAAGTCATAGTGACAGTAGAAAAACTCTTCTTTATTTTTAGATACTCAGGTCAATAACCCTGATCTTTTCATCTGATTTCCTTCCCTCATTCTCATTTCCCCGCCTAGAAATATATCTTATTTGTGAAATTGCCAAGTAGAGAGCAATAATCCGAATGGCTCACAAAGATATCATGATCAAACCCAACATCTTAAACACTAAAATAAGGCTCTTCCCTAATTACTTCAATGTTGCAAATAAAAAACCAAAACCAAACCAACCAAACAAAATCCAGACAAAACATCTTTGCAGCTAATTGAGAATGAAGTATCTGAAATTACTTGTCAGACAGGTTTGTTCGAGAGGCCTAGTAAAACACTGAAGTTTTAGCAGAAAGAGGATTTCTATCTTGCAAGGACATCTATACTTTAGCTCTCAAAGAAGTTTAAAACCTCAGTTCACTTATCTGACCCATCTCTCTTGCAGACATCTGGATAGTGATATTAACCAAAAATCACCTTTCCATTTACATTGAGCCTGGCATGTCTCCATCGTGCCCTCTTCTTGCCTCCCAGTCTTGATCTTAGCTATTTACTGCTTTTAAGATGAATTTCTACAGTACAGCCAGGAATAAGACTGACTCCCCAAAAAGCTGAGAAAACCACCAGCATCAGAATTAAGAGTTAAATGACAGTATGCTGCTCTCCTTTCTCAAATTTTATGCAAGCTCCACCGGTAATTGCAGAAAGCCCTTTCCCTCTGCAAAGGAAGTTCTTGTACAGACCAGTTAGATTTAAACTTTTTAAAATCATGAGGGTATGATCGTATTATTACTGTCAAAGTATAGCTCATTCCAATTTGGAAATTCTGTTTATAGGGGAAAAAAAAATAATCACAGAAAGCTAGCACAGTGCTGAAAGGAAGGATTTCATAATAACCTTGTATCATTCCCAAGGCTGCATGAGGCTTGATGCTGAGCATGTAGTTAATATATTGAATATTCCAGTTAAAATGATTCCGTGTTTTCAGAGAGCAATGAGTAGGTGAACATTTTCCTAGAGAATAGAATAAAAAAGCTTGGAAGAGAGGGCTTAGTTACTTTCCTGTTTCCCTTACTCTCTTGCTTCCAAATCCATGTGTGAATATATGTGTCCCAACACATACACACTCACACACACACACAAGCTCATGTTAGTGTGTGTCCTACCACTATATGATAAAGTACAGTTGATGATATATATTAGGTGAAAGCCCTCTTAAATCTCTGCCTCGAGTCTGGATGTGATTAATATGATCCATTACTTTGTACATAAAAATACTTAGCAAACCAGTTATCTCTCTTTTATAGAAGTAGAAAACCATTTACCGTTCCCTTCTCCCCAGCTGCAATAGCATCTGTAAAAAGCAATGCATCTTTGAGATCATGGGATATAAATCTTTTTTGTGATAAGAAACTGCATCTTACAGGACACTGTAAGTGTAATACATCTTTTGTGTCTTCAAACATCTTTTTTTTTTCTTTTCAAAATAAAGTAAGTTTTTGTGCTTACAAAGATTCAGAATGAGGATATCAGAAAAAATCTTTATTACTATAAATCCCTTTATCTGCACCAGATATATGGTGCAAGCATTGTAGTTTAAACTTCGTTAAACTGATCCACCAAGGTTGCTTGAGAATCTTCAGTGGGTCAGTGTTGGGGAGTTAACAATACTCTTCTAAAGAGATTACCTTAAAAAAAAAAATCCATTTGAGGCCTATTTAGCTTAATGTGGGAGTAAGGAGACAAAGACATCATATGTTCTACATGGCTTTATTTTTCATAAATAGGACTGATAGAACAAAAAGAAAACTAGGTAAGGCTTTGTAGTGTAACATTTATGATACTCAAATATTTCCTGTTCTGATCCATTCAACCCCACGCCTATGCTGGTACTGGGGGTTGCCTTGACCCAAGCGCAGCACCTTGCACTTGGTCTTGTTAAACCACATGAAATTCCCATGAATCCAGTTCTTGATTTTGTCCAGATCCCTCTGGATGGTATCCCATATCTTAGGTGTGTCATCTGCCAAATTCCAAAGTATGTACTTGGTCCCATTGTCCTTGTCATTGATGAAGACATTAAACAGTATTTGTCCCAGTACTGATCTTTTAAGCTTATGGAGAAGAAATTGAGTTTTTAGGAAAAAAAAGATTGTAAACAGAACTTGTCTTGAATCATATTATGTAATAGACTTAAATTAATCTGACACCTCTTTCAACTTTTTCCCTACGCTCAAAGAAGGAAATCACAGCAACTGTCTGGACTGCATGGCCCAATTAGAAAAATATTTGAGGATTATGTATATTTGCTTTTAATAAAAGATCATTTCACTATATGAAAAGCTAGGAGGACCATCTGTTTCCATAAAAGTTGGAGCCTGTCACTTAAATTATCTGCTAGGTTTTATATTTCATACTTTGAGCAAGTTTCACAGCTCTTTTAAGGAATAGTCTTCAATTGTGCTTTTATTTCAGACATCATCCTTCACCTTTACTCTTTACTGTTGGTATAATGAACATTAGAGGCAGAGATTTTGAACAGACAAGAAAAATAAATGGAAGCCTGGAGAACATGCATAGGGGACAGAATAATTCAAGAAGTTTCAATGGTGTTTTTTTGGAGGCACAATACAAGGTTCTCAGAATTAGAGAATCCTGTAGTTTACCTCATGTACAAACAGTTTACAAATGTAGTCAGTTTGCAGTCAGGCTCCCTGCACATTCCGGTTGTTCAGGGTTGGCCATTAATCCTGCTAAGGGAGGGGATGGCACGTACAGCTGTGTTACAATTGTGCAGTGCCCCGGGCCCACACTGATGAATGAGGTTTGTTTATGCTAAAGGACAGAAAAAGCCTACATTGCTGGCTAATCCCACATCCCACATACAGAGAAATAAGGAGCATAATGTTGTGAGTAATAGAATAATATTCCATTCTCTGTGTTCCCTTGAACCTTGGCATGTTTGTGGTACTCATTATCACTGAGAACCAGGGTTAGTAAGTGCCAGAGATGTTCCAACTTCAAAGGATGCAAAGCTGTTTCTGTGGTACACCCTAGCTAGGCTTTTCTTCCCCCCATCCTTTTCCTTTCCTAAGGATGGATGTTTTAACTCAATGATGCCTTACAGCTCTGATTTCTCTAGCAACAATCATAAAGGTTTCAAAATATAAAAGTGGTGCTCTAGCATGGTTCATTGTCACACTGAAGTACACTCTCCCTGAAAAGATTTTGTTCGATGCTTTCAGTGATTGCTCATTTATCATCAAGAACACATTGTATTGTAGGATAGGAAGAAATCTATCTGTTTGAATGAGCTTGTGAATGTAAAAGTTAGCAGGGTTTGAACTAAAAAATCCTTATGAGATTCTGTAGAATTATTATCAGGATACAAAAACTCTTCTGTCTCTAGTGTGAATTGAGTGATTGAAAACTGGGGTCATGAGAACAGTTAGTGCTTTAAATAGAACTTTCTTCTTTGTTTTGTACAGAGAGGAGCTACCTGCTATATATGTCCAGAGTGAATAAAAATGTTTTGCAGGAGATGGTTTAGCTTTTTGGTTTCCAGTGCTGTGAATAACAGGATAAACAAATGCAGACTTGTTATTTTTTTCTCCAAGACCATAGACTGAGGAAAAGAAAATCCCCAAATCCTTCATGATGTTTGATTTTTATGCAGTCTTTGGATTTACATGCAACTCCTCTGAATTATGACAAACGAGTCTGGAATCAAGTCCATGCCTCCCCCACTCCATTTTTCTTAAAGTACTATCATAATAAATAAAACCAAATTCTTTCTATAGTATAAAACAATTCAGAATTATTTTGCTCCCAGAAGTGAGAAATCACTCTGACTTTTGAGTGCTGAAAGTATTACATTGTTTGTCCATGGTGAGGACTTTTTCCTATATGATGTAGTAAGGAGCACAAGAAATTGCAAACCAATTTTGTGTAATGCACAGTGTGTGTTCATATTATTTATAGTGCTGTAAGTGAAAATTTATAGTGGAAGTGTTATTCAGGAGGTTTATTTTATACAAAAGTAGTTTTGGGTTGCTATTTCTGTCAATTTGCTTGGCTGTGTAAAATTAAATAAAGAAAAAGTGCACAGTGGAATTTTCAGGGAATTCATTAGGGTTTTTTAATCTCTGGGTTTTCTCTTAAAACCAATATTCAGAATCTGTAATTCTTACTGTTTATTATTGCTTCTTCCTCAAACAAACAAGTTCAATGATGCACAGGAGAGTACTTTTATGAACTCAGTAGAGAATAATTGGGTAGAAATGACAGAATGTTACTCAGAAGTTGGTTTTTTTCCTTTCAACTTACTCCTCTCAGAATGTTTTGTGCAATTACTTCACCTATAAAGACAGGCTGAGAGTATTGGGGCTGTTTGGCCTGAAGAAGAGAAGGCTCTGGGGAGACTTTAGAGCACCTTTCAGTACCTAAAGAAGAGCTATAAAAAAAATGGAGAGGGACTTTTTACAAGGTCATGTAGTGATAGGACAAGTGACGAAGGCTTTGAACCAAAAGGGGTAGGTTTATGTTAGATATCAGGAGGAAATTCTTTACCGTGAGGGTGGTGAGGCACTGGAACAGGTTGCCCAGAGAAGCTGTGGGTGCCCCATTCCTGGAAGACTTTAAGGTCAGGTTGGATGGGGCCCTGAGCCACCTACTTGATCTAGTGGAAGGTGTCCCTGCCCATGGAAGATGGGTTTGAACTAGAAGATCTTTAAGGTCCTTTCCAACACAAGCCATTCTAAGATCCTGTGATTCTATGAAATATTCACATCTCATTATTCACATTCCACATTCAAAAATGGTCAAACCAGGACAAAAGAAGTCAAAAGGATAATATTTTAAAGCATAGTTGCCTAAAATTTTGATGGTCAGCTACGTTCATTTTTGTGCAAGAACAAATGCAAGTGACTGGTAGGCTAGTTCTCTGTGATCTACTACTGGGTTTTGTGTTTTGTTTTGGTTTTTTTATGCAAAGAAGAAACACCAATACAGACATATATGCACATAGAACATTGTAGTGCTTTTTTTCTTTTATAAAAATAATATTTAGAATGTCCTCAAGTCTTCTACTATGCTAGTAAAGGCCTTTCCTTTGTGGTCCTCTCACTATTAACTGAGATATAAGGTATTTTCCTGAAATTTCTTACTGTTCCTTAAAGGAGGTGTGCAGTACCAAACTGGAAAAAGAGAATTCAGGCATAGATCTGTCTCAAACACATTGTCAGGAATACAGATTTTTAATCAGTTAAGGTATAATATGTTGATATTCAAAAATACCTGGAACAAGTTGCCTAGAGAGATATTGGAAGCTTATGTTCAATAATATTCAAAGTACAACTTAACGTGGTCCTGGGCAATCCGCTCTAACTGACCTTGAGCAGAGAGGTTAGACTAGATTTTCTAAACTCAATTATTCAGTGATTTAAATATTAGTATTATAAATTATGTTGGTGAACACTGTATGAAAAATATTAGCAGAGCAACATATGCAAATACATTATTTTATTGAATAACTATAGGTTTTTATATTTTAAAGAAATAACAATAGATTAATACACTTTACTTTGACAGAACCGGAAAGATTATTTCTAATACTAAAAAAATTACCACAAAACATTATTTCCTGGTTCCCATAGGGTCCTGACAAGAATTGGATTGGAACTACATGAGACTTCAAGTTTAATATTAACTTTTCCTTCCTCCATCTTTGCATCATGCAGGGTGTCATATCCCATGGGCTGCAATTGCTTGTAAATTCATAGCTCTGCAGAAGATTAAATAAAAAAAGACAAACATGACCCACAAAACCGAACAACCCCCCCTAAAAATCCCAAACAATTTCTTCACTTTTTTTAACCTCTTTCCTAAATAGGATAAAATAAAACTTCACCATTTCACCTTTATTGATAAATAATATATATTTATAGATAAGCACAGCTTTTCTATTTTTAATTAACCAACTTTGATATTCCTCAAATATGTGATGACTGCAGCAGATAATTCTATAATCAGACTCCATTGATTTGTCAGAAGAAAAGGATGAATAAATTCCCAGCAAATTACAAAAAATAAAACTTCATCTAATTTTGCTGTTAATATCACCTACAAAATCCCTTGTATCACTAGAGATTTCACTGAAAGTCACATACCCTGATCAACTGCAGAAGTTCCGTAGAGGAAATGGTTGGTGCTCTCTGACCTTGTCTGTGTCAAATACTGAAACAAATGTACATTAGTAATAATAACTGTCTATTCATTTCACCTTGCCAAATGTCATTTGAATTATTACTCTGGTCCTCAAAGCAAAGAATTGTAACTTTATGTTTCCTAGGGGAAAAAGAATGATCTATTCTTTGTTCGGCCTCCACAAATAGAAGCATGGCATTTGTCTTTTCACTGGTAACATTAAGGCTGTCTGATCTGAGTGATAAAAAGCAGAGATTATCTATTCCTGTCTGTCATTTTTGGCAAACTTGTGAACTTTTCATAAAAACAGAAAGATAAATCACAGCAGCTATTATTGTCTTTGTCTTAATCTTTCTAATGGATCAGTGTAATTTTTGGTTTCCTCTAGTAGGTCAGCGAGGTCATCACTGTAGGAGAACAGCCTTGTCTACTTACTGAATGCTAAATAGTGGTCTCTCACACAAATCCAGATAAAAACTTTGCACAGGGGATTAAGCTACTGGCAAAGCAGAGGAGTCCTGTAGATCTGCTCAGCTGTTGTTAACAGACTTCTCTGACATTTAGCAGTCCCTCCAAGGTGGGGGCTAGGGCTGTATAGCTTAGGGAGAGCATTCCTGATCCTGATTTTAAAAGTATTCACTGCAATTTACAAGTACTTACTTACAAAACTGACATGCAAACACAAACACTGAAACATCTCACCATCATACTGCCTGTAGTTTCTGATCAAGATAGACAGGAGAATTGCAATTATACTTGTGGATAAAGTTAAAAATTTCACTTCAGATAAAACCAGACATGATAATATAGGAAATATTCATTATTTAAAAATTATCTGTGTAATTTATGTCAGTATTTTTTTCTGGGGAGGGGAGG
>VZTJ01006819.1:806796-860210 GCA_013397795.1 Orthonyx spaldingii | reverse complement strand
AGGGGAGGATTTCTCCAGGACAAGGTAAAAACTAATGTGGGTATAGCAATGAACCATTACATAAATTACAAATGTAGAAAAAACCACAGAAAAATACTGATATTTACACTGAACAAAAGGGGGGAAAAGAGGTCTTTCCTGTCCTTAATGGTGAACCTGCTATTCTTAGTAGATAAATGACTAGGTTAATACTCATCGCTAAATCAAAATATGTTTCCAATATTAATAATCAAACAAAGGTTCAAACCGAGACCTTCAAGAACTCCAACTTCCAAGAGCTTTTTGTTTAGGCAAGAAGAATAAGGTACAGAACTAGATTTTCTTTCCTCTCAAAATGATATAGATTTTGAAAAAAGGCATGAAAAACACAGAAATAAAAGAAAAACAGAGGGCGAAATGGTGGAATATTTATGAAGACAGATGTAAAGAAAAACAGATTACTTCAAATAAAAAGAAAAGAAACAAGATACAAAAATAAAATGCTGGCACATTGCAAATAACCAGTCTGACCAGCTGTATTTAATTCTGTCATTTTTATGTCTCTTTTTTTGTTTTATTCTTTTTTGTCCATCCCCTTCCCCCAGCATCTCAGCTTTTTTTCTCCCTTTCATTTTCTCTGCATGTCTTGAAGAAAAAAAGTCATACTCCAACTCCCTTTCTTTACATTTCCTCATAATAGCAAATCTACTGCCATCTTCATTCCATATGCATGTCATTCTGTCTAAGCAAAATCTCTCTCAGATGGATTTAACCTAAGAGATTATAAACATCAGATGGAGAAATAGGAAGCTATTTTAGCCTGACCTTTCAGACCAAATTTGATCACACTACAGCCTGATTGAATAGGTTTTAATCAGCTTCGTCTGTGTTGAAATTTAAGTTCTTGTGCAATTGAATACCATTTCAGTTGATTTAACAACAAAAAAGAATATGCTCATGTAGACAACGAATGCTCTTTTAAACATTTTTTGCAAGCACAAAAAAACTTTTTAAAAAAAGCCAATATTGTAGGCTTTTACACCATTTAAACAGAAAAGGTTAAAATAATTTTCTGTTCACTTGAAAATATTTATTAAATATATACACATTGCCATCTTAAGGAAAAGTTGAACTTCAAACAGAATACTTAGATCTCAACTTTCAAACATACAGCTACACTTTTCTACAGTTGCCTAAATAGTGCATGTTATTTATATTATTCCTATATCTATACAAAGATGAAAAAATACAAAACAAATTTATGGTTTGTTTCAGCATTGTTGGATTAATCAATCTGATAGATAAGGTGCTCATCAAAAGGGATTCTAAAAATATAAAAATAGTTCTTCAGATATAATTGTGTTCTAGCAAACAGAAGACCTAAAGCAACTGCCACTTATCTCTGGGGTCCAATATCATTAGGATATTTTTTTTCCCTGAGATCCTTATGGTATTTCCAGACTACATTTCCTTCATTGTGTAATGCACATACATTTAAATAGTTTAAGTCAATGAAAACTTTGTTGAAGATTTCTATGCAGGTAGGATTTTATGCCAAGAAGAAAAAGGAAGTCTTCAAGGTCTGAAGCCATGGAAATTTTAATACTGGGAGTATGTTCAAGGGCTAAAAGAGATTTACATTCTATAAGATAGAATAATAATGAAAACCTGTTATTTAATACATACACAGAGACATCCTCCATGTAAGTCAAATATGTTGGCTTATCTATTTTTCATATTCTAGTATACACTTTGTATTTTAAGAAAGTTCAAATCAGTCCATTCTCTTTATTTTGATTATGGCAACATCTTATCTACTCTCATAAATTAATTAGATTTTCTTTTCTTTTTGTGACAATTAGCTTGAAGGTTCATATTACAATGAAAAGTGCTGGGAAAATGAGCCAATTTTTTTCCATATTTTCCTATTCTATAGTATACTTTTCAAGGCACCTTCAGCTTTATTTCTAGAAAATGAAGAAAAAGAAAATAATTCCATTGCTAGATTTAGCAATTTTGTCTTTTGCCTGAAGTTATTTAATTAAAAAGACTGAAAATCGGAAACTGATTTTTCTTAGCAATTGGCTACTGAGGAAAAATATTTCAAGATAATTACTAAATAGTTCAGAAAAGGATGCAATTTTTTTTTTTTCTCTCCAAATAAACCGAGTTCATCCGGAACATTTATGTTTCTTCTTATATTTGTTAATTCCATGTAAACCCATCCATGTAATATTTAAAATTGCCCCCTAAGATATAATTGTTAAATCCTGGCTTTTGGAATACTAAAATCAAAAGTCAACAATGAGGTAGGCAATAACAGAAAATTTCTCTACCTCATTGCCATATGTCTAATGCTTCACCCTTGTTGTTTCTGACTGTTGCCTACTTGGCAAAGATCTGAAGGAGATTTTTGCCTGTTCTGAAGAACAAAAAGGGTCTTTGGTGCCATTGACCAAAGCACACTAGACAAGATAAAAGACTAAATTGGACATTATAATTATCAAGTCTCAATTCCTGTTATTGCAGGCTAGCCTCTTCAACCCAAGGATTCTAAGTCAGCAACTATGCAATGCTTGCAGCTATGTAGTGACAGCAATTTTTATATATTTTTTTCTCACTGTAGGGTTTTAGCTATTAGAGCCCTCATATCTAGTTTTGTGGCAATGAATTCAGTATATGGGGAAAAAACCAACATGTATTAATCACGTCATATTTCATGTATTATATTATCCTTAAAATATTAAATAAAAATATGATTGTGAAATTTCAAACAGAAAATGAAAAATGGACTTTCTAAAATACAAAATGAATTCAAAATTTTCAGCAATACTGTTTTGTTACTGGTGGATTTTGATATTTCATCTGAAGACAGGAGTGTGACTAAGCATGGATACAAAAACTGAAAAGAATTTAGACATGAAAATTGAAGAGAACTAGAAGGATGTCCTTGCACCTTTGTATCTAAAGTTGTGAGCAAGTGCATGGAAGCTTTGTACTCTTTAATGCAGTGAACATCACTTCAAAACCCAGTGACCCTAATGGGCTGACAGGTTGATGATTGAATAATCCACTGAAATGCCCCTTTGCACTGGTCAGTAGGGTAATGTTTCTCCTCCTTTTTTATCGACATGCATGCTGTACCTCTTCACCTATTTTTGCCAGTAGGTCAAAAAGTTTGCTGTAGTCCTTTGTGTTTCATTGAGGATGAGTCTCCCATCTAAGAAAACATAGTATCTACTAAAACAAAGTCTAAAGTTGATATTTTTTTTCCTAAGCTCTGTTTCCCAGCATAGACACAGGATGGAGGCTGGTATCATGTGTCAATTTTCCTTCTTCTGTTAGAATAGTGTGAGTCTGGGCCAGAGTTGGGAGCAAAAGTGGGGAAAAGCTTTTCTACCATGTTAGATCATTCTTATTGCATAACCATCAGAAAGTTCATATCATCAAATCATCATCATCATAAACATTACACTTATAATGTGGTCATGGAATGACTTTTAAACATAAGTTAATAATAATTGAAGCCCAGTCAAAGTAGCAGAAGTTGTGTTGTTTGTGGTTTGCCATGGTCATCATACATCCCTGTAATTTTTCATTGGTCAAGCATATGAGGATTGGGCATTTTTTTAATAATATGAAATACCCAATGTGCGTACAGCTATATAAAAAAAAAAATCTTTGTTTTCATGCACAGGAAAGCAAAATGAAATCAAACAGTACTAAACCAGATTCAAGTCACTTAATCCTTCCACAAGTAAGCAACTTGTGGCCTCTGTCTTCTCAGTGGACTTGAGTATATTTGTGTTGAAGAAAACCTTGGTACATACATAAATTCAAAGGAACTACATTTTCCTTATCCTGTCCTCCCTGATTTTTAAAGCTGAAACTCTTGTCTGTTATGACCTGCCCCTGAAGATGAGGGCAACTGAGCTTCTTGTTAATAGATCCCTTGGGCAGATTAGAGTGAAATGATGCTGAATGACTGGTGCATTTATATAAATATGCAAATACATACATGTAGGGTCTATTTTAGAACAATTTGGTTACAATGAGAATGAGGTATGTAGCCTTTTTGGTTATTATCTATAGAAATATAGCAATATAAAAACATAAATATAACAGTTAACAAAATGTATAAGGAAAAGAAAGAGAGAGAAAGAAGGGATAAGAGTGGAAGAATAGCAAAGAGGAAAGATATCACCACCTGTGGACCCAAAAAAAATACTTGATCATTGTAACTTCGATGTCGGTTGAATTGATGATCGGTGACTTGATACATTACTTGATACATACAAGAAACCCATGAAATACAAAGTTCAATGGGTTAATAAATGCTCATGTTCAGGTGGGAACTTCTGAAGGGGGAAGTTTAACGCTGTTTGTTACAGCACTGTGGATAATGCACATTCCCTTGGTGGAAGACCCCAGAAATGAGTGCATAATCAGGGGTCTTGGATATGATGGTTTATGACCCCTTGTAAGACATGACCTCTCCCTATCGTGACAGCATAGATGAGGCAGTTATGCCCCATCAGAAGGGCTGAACTCCTTCAGGCCTATGTATGAATGTCCTGATACCTCCCCCAGGGGGTAGAGAGGAGATTTATAAGGAACTGTTTTTGTAAGGGAGAACATTGGCTTGATAAAAAACCCTATCCAGTTTTGCAGGATCTTCCCTTATCTGGCTCAAAACCCAGCTTGTAGTTTCAACAGTGAGTGCACCCACTTTCTGCACCTGGGTGTTTCCTTGCACATAATCAGCAAAGCACCCTCTTTTCTTGGAAATGGACAATTGTTTGAGACATTTACCATTAACATTTCAGTCTATCGCATTGTCTTTGTACCATATGAGCAAATACGTAGAGGAAAAAGAGATAGTGATTTCAGTCCCAATTTCATAGTTCAACATTTTCATGAAAACTGCATTCCTGCTCTAGTCACAAACTCAGAACTAAAATCAAAGCTGCAATGGGTTCCTAAAGTAGAGTGTCATCACCTAAATTTACCAGCTCTTTGTTTCCTCTTTGAAACTCCAAGAACCACTTCAATCATCTTTGACTCTATTTCTAAAAGTAAGAGATAATCTTTAAAGTGTAAAAATATTCTATGTTAGACATTCCTTCAAAAGTATCTTCAGTTTAAAAGTCTTTATACAAATCACATTTGAGTTCATATTGTTATTGCTATTCAGAACTACTGCCAGATAGTTTCATCTCTCTGTGCTTCACTCATCAAGCAAAAATATAGACAATAATACTTGTACTCACTCAGACAAATTTCATGAGGTTCTGTAAGTTGATGCTTGTGAATTGTTGCACTATATTCACTTGGGTTTATTTTGAAGTGTAAAATGGCTGGGAGAATAGGATGCAAATGAAAGACAAGGCATTGAGAATCTAAGTTCCTTATATTTTTCTAAAATGAAAATAAAAAAATACAGAACAGCTGAGAGCACTGTTTATATTTAGGCCAGACTTTACAAAATGCTGTCCTTTTTTTCTGGAAATGAAAAAATGCCTCTACCTTTAATTGCTAACTACTAATTGTAAAGTAATGAAAACTTGAGCAAAAGTGGAACAACATGTCAGACAGCTGCTGTAAGCCAGGGACTCTCACTCAGTGTCATGATTAAAGCTTTGTCCCAATGATTCAGTGGGAACCAAATTAAGAAAAACACAACTGCATATAGTAGTGGTATCCAAAATTTGAGTTAAGAAGTCCCTGGACTGGAAATGCTACTAAAATACCTCTTTTTTTTTTTTTTTTTTTTTTTTTTTTTAACCCCGGGGGATGGTTTTTTTTTTGNNNNAAAAAGTCCCCTGAGTTGAAAATCTTATAAAAATCCCCTTTTTTTTTTTTTTTTTTTTTTTTTTTTTTAAACCCGGGGAATGATCTAATTTTGTGGTTACAAAGAAATATCTCTTTGCTATACTTCTACATAAAAGTACATGTAATGTGCAACATTGTCTTTCCTAAAATCAGCCACTTAACAGTACTTGTGATGCATTGCTTTTCATTCTGTGTTGGCTCAACAATCTTAGAAGCAATTGTTAGTTACTAAAAAGTGTAATACCTTTCTATAAAATGTGTAGAACTGCTTTGTAGAGATTTGTTGTATAGTACTTTCCTATACTTCTTTCTTTATATTGTGATTTTTGTGTTATTATGTTATTAGCTCTCTACTTTGATAGTTCTGTAAGAATTTTCTTAAATCTTTATGGTCAAAGAATCCAAACATCTTGGCTTACAAACTGCTATACTTGTCCTCTGTTTTTGTCATTTGGATTATAATTGGAATTTTTTCATCAAGAAGTTTTGAATTCTCTCTATTTTCAGACCACTTGTTTAGTCTGAACATTAACTCCAATTTGTATTTCTTCTCTCAGTAAGCTCACACATACTGATAGACATATGATTGAATTTTTAAAGTATTTTAAATTGCATTTTTTTAATGGGCATAACTAAAAACTCTATGATCATTCAAAATCTTTCAGGGTCAAGACTCTTTTGTGTTAAAAACAGGTTTTCTCTGAAATTTATAACAGGCCTTCATTGTAATTTACAAGCAAGGCTTTCTTTTGGTGAAATGAGATTTATTAATTCTGCTTTAGTATGCTGGAACTGCTTTTTTTCCAAAGTTCTAATATTCCCGTTGATGCTATTCTCTCGACTCTGAAGACCAAGTAGGTTTTGAAGCAGACACTGAGAAACATCCATTCAGAGATTTAATAAACCTACAGGTAAACCGCCTACAGCTGTCATCAGCTATTAGCTGTTCAGTTTTATTCCAGACCTTCGTGGCATTCAGGAAGATATCCTTCTTTTGGGACATATTGTTCAACATAACTTGTTGGATATTTGATTCTTAGGACAGAAGGGAAGAATACAAATAGAAAAGTTTTTTGTATCATATCAATACTTTAACTTTTTGTGTGCTTCTGAATTCACATCTGCATGTTTTTAACATCCAGCTATGCTGCCTCTATTTCATTATTTTACTTGAAAATCTATTTTCAAGTGTCTGTATACACACCTGATTTAGATTCTGCTTAATGCAGAAATATCTCACTTGAGAGAACAAAAAAATAAATGAGTTAGGAGGAACTGTATGGTTGTATGTACAATATATTAAAACTTCTATGGACCATTGGTTTCTAACTGCCCTGTGTGGTTCATTAACCTTTGAGTTGCAGGCTGTGCAATTCACATAGGTAGATAAAATACCAAAATACAATTTCAAGTTGGCTTTTGCCCTTAAGTGTGAAAATAACTGGAACAAATTTATTTTTTTAACTGTAAAATTATTTTTGCTAACCACAGAGAGTAAGCTATCATAACTACTAAGTTCCTGGCAAGACTACTAGATGTCTTAGCAAGTGTTTAGCAGGTTATAAACAATCTGACCTTGAAAATGAATATGTTGCAATTTTTATAGTATACAAATGTTACTTCATTTTTCAGTTAGTTTTAAGAAATCATGCAAAGATCAGTAATACAGAACAAATGTGTCTTATTTTTTTTGTTCATGTTTACTGCATTCTCACAGCAGAAGTGAGAAAATTTGTGGCATGCCTTGAAGATGCTTGCAGAGAGAATTGAGAACAGCAGTAAAATGGAAAATAGATGCTCAGAATCATCAGTGGACTAACTTACAAATGTCTATTGTTATGAGAAGAATAGAAGAAACAGAATTTGTATTATAAAAAACCCACAAGAATATTAATATTTCATCTTATGGAGCAGTGTGTAAGAGAATAAGTTCTATTTCCTTTCAGTATGCCTGTGGTTTATCTTCCATATTTTTTTCAATCTAACAAATTTACTTAATGTCAAATCATAGAGAATTTGCAAACAATGCAGTCTTAATCCAGGATGGGAGAAAGGTAGATATGAGAGAATTGCTTAGGTATCAGCCCTTCAGAAATAGTTCAAATAATGGAGTTTCAAATATTATCTTTCTGTCACCTTAATGAAGTATATATTTACAAAAATAAAGCAGAATACAGTAAATTCTGCATGGCACCATGACTTGACTTCAGACCCAATTCTTACACATCAATTTTATAAAAGACACCAGAACACAACTTCTGTGAGTAGATAGGGCATTTTCACTTTATTCTTGAATGCTTTAATGAATTTACATTAGCAATATTAACAGACTGAGAAGAAAATTAAACTCTTCAGCCACTATGACTCCAATGCAAAGTCTGAGTGTTCACTGGACACCAATAACTGCCTTTGAACTTGTAGTTTGTGAACAAGACAGAGGCACAGATGAAAAGGGTTTCTGACCACTGCTCTAATGAGCAATCCCTTAAGTTCATGTCCAAGGTCCAGACTTGGATTTAATCTGCAGTAAAACTTATCTGTGTATATATGTGAGAACTGCCTAGATAATTAACCTCTGCTACTATAAAAAGATAATGACAAAAAAAATTATTGAGATTTAGCCAGGGTTACCAGAAGACACCAGACATTTTGAGGCAGAAAATCTCATTGTACTACCACAAAACAAGCTGAACAATGTTACAGTTACATTAAAGTGAGTGTGCAGCACTGAAGCTGTTGCTATGTATTTGTCTTACTGAACTAGAAAATGGCTTTCAGCCACCTATTTCACCTAGATAAACTGAACAGAGAGAGAAAAGTTGCAGCAATAACTTGTGTTGTTTCTGGAAATCTCATATTATGATCTTTTCTCCTTACTAACTAGGTTTCCAGGACTGCATCCAAACTACGGTGGCTGACTGAAGAAGATGGAGAATGCAGCAATCATTAAGTGGTCTGAAGCCGTCAGCTGGAGAGATTATGCATGAGGAGTTCTGTATTAATACTCAACAAACAAAGCATTTTCTGCTTTTCTCCAGAAGAAAGTTGCTATTCTGACAACCATGCCTGTCATGGACTTTTTTATTTCAGAAACAAACATAATATTGACCTCCATGAGTGTAAAGCCATGAAATCACAGACAGAAAGTCAAGAAGAATTTGTTATATTATATACATCGTGGGTGCCTACTTGAACCTTGGGAAATAGCTTGTATTTTCTATCACTGTGCATACCGATAAGCACAGCTTAAAGGAATGAATGTGTCCCAAACATCTACAAACCTCTAAAATCACTTATCTGCTCAGAGAAGAGACATTTAACAACCTAATAGAAGTTTTCAGTTTTTCAATATAAACTCTGAATAAAGACTGAAACTGAAATCCAAGGAATCATTTTCCAGTTCATGTGACCAGCCTGATTATGACATGATCCAAGTGGAAGAAAGTATCAGCTTGAGTAGCTGATCAATTTAACATTTTTGTTAATAAAAGCGAGAGGATTTGTGAAAAATTACAGGGAAAGGGTTAAGTGTGTGCTGTTTCAACTGTTGTGAGCCACAAAAACACCGATCACTTCTAATCCTCCAGGCTGACAAGAATGATAATACACCTGTGATAATGGGGCCAAAGAGAGATAGAGCAACAATAACTATCATTTTATCAAGCTCTGATATAAAAGAGAAAACGAGACTGTGGAGAAGCCAACTACTCTAATATATAAAATTCTGATGAGATATTAAGAAAAAACTCTCATAAAAAGGTGGTTTAATTTTCCACCTTCATTGACTGACACGAATGACAAAAACTGACCACTGGATGCAAGTAAAGAGTTTCAAGAGGCACTTTCCTAGCTTTTACAACCTAAATGTACCTTTAGGGTCATATAATCAGCTTAATTGTCTATTACATGCTGGAGCACCTTATCTAGAAATTTCTGTATGAAGCTCATAATTGTTTAAAGTTGTAGTTCATTGAACAGTGTTTAAAAAATCTGTTCCAGGGAAATTGTTTGACTGGTTAATTATTCTGTCTGCCAAAAATCTACACTTTATGTCTATTTGTATGGCATCTTACTTCCATTTCCCACCTGTCACTGTCACTGAGTCTTTCCTCTAGAAAAAAAACCTCATCACCACCAGAAATGTTTCCCTAGTATATCTCTGGGGAACACGATCACATCAGCTATGATAGTGATATTATTTGGTTCAGAAAAAAGCAGTCAGTCTCTTTTATCTCTAATTTTCATACACCTTTGCCTGTGCAGCTTGCACATACATCCCTTCAAGTAGGAGTGTTCCTGACATACATGGCAAGAAAGGGGTGTGTGATCCTTTCTGGATCCATCCTAGGGCACATAAGTTGCTGCACAGAAGAGAAACACTTCCCTCCACGCACTGCTGGAATAAAAGGTATGCCCTTAGGAGTGGATTTTAATTGTCTTAAGTGCAAAATACCCATGATGTATTCTCCCCAAAACCTTTCCAACACTCCTAATACCCTTAACCTTCAGCATCAACTCCACTCATATGGTTACCCATGAAGTAACAGCCCCCTGTCCCCTTGCCACCTCCTAGTTTCTTGACTCTTCATGAATAGGTGAAGTTCAGGACACAGGTGTTCAGCTTCAACGCTTTTCTGCAGTTTGAATTTGTAGTAAGAGACTGGCTTTCATGACAATCTGGTGAACGTGCACTCAGTACTGGGCACCCGATGTGCAACACCTCAGATGGCTATGCTTCAGCAGAAGCAGCAAGTAACATCTCAGGAATAATGTCAGAGGACATTGCTACATCTCTGTGTGTCTGGGCAGCAACACTGCATAGCAGAACATCTTCTAATGAGCAGGCAGACAGGACCTACAACCCCTAAAGAGCAGGCTGCAGAAGATATGGCAAAGGGGTGTCATGACTTTAGTGAATTTCTAACAGTATAAACGGTGCACACTGACCCTCTTCCAGACCCAAAAGCACAGTGCTGCCCAAGATAAGCCTGTCTTCTGATGTGGACTTGCCCTCAGAGAACCATCAGTCCTTCAAATTTGGGAGACATTCACCAAAATGTGCCCAGATCATGCCTCCAGGCAGCCTGCCAAGGCTATTATCTGCAAGGCATGACCTTCAGATTCCTACATCCAGTGAGCAGGCCAGAAGTAGCACCAAAAGCTGTCTCTGTCATGAACGTTACCAGGAAATGCAGAGGTGACAAAAATGAAAGTCACAAAGATGACAGAAGTACCTGCACCAATCTGCTACACGAGGAGCTAAAAGGAGAATAAGAAGGCATTATTGTCTTTGTGGGTGCTGACTGTCCTATGCACACTTGCATGAAGCTGTGCATGGTGCAAACTAGTGTCCACACAGATAAAAAGCCCATGTGATATCCACTGAGCCATGAATGCAGTCAGACAGCTTTGGAGAAAAGGAAGGTAAAAGAGATCTTGCGGATGTGAGTTCAATCCACTCACTGGGCCTTGGGAGCCAGGCACCCTCTTTTGAACCTATTTTATTAAGCAGTATAAGTCTAGGCAAAGTTTCCTTTGCCAAAAACAGTAAACAAAGGTATTCATCTGTAAGGAATAAACCCTTATAAATACTGCAGAAATTACTCTGAGGTCAAGTTGCTTGTATCATCTTTGCATAAAATAATGACAGGTCAATTGGGCAGTTAGAAGAGAGAAACATTACATAAAATGGTGCCCTAATGGTTACAATGTTTACCAAAAAGGAGAGGGATCCTTAATCCAAGCTTCCTTACAGAACTAATTTGTAGTTTTGACACTAAACTCTCATTATATAAAACATACACACGGTTTGGGAAGTAGTCACATATCACCAGTTAACTCTTACTGTAGTCACCCCTCCAAGCATGATTTAAAAATAAAGCCGCTTTCCAGGGTCTTGAAAAACATGTCAAAAAATATGTCAAAAAATATGTCAAAAAATATGTCAAAAAATATGTCAAAAAATACCCCAAACTCCACCCTGACACTATTTTAGTGAAATTGAAGGCATTTTCCGATGGTGTTGGGTAAAAACTTGATGTGTCAGAGGATTTAACATTGCTGAGATAAACAGTTTCTATTACCTTATCTAAAGACAGCTAATCATTCAAACTTAAAGCTTTTCTGATTTCTCTTCCATGGTGACTGACCCATACTTTTGCTCTCAATAGAGAGTTTAGTTGCTTTTTTCAGAGCTGCCAGAGTCAGGTGCCTACATACTTAATGAATAGAGAACTACTTCCCACTCTCTTGATATTGCTGGCTGTCAGCTCTAGCAGGTTTTCGATATTACACCTTTTTTAAAACTGACACATTAGCTTTTCTGTATGTTTTTAAATGCTAAAGTAGAATATTTATGTAATGTTTGTATGAGTTGTGAATTTTGCTTAGTCATTTTAGCACTTTTAGTTAGTATCAGCTTTTGATATTGCAGATTTTACATTTCATTTGTTCTCAGTAAATTTATGAAATTCCTTCTTAATATTCTTAACTTGAAAGAATATACATAGACTGTGGTCCTGTTACAATACTCCAGGATTTTTGATCTCTTCTGAGTGCTTCTCCTTTTTCTGTATGTTGTAGTTTTTAAAAAATGTTTTATTGCTATTTTCACATCTCGCTTTAACTGAGGTGATTATTTTACTGAAGTAGTCTTTCATGAGCATAAAATTGTGGGAGGCTTTGACATTTCATAAAGTATTTTTAAATAATTCCCAATCATAATTCATGCTTTTACGTTTCAGTATTTCCTCCCACTTGACTTTGTCCATAACTATTTGAAAACAGTTGAAAAACTGTATAAAATTACCCTTTTCAAAGAGTCAGGTCTATGTTTTAACTGGTCAGGATATTGCTTTCCTACTATGCATTTTCAGTCTGAATTCAATCTATTGTCTCAAAAGATTGCCCTTTAGCAGAGATCGTAGCCATAGAGAGTGAACAAGGACTCTTTAAAATGATGTAATATGTGATATTTCATGTGCTGTGTTCATAGTGTGAGACAGTTCTTAGGGGAATGTTCTTTCAGTCAACACAGAATAGTATTGCACGCAATCATCAGTTTACAATTTGTTTGAAATAAGTATATTGGTGAAAGGAACAGATTTTGAATTTGTTTACATGAAGTGTACTGTTTGGAAGCACATTATATAAATGATATCTAATTCATACAATTGATTAACGGGCTTTAATTAGGAAATCCTGAACACCTTCCATTGATTCTACAAAATGCAATTGCATTTATTTATTTTTTTTTAAATCCACCATATCCTGAGGTTTTACATACAGCTTAGGAAGTGGGAAATTTGTGTGCATAAGACAGAAGTTAAATAACTTATTTGTTCAAATAGTTACATTTCTTTTGCCTAAGGTGTTTTCTACTTTAAATTCTTACCTTAGAGCTCTGTCTATACAGTCTGAAAAAGAAATATTTTGAATATCTGAACTCTTTATCCCCATTGACTTCATGTGATTTTGGTTCTTGAATAACGTTAATATGAGTCTGAAATCTTCTATTCAGGCAAATTTAAAATGAAAATCCTGTTCTGATTCAGTTCTTGGGGACACACGGTAGGAGGTCCTGCATCCTGCTGGGCACTGCATCTCAAGATAGACCACCAGCACATAGCTAATTAGCAGAAGGCTAAAAGATTTTCTGATCCTCTTCTGGTCTTTTTTGGTAGGTGAGAAACGAGGATGGTAGAGAAGAGATGCTTAAAGCTTAGAGCTGAAGGTAGTGATGCTTCTGAAGATCAGGGAAGGTTATGAAATACCAGGACCTGCTTGTCTATCTTGCTACTATATGCAGACTGATTAGTTTATTCAGCTACCCAGCCGGTTTGAATGCCCAAACTTAGCGGGGGAGGAGGTTGCTAAGAGGAACTGTGTAAATTGGCCATTCATTCATCCATCCAGTTTCTTTCTTTACACTTGTTTACAAACCATTCCATATTACAAGTCTACCTACCTTTACTAGCATCTCCATCTCCAGCCACAGATTATGACACTAATCTTAGTCCTTAACCATCTTGTCTCACCCTACTGCAAGCAAGGTGCACCAGGAGCACAATCCTGCTCTGCTGACTTCCAGGGTACAAGCAGGTCCCTGGGGTCTCCTATGAACTACTGTAAGGCTCCTTCTGGTAGATGAAATGTGAAAGAGGCAGATTGCAGAAGAAAATTATCAGACAGGGCCCATTAAACAGGTGAAAGATATAAGACAGTTTCTATCATGCAACTGTATCAGGTTCAACAGGGTGAAGTGCTGGATGCTACCCAGGGATTGTGAGAGGAACGGCTAATGGCAACTCACAGAGCATGAAAACATCTATAATCTCTCAAGAATTAAAATACTTACTTTCCTTTTTTTAAAGTGATTTTTCTGATAGTGACAAAACCTCCCTATTTGTCAGTTCCACTCTCAGTTCTTCTCTGCTGTGGCAAGAGAAAGGTAAAGAGGGGTGCCAGGTTACCTGTTCCCAGGATACCCTTCCTTGAGAGCATGCTGCAGCAGATGAAGAAGATAGCTAATGGAGAAAAAGGCAAAAAAACTCCCAACAACTCATGAACTAGTCCAGAAAAAGTGCTCAGTTACTAGGTGAGGAAGAGAGCAATATTTACATCTGGACAATCATGCAGTATCTGTGCTATCACAGTGGCAATGGTGCTACAGGTGACACGAAAGAACAACACAGTCCCATTGACAAGTCCTCAAGCATCGTCCTCTCAGCTTTTGTGATGACCATTGCTGTGGAGGACCAAGCTCTCCCAGGATCTCTGCATATGGGTCATCAAAGACAATTTTGGTGTCAAAGGACCTGGGACCATCAGCTTTTTTCCCTTTTCCCCTCCATTTGAAAGACTGAACATATCTAACATTCCTTCACCAACCACTATCAGTAATGGAAAAATGGATTTGCAGGCTAAGACTTGAGAGGCATTTAGGCAGGACCTTGAAGGAAATAAAAGTCCTATCAATATCTTATAGATGTGGAATGGGGGAGAGAGCATATGAGAATTGAAAGAAATCAAACATTTCACTGTTGTACAGAATAGATTTATTAGTTAGTATTTAACTTTACTATAACCCGATGGTATCACTGTGTACAATGCTGGATGTATACCCTGGTCATAGGCCTCCTTCAACAGGGAAGGGATGACATCCTGGATACAGGCAATCTCCCAGATGGGCTGGAAGAGGATGTGTTGAGGTTGGAGGTGTGGGGAGGGAACAAGGCACATAGTCACAGAGTTTGTCCCCAGCATTATTCTTTTGAAGCTCATCCACACCAGCTATAAACCTGATACAAACTTAGTATAGGGGGGGATGAGGGGAGGAAAGTAGGATATTTGCAGTCAAAACCTTTCTTTCCCTTTCTCAAAAGAGCTGTAGAGGTGCAAGTAAATATACCTGATTAAACAGGCACAATGCATATTGTTTCTGCTGCAACAGGTTGGTTTATAGAACAGATTTGTTTACATCATTTAATCTCAACTTCATAGAATTATTTAAATCAGACCTGTGGTCTAACTGGAAACCGTCCTTAAGTGCTGTGCATTATAGGCCGTTGTTCTGTCATCTTGCAATTATATTCACTTATACCTTGCAAATAAAATTAGGTTATTTCAGGGCTTGGTATCACAATTCATTTCCATGTTGTAAAGATGATATTACAGAATTTGAACATTTCTCATAATTCAGAAGCTGAGTACTACAAGATTTATCCTAATTAAATATATATCAATGGAAATGAACTAACTAACAACTTGAATTTGTGCATTGGATTATGAACCATATTTAAAAAAAAAAGTTTTCAAGTTGAGTTATATTTGTGTCTGAACATGCAAAAACACTTTGGAATGGCAATTTCAAAGAGAAACTTTATTTTAAATATGTAAGTGGAAAGAAAAAACTTTATAGTTTACAGGGATATGAAAAGAAAGAGGCTGGTAAATATTGTTATATATTGATATTGCGTGAAAAGACATCTAGATCCAGATAGGATGCTTTTGAAATCTTTGCCAATAAGTAGGTTTATAGAGTTGGAAAAAATGTGTATTATTTTTGTGTATTATGTTATCGCTGACTCTTGTATGATTACCACTTAATCACGAAAATGTCTTTGTGAATTTATATGTATACAAGCACAAGAAACTTACATTTCCAAAACTCCGCTACACACATAGAAATAAAAGACTGTTTTGTTCTCTGTATGGTTTACCTTGCCTATGTATGAAAGCTCGACATTAAACGAAACCAAATTCTGGCATTTGTTTTGGAAAAGCATCTGAGTAACTAAACTATTATGTCAGAACTTAAAACTGAGTTTTTCCCTGTAAAAATTGCAATTTCTTTCAAGAGATGAACAAAAATGTATATTTTAGGGATAAATGAGTAGGAAGTTTGATATCAAGAATGTCAAACAAAGAAAAATCTCTTATCACACAGAAATCACAATGACTACAAATGAGTCCGATTCCATGATAGCAGCTGAAATGAAAATGTGGGAAAGAAGGCGGCAGAGAGAAAATAATTTTATAAAGCTGATCCTAATTGAAGTTCTAGAAGAAGGTTTTTTGTACAAAGATATTATGAGACTGGACTCTACTGAACTGTGTAAAAAAATGAAATTTTAAAATAATTGTTTTGCCTTTTAAAATTCTGATTAAAATAGTAATGAAGAGTTACATATCGATTGTGTTTCAATAATGTCAAATCCTGACATTATGTTTTATGTACGCATAAAAAATAAATAAAAACTGGTTCCAAAATCTGAACCTAGAATTCTACTTTAAAGTACCTTATTGTTGGATAATTCAACATACCAAGAATGAAGGAATTAAATCAGCAACTGTTGGTAATGCATGAACTGGTATAAACCAAATTTTTATTCACCCACTTTTCTGAAGTACTAAAAGTTATTGAAAGAAGCAAACACATATTTGTATCACTAACAGCTTATGGCAGAATATGCATGTGTAAGTAGTGCAATTGACTACAAAAAAATCCTTTTCATATATTCACAACATGAGAGTTTAATTCCTGCTTTTTTGAATAACAATAACTTATTTCCAAGCATGCATTTCAGTGGAGCTGGAAAAAAAGAAACATGATTTGTGTTCTTTTGCAGATTATTAGTATTTATTGTAAGCCTAAGAATTATTCTCTTGGAAAAATACACAATCCTCTTAATTCCAAATATATTTGGCATTGTGGCTTTGCTGCTACCACCAGTACAGTGCAGAAGAATTCCATTTATTTGACAGTAAAACTGAAATATCATTTAAATTAGGGCCCAAACTCCTGAAGGGACCCCAACCCAGCTTCTCAAAGTAGATATGCACTTCCATTTTATCAATTTATAAACAGAAAGTAGTCACTGATGTAAGAAATATCAGATGGCCACTAATGACTGATAAAAGCTGTAATTATTCTATAATCTCTGTGAAATTAAATCAGAAAGCTTGTAATTTTATGAACAAATTACAGAAAAAAAGTTAGACTAATTTTAGGCCAGTGAAAATGTTATTTTTCGAAAAATAAGCTGTGATGGAAAGAAATCAATCTGTTTCCAGTAGTTCTCACAGTAAGTAAACTCTGCATTTGATTTTTAAAGAGAAAGTGAGTACTGCATAGAATGCTGAAAGAAAGCTGGAAAAAAGCAAAACCAAAAAACCAACAAACCCACAAAGAAGAGTTTCAGAAAATAATTCATTTTTTTGATTAATATTTTTAAAAGTAAATTATAGAAGATATTCCATAGATCAAAAGTACTCCAAATGAGACATGGCAAAATACTTTTGAAGATCTCTTCCTCTTAACAACACTAGCATGATAAAACATGTAGTTCTTCTCTAACTTGTACCTGTGCATGTCATATACAATGCTGGAAAAATAGCAAACATATCAGAAAGATTGAACTCATTCTTGATCCCTCGAGAACTGCTTCAGATAAAATGCTAGAGACAAGCCACAATGAGGCATGGGGTCTCTTTCAATTTCAATGTCTCAGTTTCTCAATTCAATCTCGCTGCTATTTTTTGGTTTTGTTCTTTGTGCCGTAATGTTTATATCCCACAATATTTTCTCAACACACTCCACATCTAAAGTCCAGTCAATACCTTTCAGAACACAGAAATCATGAGTTTCAGAAAATGTCATGCAAAAACAGGCAAATAAATTCTCTTTTCTTTACTTTCTCATTGTAGTCACTATTTTTTCCCTATTCCTAACATGCTGTCATTTATGTCCATGGAGATGTCTGAGAAATTAACAGGAACCTCTGTAGTAATTCTGATGAATGAAAAAGTTCATGTAGCTTTTTACAAGGACTTGTACAATTCAAAAACTGCTTCTTGGTGGCTGAACCTACTTAATATAGATATGATTTCTCACTTTTGCAACCTTCTTTTTCCCTGCATCATCATGCATAGATGAGCAGTAAGCATAACTGTTCCTTTTGCATAGTGCTGATTGCAATATTGCTGTTTCCATGGTTTAACCCCAACTGGTAACTAAACACCAGATAGCCACTCACATTGCTCACCCTCTCTCACTGGGATGGGGGAAGAGAATTGAAATAATAAAAGTGAGAAAACTCATGGGTCAAGATAAGAATTTTAATATTTAAAAAACCAATTATGATAATAATATGAGATAAGAATTTTAATATTTAAAAAAAATGATAATAATATTGCAAGGAAAAGGAAAACAACAAAGATAGATAAATAAAACCCAAGAAAAACAAGTGACACAAATTGAAACAGTTGCCCACCACCAAACAAATGATGCCCAGTCAGTCCTCAAGTTCCAACAGTGTTACCATTCCCTATTTAGCAATGCAACAGAACAAAGAATAACTTGTTTTGCTGCCAAAAGCTGGCAACACATATTGAATAGTTACTAGCCAAAATATAATAATTATATTAACTTCATATATTACTTTTGAGGGGTTCATCTACATCAGTGGTAGAAGTGCAAAATTCATATGTACACAGAAACTGATGAAGGGTACCAGTTATATATCTTTAATCCCATGTTTCATGAATAGGCATAGATTTGCATTGCTCTGATATTTTCTCGATTCATGGTGGCTTCCTGGTGAAGAAATATTTCCAACACGTATTGTTAGACACCAGTTTAGGTACCAAACTCAGGCACAGAGTGAAACTCATGAGGTGCTCTGTGGAGTCAAGGAAGGAAAAGGGGTTTTCCAGACAGCAGCTCAGAGCAGACACCTGACTGTGGTGCTCATTTGCATTGTGAAGGAAAACATCTCACTCTCTCCCTCTCTCTTCCCTGCTTACCATAACAACATTATGACATACTGAAAACAGTATGTTAAGCCAACCAATATTAATGTCTCTCATATCTTAATATTTTTTACCTATAATCCTTTGCTTTGACTCCCCACAATTCTGAATAGTCTCTTTAACCCTCATTGTGGGGAAAAAACCCAAGTGCAGTGATATGCAATTACTAAATATTTAATGTCTCTTTTTTCGTATTGTTACCCAATTATTTCTATACTCCTTTTACTCAAATCCCTCCAAGCAATTTCTAACCCTCTGATTCCTAGTTCCAAGTGTGTTATGAGATTGAAATATATAAAATGTGAATGTATTAGGTGTTCCTAAGGAAAAAGAATGAGAAAGAGAGGAAGAAGGAGAGGGGTAAGGAACTGGGGATAGGGAGAGGGAGTCAGAGAAAGAGGGAGCTGGGGAAGAGAGAGGAAAAAGAGAGAGGGAGACAGCTGGTGATATGATGAATCTGAAAATCAGATGTTGGAGTCTATTTGATAGCAAGCAGAATACCAGACATATCTCCTGGAAGCTTTCCAGTTACCCGGAGGCCACAGATCCTAATTTTTACATTTCATCATCAGCATGCTCACTTGACTTCTGTCATGGTCTGATTACTTAGATAGAAAGCATTATAATGTTAACTAATTTTCTTCACTTGGTACACAGTAAAATACTGCACTTGTGGGAGAAAGCTTTCAGTACTGATGGGGTTTGAACATGTAACCTCTGTGTTGGAATGACCAGTTTCTTTGGCATGTAACCTGAAGTTGTAAGTAGTCCTTTTTATAGGGACTAGATTTTCTTTCATAGCTCCTTTGTAATATACAGACATATATGTCTCAAGTAAGGCATTTCAAAACTAAATCTCAGAACAATTATATTTAAAAATGCAGTTCAGCTTGTATAAGGAATACTAATTTGAAAGGAAAATTACTCTAAGGTTTTTCTTTCATAGCTATCATAAGTAAAACATATAAACCCATTAAAAAAAAAATGGGGGTGTGGACAATAAGACTATGCATTAAGGACTTTCTGAAACTAACCAGAAAATCCAAGAGTCCAAAGAATTTTTCTGGAGACAATTTAGTCAGTGCAATTTGCCATGCAAAATGAAAACACCTGCAGAAGAGAAATACTTTTAAGATTCAGAGAAGGCAAATGATAAGCTCTAACTACTCATTTTGATCAAACATGCTACAAGCTCCAAAAATTTTCTGAGAAAGTAGGATATCTCCCTAGATCTCTGCAGACCATATACACTCAGCTAAACTCCACTGTACGTCTACTCTCTCCTTTACCTTGAGAGAGTTAAATAACCTAAACATATAAAATGGTGTCATTAGAATAAATGATATTTGGCACCATATATAAAGAATATACCAATTCTAAGTCAGTGGGGAATAAAACACATCATGAATATTCATATTTGTATTTTCGTTAGCATTTCTGAACCTTATTCCTTCAGAGACATCGTTATCATATTTGAGAAAAATTTGAGTTTTGAATGAGACCTTTATTTACAACCTACAGAAACTTTTTAGACATTTACAACCTCCAAATAATACATAGAGTTGAATGGTTAGACGCCAACCTTTCAAATGTAGGTGATTAATTCAACAATTAATTTTTTGCATTCTACAGTTCATGCTCAGGAACAGATATCTTTATTCTTAATGCTAAACTGTCAACTAACCTCGTTAATGGCATTTCATGTCATTCTTTTATTTCTCTTATGAAGGTTTTTGATAATAGAAGGGCAAGAGAAGATTTATTCTATCAATCTTCTCCTGAAATATATTTAAAACAACAATTTAGATTCTCTGAAGACACAAAACATTAACGAATGCAATCCATTTCTTGGTGGAAAACTATAAAGGTCAATGTACAACATATAATGAATTTCTTCAGGTAATTGAGTGAAGTCAAACTCAAGTTTCCAGGCAATTACACACAATCAAATATTACCACTCTAGATTCTTGAAGAGCAATGAAGATAAAGTATTCTGTAAAGCATGCCATCAGCGCTGTCATGATAGGAGGATAATCAAGAGGCTGGTTTTTTTAAACATCAGATATTAGTCAGAGAAATACAATGAAAAACTTTACCCCAGACTTTGGAACGATACATTGCTCTTACTACACACAAGTTCTCTGATCCAGAGTCAGACCGCATGGCTAACAGATATATATTGTAAGGAGCCTTATTCTGTGCAAGTAAATAATAATAATAATAATAATTTGCAAAATTTGTGTCTGTACCTTAAAACAATTACAGGTTGAGACAATAAATTTATATTCAGAAGTCCAAAATAAAGAGAAAAAAAAAATAAGCCCTTCACTACTAAGTTTCTTTTAATGAGGTATAGCCATCCACTTGAACAACTTGGAGGAACTATCTACTTGTATGGACTATTTCATGAGATAACCGCAAGCTATTTTGGATAAGAATTTTATTTATATTCTCAAAAATATAAATCAATTACAGAAGAAATAGCCAATATATTTCCTGCTTCCTATTCTGGATAGCCTTTGTACAATAAAGTCATCACAGGGCAAATTCCTCTCACCTGCTAGAAGCTCCTCTGGTATCTCTCCCTCCTGGCAATGGCTTGTAAACACTTTTTGGAGCCAATCCTGTGATACTGTACTTTCTTGCACAGAGGTGTCAAATATACTGCTTGCTCTTCCTTGGTCTCCCACTCAGCAGCCCTGGTTGACTTCCACCTGGGAGGTCAACTGCAAACCTCTGGACAGCTGTGGGACCTTCATTTGATGTGCTTTCCTTAGACATCCTACAGAGGCTGCACTAAGAAGCACATACTGTCATACTGTTTTGCCCTGGCCCCCAAGACTCACACCTGCTCCCTCTGCTTCTAAAGAGGTATTTTTCCTTTTAGGCATTAACCTCACAGCTCCTAAAACCTCAATAATATTCTTTTCTCTTTTACCTCCTTGCATGTTTCAGGGAATAAAGACTCATCTGGGATTTTGTACCTTTTTTAGGCATCCTACAGATTTGAGGTTCAAAAAAAAAAGAAAAGAATGGAAAAGTCTACCCTCATAATTCATTTCAATGTTATCATGTTATCTCCTCTGTCTCCTATCTCCAGCAACACAAAGGGAAAGGGTACTACTGATAATAACCATGACTGATGACTTCTTGCATGTCTCCTGATCTTTTTCCTTAACTAAAGACAGAAATCTATTAATCTCTGGCCACAGTGTTAAAACACATCATTTGATCGTCATTCTCTCAAGTAAGTTCTTTAAATGTGTTAAAAATAATTTTAAACTGTATCTTTTACTGATACTGATTAGATAGCTTACTTGACATAAAAATCCTGTTGAAAAGAGAGTTATATTCCCCATGCCAAAAAATACATGGAAAATATGGATCAGGTTTTATTGTTATTATTGATCTGGAAAAAAATTAAAAATAAGGGGGGAAAAGCAGTTAAGAGGAAGAAGACAGGAAATCCAAAAACTTTACAAAAACAATAGAAAGGTGTCATGTTTGCTGAAAATCTTGTTGTTCTACTGCTGAATCAATAGAGATAATTAGCTAGAAAATCTGCGCTCCCAGACATCTTCCCACTTTTCTTTTCAAGCTACTATTGATGAAACTCTGAGAAAATGGGAATTTTAAGTTCACTCACTTTCCAAAACTTCATGAAAAATATGAACACTTTTTGAGACTAGCATCTCATTTTTCAATTTGCATGAAAAGACTGAGGGATAAGGTTTACTGAAAAACAGCAAACTGCAAATTGTAACTGGATTCAGGCACTTGAAATGAAACTTTTTTATGGTAAATGAGTTAGGAATCATACTGGATTAATATTTAATAAAATGATTACAAAAGAGATTTTAATTCTGATAGAAGAAGCTTACTTCATGTAACATTTATCTTAAAAAAAAAGGTACAGTTGAAATCATTCCCAGGAAGAGCTAATAAAGAAATGTTTTGTTTAATTTTCATAATATGTCCATTCTCCCTGTGACATGGCTTTAAATTGAGACAATGGATTGTGCAGTATAACCTAAGAGAAAGGGGAGATGATTACAGAATACTCCCCTGCAATTTATGAAGCAATGCTTAGTTTCTTTCATAGAATATTTTTAAGTTGATGATTTCTATAATAAACTCTGGGGGTTTTATCTAATTTGGGACATATTTCATACGACAAACTTTGCTATGTTACTTTCTAACACAATTTTAAGCTAGTCCATAATTATTTATAAAGGATCAGAACTTCAAAAGAAGTGGAGACTTACACAATAAGCAGGGAAATCCTCAGTATAACTCATTAAAAGAACTAAGACTCACTAGCTAATGCCTGTTTCAAAACCATAATTCAAACCAACAGGAGTAATATTCCAAGTACAAATGCAATCAATTAGACCTAAATATGTTTATTTGTTTAAAAAAAATTATCCAATGAAACATTGTTTAATATTTAAATAAGTTTCCATGGTTCTGCTTTACCACATCTACTACTGGGAAATATCTTACATTTCTTTCCAACTTTCAAATCGGTATTTGCATTAACAATGAATTGAAAAAAAAAAGTTTCTAAATGCCATTAACTAGGAATTAGCAACAAACTGCCTAACTTTCAGAAGTTTCATCTTGATTTTAATCTCTCCCCTTATTTTGAGATTTTTATGGTATAATTATGTTCAAAATCCCAAAGACATCCATTTAAAAGAAGAGATGAACTACTGCATATTAGACCAAAAACTGTCAGATAAAAACAATTTTGTTTTATACAAGGTATTCTTGAGAATTTTTGGCACAAAAGTACCCATTTTTAATTTAAAAATGAAATTTTTGACACAGAGGTGCTCATATTGAATTTAGAAAGCAATAAAGTAAGCCTGTCTGTTTTTCTAGCCTCTGCAGTGTTTTCTTCTTTGTCATGTAGAGTCAAGTTGCTTGAGCCTTTCCATGAATCTCATTGTTTGCTTCCTCATAACTCAGCAGCATTGTTCTGCTTCTGGTAAGGCTACCTACAGCTTTGTCTTGCCTCCCAAATGCTGATCCTGAAGGTGCTGCCTCACAGTCATTTATCTATTCCCTGGCAATTTGCAAGAATTTGTAAGCAGGAGGAGAGCCAGCCTACAGAGAGTGCACCACAGACAGAGTGCCCTTCTCTGTCAGTCCTCTGGGTGCTCTCAGAGCCTCATACAAAGTCTCCTTTAGGTTTTTATTTACTTATATCAAGGCCCCAAATTCTATATTAAGGGCATAAGAAACATTCAAGAGAAATCCTTGGTAATGGCGCAAGGGAAAAGGTAGATAAAGCACATGGTTTCATAAGGTCTTCTTCTTACCAGCCTACATGATCATGTGTTCATTTCATAGGCACTCATTAAGTGAAATTTTAGCCTCATATAAGCTTTCTTTTAAGTTTCATTGCATACTGAAGACAAATAATTTGAACTGTTATATTGTGACTCTACAGTATTATGTATACAGATAGTAGAGAAATAAAACAACATAAGATTTGGCGATTATCTTCACATAGACCTATTCAGATCCATTGACAGAAGCAGAGGCCTGAACTAAAATGAAAATATGTTTTGATTAATAAAAAGCATCAAGTACTGGGTGTCTTTTTGACATTTTATTTAAGTTCAGGCTGTACGAACTAATATGACTTGGGCATAATAAATAATTTTGAATTTACTATATGTAGGCTCTTATATCTTGCATAATATTTATATGAATACTACAAAAAAAGGGGAAGAGATGAACAAATATTAAAATCCATTGTTATATAATACTTCAACAGCAATGCAAGAAATTTGCTGGTTTTTTAGCTCGCCCACAGTCATTTTAAACTTGATACAGGAAAAGCACACATTTGTATTATTTTACATTCCTATACTTACTGACAATAAACTCACCTAATCTTTCCACTTCAGCAACTAAATATTTTAAATATTATTTATGAATAGCACCACTAAATAATTCTGAGAATTGGGTCTGCTCTAAATCCATCTGATTGGTTATTTGAGATGAAACATTTACTGAGTTATGGTATGGGTCCTTTCACTTTGGCATACTAAAAGGCGCTCTGAAAAATATCTTTAAAATATAACCACTATTTTTCTTTCAAAGATTATGTACAAAGCTGAGTATATCTAAACCTGAGAAATTAATGAAAGAGAATAGAGTGTCAACTGTTTGGGGATAAAAATTTCTGGTGCTGGCTGGGTAGCTGGCAATGTGTTGAACTGTGAAGGATAACACGTGTGTGCAGCTGGTGTGGCAAACTACCATTTGACATCTTCTTTATTGTGTCTTGTCAGATTCCTTAGTAATGTTACAAGGATTGTTAGCAGCAGCAAAGAGAAACAACAGGAACTTTCCAGAAGAAAATATCACATGGATGCAATTACAGAATTAGCAAAAAAATGGCCAACTTTTGAGGCAATGTATATTAGCAAGGTTCATCTAAGGTGAAAGGAGGGGTAACTACTGTGCTATCTTCCTTTATGCTAAAGGAAGAGACATTACAGGTAATGGGAAATGCTATCAGCACACTGTCTCTGGGAATATGAACAATACTGTAAGATTTTCAATTCAGGAATTTTTCCTTTTTCTAGTTGCAGAATATCTACCACATTTCTGACAAGTACAGAAATATGGATAAGAAAAAGGTCCTGCATATGGTAAGAAGCTGAATTCATATTGAAAACGGCAATTGCTTCCCTAGGTCAGGTAAGACAGCAGATCATGCAATTGAATAGACAGTATCCTAAAGAACAATTTCATACCTAAGAATCCTGGTTTATTCAAAATAAAACAAATACTCAGACTCCTATAATCCTAGTTTTAGAGAAAATATTGCAAATATAAATCAATTTACACTGAAGATTGAAAAGCAAGAAGGCAAATACAACCAAGCTGTAAAGAAAACCCTACTCTCATTTTGTTAACTCATTCTGTTCTTTAGGGGATCTGGATTGCAAATGCTGAATACTTGGAGCTTGATATGTTTTATGTGAACGAAATTTTTCATATAAGTATTGAAAATTATTTTTCCGGTCTATGAAAAATTCCATCATTTCCACACCACTCTCAAGATTAAAAACTCAAGTTCCCTCTTTTAAAATAGATGGAATGGTATAACAAATAATACTGAGAACAAAAAAGTAAATTGAATTAGTAACATTTACTTATCTCTACTTAAACCTTAGGTTTATGGTGCAGGTCCTGTAACACACTAGGATATTACAGCTATTAATCAGTGTCTATATGTTTTAAAATGAACATAAAGAAGCCTGCATCGGGGAATGATCTGCTTCATTTTTTCTGCACATCCACTTAAACATCCTTTTACTCTGCCAAAAATGGGCCTTTGCCACTCAGCCCTCTGGTCTTACCATGTCCTGAAGATTTATGAACTCTGGTGATTATCTTCTTCTCCTACGGGCTAGAAGCCATGAATACTCTTCATAGAGTGGCTGCAGAAGGACCTCCCACTGCCCTAGCGCCTTGAGGCCATTGAGACATCCAAGGGTTCTCTGTCATCTATGGCTAAAGCTGCCGTGCTCCTCTGTCACATCATTTCTGGCTGTGGGCTGATGAACTTTCCTCCCTGAAAGGAGTTGGGTGGTGGTGTTGCCGCTGGCATCCTTCCTTCCAGGCATGGCTGCTGACATCCTCAGCTGAAAGTCTTACCCAGGGGTCTTCAATGGCTACGTGCTCTTCACAAGAAAGGTAACCTAGAAGAGCCTGTGTATATAACCAAAAGCTATGGAACTCTAGATCAATTCTTCTTACTGACATTAAAACACAGCTGTTTGGATATTTTTATGGAGCAGAGAGAAACAACAAAGATGAGTCAAACACAAGTAGCCTCTGCAAATTTTCAAGAATAAACTCAAATTTTGCCCATAAGTCTGCAATGGAAGTTATAAATACAGAGATTCTTAAACCATACCAGAAAGTATTGTCAGGGCCCTGTGGGTTGCAGGCCCTCTTGTCCCTGCCCTCCTCCCCTAGGGCTCCCTTATCCTACCCAGAACTCCATGTCTTCTCCCCAGAAGCCACTACTCCCTGCCTTTGTGTCAATAAAGAGTTAACAGGCTGAGTATGAGATCAAAATTATCACAATGTAAATGTAGAATTAAGCAGTATATATTAGAAGAAACTGATACTTTGAGAATAAAAAAAGAAAAAAAGAAGAAAGGGCACATTTCTCATAATCTGTAGCAATCAGGGTGAAATATAATAAAGAAACAAAAGATCTGAACATGTCTAATATCCATGCACTGTACATCCTGCTATGCCCATTAAATATAAAAACTCTATGACAGGTACCTTCTATAGGAATTCCAGCAGATCATTTAAACAGGTTATGTTATGTACAGCTTATTTGTAAACCAGACCCAAGACGATATTTTTAAAGGTAAAGGAACTCTTTGACAATGGCTTATCATTCAAAGCAAATTACTAACACATATAATTTTTTCAGTTGTAGAAGTGTAACAGATCAATCTTTATCATATAAAACAAAAATAAATACAGTGTTGTTAGGAATAAACATAGAAACTTATATGATTACAGACTTTTAAAACCATATCTAATTCTGGTATGTTGGTTCTAAAAGTACTTGTTGAATAAAAATCTGTCATCTTTCAGATCCTAGAATACTGCTTGTACAGCACAAGAGTAGTTCAAACATTTTAGAGAAAAATCTAATGGATACCCCAGTGGATTCAATGCTCCTGCTAAAATTACTAATCAGACATGCATGAGTGTGTTTTTACTGTGTAACAGATTATTTCCTCTGCTTTTTAGACTCATACTGAGACTTCTGGACAACTTTCAACATTTAAAAACACTCTTGATCACTGTTTTGCACTTAAGGCCTTTAGCAATTTGCAGGGTGAAGTAGGTTGAGAATACTCTGGTGAATGAAAAGGAATCTAATTTGGGTTGTAAGAGGAGATAAAAGACACTGCAGGTGACTGTAGTGCCAGATGTGGTGAATGCTGTCATTTCCACAGCAAGTAATACTAACTTGTACATAGTAGGTACATATTTCCCCTGTAATTCTTCCTGCTTCTGATATCTGAAGAGTCAAGGCGGACACATATACAAAATTCATTGGCTACCAAGGAAGACCTGCATCTATACCAAAGGTTCTCAAGCATCAGAGACACTACCTGGCTTGTGCAGTAAACTTCTTGACAGATGATGTCCGAATAACAGAACAAAACTCTATTGTCATTTCTAGGGTCTATGGCATGATCTGGCTGAATTAGGATATCACATTTTCAGCATGAAGCACACATATCAACCTTGTCAATGACTGTAGTATGTCAGTGTTTGTCATAGTCTTCTTAGTGCTATCAAGACAGGAAAAGGAAAAAAATAAAGGAAAAAGTGATTATTTCTTTGCAAACACAGCTTTTTTACAGAGTCCCACTGATGTGTCTGACAGGACTTGACATTCTGGAAAGATTTGCTTTTCAACCTCAGGATCCTGTATATAAAATTTACACATCTACTTCTGTAGTGGCTATCTATTTATGATTGAGGATTTATTTTCCTACTATTATAATCAATGTCCTAAATATCAACTCCTGCATCTAGCTCTGCGCATGTCTAGTCCTTTACCTGGCTTAATTTCCAGGTGAGTCAGTCAACACTGAGATCTCTATCTCCCTATTCTGTCAATAGAAGTCTTCTAGCTGTGGGCACAAATGAAGCCCCAACTTGCTCCATCTCTCCTGTTCCCACTGTACCAGAAAATATTAAGTCACAGAGGTAGGCTTTCTGCTGTTAATGCCCATTCAAGCTTTGGGCTACTCTGCTTAGATGCTCCAAAGGCAACTGAGCAGCCTTTGGGCCTGGGTTTAATTGAAGAAAGACCCTTTAAACTTAATTCCCAGTACATTAATGAATCTTAGAGCCAGCAGGCTTAACAGCAATCTGTTGCTGCATTTTGTGAGCCATCCTCCTGGGCCATAGTTCTGAGACATTTAAAAAACTGAATAAAACAAATATCTCATAGAACACAGCTGAGAGTCAATTTGTACTTAACTTGAGCTTCCTTTGGGCAGGACAGGTGACTAATCATCCTAAATCCCATATGTTGATTTTAAAGCCACAGTTTCAACTAGGAGACTCACAGCCCCTCAGATGGCAACATGGTGAATGGACCGTGTAGCCAAGTTACTCAATGCTGTTTCCTCCAGACTTGATACTGATTTTTGTTTCTGCACAGCAAACTGAGCTTTGTGAGTAGAGAGAATATATGAAAAAAATTCTTACTAGTAAAAGTGTTGCATCCTGTATCCTGTGGAAGACATTTATCTGGTTCCCAAGGTCAAACTGGACAAGAAAGTGGTTATAATTTGATGATATCTGCCTTGAGGGTGGTAATTTTTCCTTTCTTATTTCTTCCCCAGGGACTTTACTTGCCTTTTATTCCCACAACCATTTGAGGATAAATGTCTATTGTTCCATATCTGGCATAGCAGGAGATAAATAAATAGATGGGTGTGAAGACATAGTCTTTAATTAAAATTGTAATATATGTATATATACATATATATATATACATATATGTGAAGAGCTCTTTTCCACAGGCTATATTTTTGTGAAGTAGCTCCTGACCTTCACTGCAGTTTTTAATCTATATCTGTGGTTATACAGCACTACCCATCTCTTATTTAAATCTTTTCTTGTCTTTCTGCTACATCTGTTCCTGAAAAAGACTGTGGTCCTGTTTTGAACTTTTATTTCAACACCACTTGTGTTTTATTCTCACTGATGTGTGAAAGTTGAAAGCAGTCAGCAACTTGCTGACGGAACCAGCCCACTACATAACCTCATATTAGGAACCATTTCTCCTTAATAACAACTGCCCAGGGTTTTTTCTTCCCCAGCTGTAAAAGCATTTTTTGTACTGTCCTTCCTCTTAATCATACCTTCCTGTAACTTGGTTAACGATGAAATAGAATACAGGGTCTGCCTTCATTAATGACTCCCAGGCTGTGAAACTTCAGGGCAAGGGAGTGAAGGAGAAACCATGTTTGAAAAACATAATAGTGTTAATGCTTTTGATTATTATGTCCTTTTCCTGAGTTTCTACCATGTCTCCTAGGTTTACTTATATCTGCATATGATCATTTTGAAAACCAGTCCACTCAGCTTAATGCATAAAATCCGCAATCATTAAAGCTACTGCCTGTCTGAAGAGAATGAAAGTAACAATAGAATAAACATGAACAAAAGGAGGAAGGAAAAAAAACCAAACACGGCGTGCCTTTTGCAGCCCCCAGGTCCCTGCAGCTGTAGGCCTGGGGGTTCTTTGAACCCTAACCCTAAACCTAATGTCAACTGGGGTCTGAGGCTGAGGTCACCAGCACCATGGGTGATCCAGATGGGAAAGCTGTGGAGGGAGCAATGAATGCAGTGCCTCAATCCATTGGCATTCCCTTTGCAGCCACAATGCACCTTGAGCTGTAGACCGTGGTTCTCTGAATCCTAAACCTAACACATACCCCAGAGGCAGCTTGAGGAGAGATGTCTAGTATGCTGTATGAGCAAATGAGAAAGGTGCAGAGGAAACAATCTTTGTACGGTACCTTGATCCCCTTGGTACGCCTTTTGTAGCCCAGTCTCCCTGGCTCTAGGTTTGAGGTTATCTAAATCCTAACTTTAACCTGAATGGCAGCTTGGGGCTGAGGCTGAGGAGCCCAGCACTGTGTGTGTCCCAGATGAGAAATGTGTCGCGGGACACTTGCACTGTCCAGTAACTGAACTACCTTCAAAAGTATGGGCACAAAGCTTTATAAAGCAATTTATTTCATGTTTGTTTTCTCCAATAGGTGCCAATAAAGCATTTGGGCAGGACCCTTCCCTGCAGGTCCAAGAGTGGCTCGGCTCTCCTGGCAAGATTTACTTTGAAGAAGCGAGAGAAGTTCTAATTCTGCACAATTTATAAACTTCAGATCAAACTACCTGCCTTTACAAGTTCCACTTCATGACAGGTCTTCTCTGAAAGGTAGCTTGGATGATCAGCTTTATCTTCATAAAAGATGAAGTCACTCTGAACTCTTGTATAGCATGTATGTATATCTATCTATCTATATACAACATAACATGAATTCCGTAAGCTGAAACAAATTATTTAGCAAAGTCCTAAACCTACTTTGAAAATGGATGTCAAAAATGTCCCTGATGTATGAATAAGTGCCCTGACTTATGTTTGCAAGTTGTCTTAATGGTAATTTCAATTGCTGGTTATCAACCAAAATTGCAAAACTCCACCTGCTATTTCAGTTTGCCTAACATCAGCTAGAGTATGTTTTTTTGCAAATACAAATACTGTTTAAATCCGTTTCTCACAAAAGAGATGTACTGCTCTGAATTTCTTGAATGATTATTAAAGTATCATTTTCATAGGGAATAAGTGATTGCTGTATGAATAATCTCCGAGACTCCAAAATCTTATATGACAATAATGGAATATTTAATAAACAACTAATGATAACCCCAGGACCATAAACCAGGCAGGATAATGAGTCCCAAACAGAGATGATCACATTTTGAATAGCAGTGCATCTAAACTGGATTAGAAAATGGGATGGTTAGGATCCACCTGCCAATTCACATTATTAGCATGCAATTAAATATGAGAAATATAACTGTTCCCTCACATTAAGCACTTTGTATAAATTCTCAAATTGTCTGTGCAGAAGAGTTCAATGAGCTCAATTAATACACAGATGTTTGAAAATGGAAAAATGAAAATTGTAGTGAACAAAAGAGCTGCTCAGGAAATCCCATGTCAAGAAAAACAAAACAAAACAATGCAAACCCAATTCCCAACGTTACTGTTGTGGGTTTACCCAGGAAGGGTCAGTCTTGCAAGTGACTTATAGTGTAAGAAGCAGTGCACTTTGCTTCCTGGGAAACAGAGCCAGTGACTAGTTAGTTTTGAGTATTGATGGGTATATAATCTAATTAAAAGTTGTTCTGCCTCCAGGGAAAAAAACATATTTAAAAAAAATACACTTGAGAAAAAACCCTTTTTTCTGTTTTGTTGTTGCCAGAAAAGCAAGTCTTGTGCTTCTCTCTCTAGTAAGACTGGGCCCTTGCCCTTCCCCCCCTCCTCCCACCCCCCTCAGAGCAGGGAGGGGGGAGGTTTGGAAGGGAGTTTGCAGCAGTGCCGCTGAGTGTGGGGAGGACCCGGCCTGAGCTCTTTGGCTGCTGGGCAAAACATTTTAACTACAGCGGGCAGAGCCGGGCCCCTGCTCTGAGCTGGGCAGGGGCCGGGCCGGGCCGGGCCGACTTCCTCTGGGCCGGGTCAGCTTCACAGAACTGGGCCCTTGCTCCGGGCCGGGCAGGGGCTGGGCCGGCTCCCTCTAGACTGGGTCAGCTAAGCAGAGCGAGGCCATTAAAACTCTTGACTGCTTCTGCAGACCTGCTCAGACTTTTTAAACAACTCGAGAAAATCATGGGACTGTCGCAGAGGCCCGTGAAAAAAATTAACCTTTTCATTGCCTAAATGAAACTTGCAAAAACTGATCTGCTCTTGCACAAGTAAAAAAAGAATGAAGACACTTAGAAAAACACAACATAGAAGTCAGTGAGAGAAGCAGAGCTGAAGCTTAGAAGGAAAGAGCATGAGGAGTGCTACAAAGTAAAAGCTGAAAATTCTTCTGTAAAACCATGATTAAGACCAAGCTAAAATATTCATTGTAATATATGAAAAATATATTTCATACTTCAATAAGTACATATTGAAGTAATTGCAGGTTTTCTTTGCTGGGCAGTAAAACAACTCATCCTTAAAAAACACCCCATAAACTATCATAACCCACCGTAGTAGCAGTGAGAAAGCTACTAGTGTGGGAGGGACGTTCCACAACAAGCAGAGATCTTTTTCTCCTGGGCGGCTGCTAGTTGTCAGGCTGAAAACCATAACAACTGTATTTCTTGTAGAAAAGTCAACATAGTAAAGCAGGAAAAAACTCCTCTCCCTAAATGAACTAAAAAAAGACTAATTTAAAAGTAATAAACTGACTGAAAATCAAAGTATTGTTTTTTTGTATTGTCATTGAAAAAATGGAGAGGTGGGAAGAGCAAATGTATTCTGACGGTTTTGTTCTGGCTCTTAATTTTTTTTCCTTCCTTTTAAGTCTGTTAATAAACTTTCTTTATATTCTTTAAAGTTTGAGCCTACTTTACCTACTCCTAATCCTTATCTCACAGCAAAATTAAATAAATCTAGTAAGTGTACTAGCGTTTAAACAAAAAACTCAAGTAAACAAACTCAAACCACTACAGTTACATATGAAAGTAAAGGCATAAAATTGATGGCCTAGCGAGAAGCATTTCCAAATGTGATATACTGTTTTGATATGTCCAGCAAACTCCAAAATAACCTTTCCACATTTCTCCAAGAACCTGAAAACACTGTATCTGAAGATGGTTTGAGAGATCATGATGATAGTATATATACACTCCCAGGGTAAGAACTGCCACTACAGCTTTTTGGGATGAAAATGGTTTTGAAACTACAAACAAAAATATTCATGGCATTAGAAACTTCTGAGATTGCTTCAGCTTTTGTGATGGTGAAGCACAAAGAGTAAGATATGGAAGCTTTTCCCTGATATCTGTGGCCCAGGTTTGCCATTCAGGGCTGTCCATCACTACAAGTTGAAGATCTATCTTCTCCTTATTTGGAGTGCTGTTGTATTGCTTACACCTGCAGTGTATAAGATACCAGTGAGAAATGATGAGGATATTCCTGTAAGAATTCAGCTCGCTGTGGTAGTCCACCTTTTACACAATATATAGCAATTAATATAGGCAGTTGAAACATGTTAGCAAAGGCCCTTTAATAAAGTTCCCCATGTCTGCACAGCTCTGGAGATACATTAGTCAAAAAACCAGCACGAGCTATCTATCTTATAGCTGCTTTAGCTCAAGGCTACTACTGACTTTGAGCTGAGAACAGTTTCTATCCTAAAAGTTATTTTCTCATGCAGTAGTTGGCCTATGAAACCAGGTGTCATTTTTAGCATGGCCTCTTTTGGAGTATGTCAGCAACTAGTGAGAAAACTCTGCAGTACGTATAACTCCCAGTATCCAAGAGGCCACTTTTTTTTCTAAAACTATTTCTTTCCACCAGGTTTCATTTTTCTTGAACTTGAAATATTTTGAGCTTAGTTAATCAAAATCTAAATCTACTTCCACAATCTTTCAATCCCAGTCCTTAACTGCACTATGCATAACTAGGTAAGAGCTGTTCATTTGTTTCATAAGGGACTCTCTGTAAGAGCCAACTTTTAGGTTTATTAGGGCAATGAAGATGTGCATAACATCATCAGGACTAACAACCTATGGACAAAAAATTAGCGTGGCCTTGAGAGAAGTAAAAATCTTGAGAAATATGGGAGAAAAATTTTACCTTTTACTTTCCTATGTCTGAACAGTGTTTGCTAGCTGCCAGTATTTGTGAAATCCAGAATTACTATGAGGTAAGGCTCAAGTCTGCATATCTTTTTAAGTTTGACTCAAGATCTCACAACTTACTTGAATGCAAGTGCATTTGATTCTTCTGCCAAATAATCAAAGAAGCTACTGAAACGCTCTTATAGGGAATATCTTTGGTCTACCTAAGTCCTAGTTTTCCTTGTGCCTAGTGCTGCTGTACAAATGGGCCTGTTTGCATGGGAAAAGGGTCCAATGTGGTCTGTGCTGGCTGCTGTAACATCCCAGCTACACGGGAGAGGTTTAATCAAGTAGTGAGAAAGCTGGAATGAGGCAGGACAACACTTAGCACTGGAATAGAGTAGGGAGAAGAGATTGAGGGAAAATAAACCTTGCAGGTCCCCATCAGAACGATCCTCTCCAAAAGATGCATCCACAGAAGATCTTGGCTAGATCTTGGCTAGATCTTGGCTAGAACTTGGCTAGATCCATGTGTCACTGGATTTTAGCCCTTCCAATCACTGGAGATTGCAGGTACAATAAACTACCTTGAAAATCAAGCAATGTCTATTTAGAGGAAAACTTTGTATTCTACATATTTTCTAATATCTGTTATAGTTCTTGGCATTATAAGTAAAAGAGGAAAGGAGAAAGTCTTGAATAGGTGCCTGACTTCTACTTCCTGTATATTCCTAAATGTTTGTCATGTAAGCTTTTATATGGATATCTGAAGCTCAAAATGACTTAATGCATCATACAATATTATATATATCAATTTGCGTTGCAAAACTCAGTGAAACATTTCTAGCAGCCAGAAAATTACCTGGGGTTTTTTGTCTTTTTGTACAAATAAGTAAAAATTCTGTATATCAAATTCCAGTAGAAGATACACTGGGGAAAAATATCTATGAGTGTAATTTCCCAGTTCTGTGCTACTTGTAATTCAACATGCCTCAATATCTAGAGCATAGCTGAAACATGTGAACTTAAGGGGCACCAAATTTTCCCCAAGACTGACAGCAGTATTTTTCATTACCTGATTAAATTACAGGCATTGTTTTAAGCTCTGTAAAACAACAATGGCAAAGAGAAAGCAAGTTTGAATTCCGCATTTTGTGCCAACAGCGTTACATAATGAGATAAACATTGGTAATTGTGTTTAGTTCAATAACACTTTTAATTATAGTTGAGATCTCCTTTAAAGTGTATGGATTTTACTGACGCAAAGTAAACAGCTGAAAGCCAAATGAAGGCAATCGCATAGATTTCTACTGTCTAATTAAAGTACAGAAACATTGCTTAACCAATTCAGGCATTTAGAGGAAAAAGAAAAATACCGACCCTGTTTGCACATTTGATACACATTTTAATTATTGCAAGTTCTCAGGTAATAAAGTTTGTATTTCATCAACCTAAAATATCTCTAGTCTGGGAATTTAGCCTGCCTTTCTTGCTAAGGCGGGGAAACAAGTCATGAAGAGTCTACAGTATTTGTATACAAAAAGACAGGTAATCAAGGAAGTCCCGACACATCCCCTGAGGCCCTGGTTCAACAATATACTAATTCCCATTCCTAAACTTTAATCATGTCAACACGTCCTACTAAACCGTAAAAAATCTACCTACACACTTTTTTTTTTTTTGTAGTTGAATTAAGGTTTAATTTCAGGCAACCAAGCTGCTGAAAGAAGGCAGAATTCTCATCTTCTTATCCTATGTGTGAAATTTCATATGGTTCTTTGTTATGGTGAAGAGCTTCTGCAGCATTCCACATGCAGAATTATCATGTCTGGCACCAGATACAAGTTATGTATCAAACATTCCTTTAAAATGACAAATTGCTTATAAAAATACTATGAGTCTTTTACGCAAAGGGGAAAAGTATTATCCAAGGTATTAATTAGCATCATGAGCATTTACAAAAAGCATTTTTAATTCAACTCAAAAAGTATTTTTTGTTATCAGGTGAGAAGACATTTAATCCGTGATACCATCTGATTTGTCTCAGCAGTTACGATAATGTGTCAGCAACAAAGAATATCAAATATTCAGAGACAAACATGATCAACCTCCTGTGGCTCTTCCTAAACTAGTAAACTAAACATTGTCCAATTCCTGCCTATAAGAAAGACAATTGCCTATAAATGGTTAGAGCAATCTCAGTCTCTAGTTTGATGCATCTGAATGCTCCAAAACAATTACCAGCACATGCCAAAGAATATTTCCATTAGCAGTTTAGCTAATACTGTACATATTTGCATGCCTGTTCTGGCTCAGTTCCCCAGCACTAAACTAACAGTCTCATCCTTATATTATCCCTTCATTCTTCTTCAGCCTATGACTTGCATCACCCAATGCCATGGTGAGGAAAAGAACATTACTGGGGGCTGCAGAGGCCTCTAGATTTGACAATAGGGTGAGTTATAATACATTTGCAGCAAGAAAAAACCATGTTGTCATAACCTGAAAGAGATTTGGCTGGGAGCTAGGGAGATTTGGAGGATCATAAATTCAGCCAAAGGAAAAAGACAGTCCATGTACAGCTTATTAAATATGAAAATTTATAAAAAGGTAAAACGTTATTAAAAGGTTTCTGCCCTGATGCTGATTCTGTTGTAAACAGCTGTGCAAGTCAGTTTTCACCATCTCCCAGTCTTCCAGGCTGTAACTGAGCCATTAACTTTAAGGGTTTTGGTCAGTGTCTGTTCTATAAGCTTTTTATATTCTCTGCATGATGGTCTGCTACTTGTGCCTCGAGGGCAGTGGCTTTCAGTTACCAGTCTTTTTGGAAGTGTTCTGTTCAGTGAATTGCTCTATCACGTCTGTGTCCTATCCAGGATTCCTTTGATGGATGTAGCCTGAATCTGTCTACTTGAATCAATATTTGTCCTACCTCTGTCTAAATTTCATCATTGTATTCTTTTCAGTGGAGCTTCAATGTTGTTGAATAGAAACCCTTGCTATTGGTAATGATACCATGTAACTGCTGGAGCTAAAAATGTGATCTATTTTCTTCTTCCTGCTTGGCACATAATTGCACGTAGACTGCTGTTCAGTTTCAAATATATGGTGAGGGATAGGCAGGAGTGATCATAAGATCAAATTGCATTATGGCTTCTGTTGCACCATAAACATACAAACTACAGAAGAATGAATTCCATGTATTCATTCTGGCTGGTAATAATGTCAAACCCTGACAGCAATTTTTAAGAATAATCTTAGGATTGTTTGAAGAGGGAGATATAAAGACAGTCTGGTTTTACACTGGATTCACAGGGGAGCTCTTAATCAACAGTGCCACACTGAGAAATGTAAAACAACTTGGGGAATAGAAAATGAACGAGTAGTGAGAAAGGAATAAAGCTCAGTGAAACTGAAGTTGTGTTAGAGGAAACTAAGATTCCCTGTGAAACAGGAGACAGTTATGATTTATTAGGCAAATTTTGAGGAGCTAATCCAAACACAGGACTGGTTTTGTAAGTGTTCAGTGTATCTCTATGAACAGGAAAAGGTCGTTATCTCTGAAAAGAAAAGTAGCTGAAAAGATCAACTACAGTGGCTAGATGCCTCTGGACCATTTAGGTACCCAAAAGTAACCAGGAATCTGCATCTAGATCGATTTTGGTGTCAGCAACCATTACAATCATCCCACAACCTGCTTCACAAGTTGCTATTATGCTTTTCTGGGTGCCTCCAATCAGATTGTCGTCACAAGAGTAAAGTCAAGGTTGGAGCCAAAATTCATCAGTCAAACATTTTTAAAATTGCAATTCTGAAGACTCCATCAAAATGAGTTATAACAGATTAGCTGTGATCAGTGATTAATAATCCTAAAGTGATTGATAATCCTACATCTCAGTAAAACAAGACTGCAGAACAAAACCTAGGCCAAATACCCTAAGATAAGGAACTACAATTCTGTACCTTTTCATGAGGAAAAAATCTGTACCATTTTTTTTTTTTTTGGTATGTGGGTCAGTTTGTTTGTTTGTATGGATGGTTTTTTGTTTTTTGTTTGTTTGTTTGTTTGTTTTGTGGAGGTTTTTTTTTTGTGTGTGTGTGTAAGGGTTTTGTTTGGTTTTTTTGTTTGTTTGTGGGGCTTTTTTGTGGGTTTTGTTTCAGGGTTTTGTGTTTATTTTTTTTCTTTAATTAAAGGGGTTGCTCTGGTATTGTAGTTCAAATTAGAAAAAACATAGTAAAAAAATAGTGAAAACGATTGTAATTTGAAAACAAATAAATATTTCAAGAGCTCCATGTTTGCTTCAGCGGTTTTCAGGAATATTATTAATTTGGATCAACCAAACTGACATATGAAAGTTTTACAGTCACAATCAGTTCTCAGTATTGTACATCTTCATCTGCAAGAAAGAAAAACATCATATGTGGACTCTCATTTTATCTCATTATAAGTGAAAAAAACCTAACCCCCCAAACCAAACCTGAAGATAAGCTTACAGCAGGGTTTCTTAAAACAAACGAAAAGTACAACAATAATCTGCCCTCCTTAAAAAGTGAAGTCAGACATTTTCTTTACTCCTGTAATCCAGACTGGTACATTGCGTTACTTTCTCTTTAAGGACAAATTTTTTTTTGGCAGTTTCCTGTGCAATGGCCAGAAAAGTGAAATGAAAACTTTAGAAAAAAACTTTGTAATCCAAAAATATAGTATGAATGTTGAAACTAGACTGCAAGAACGAAGTACCACACATGTCTATGTGAAGGAAAAGAAAACCTAGAAAAACTTCTTCCTGTGTTTGCTAATTTTTTTTTGGTGTATGATTCCAATGCTGGAATCATGGAAATAAAAGAATGTTCAGATCTTCAAGTTTGAAAATGAGGAAACTGGTGAAATGCCTTGGAAGGAAAATCCCCATTTTTTAAAGGAGATTAAAAACCAGTATGACTATTTCAGAAAAACCTCTGAGATCCAGCCTAGATCTCAGTGGCAGAACAATTAGAAGGATTATAGAATGCATATAGAGAACCTCTTAGGAATCTTCTGTATTCAGCATGGATTTTAGTATTTTACCCTCCTCTCTGACAGAGGAAAAAATATAATTTTAAATTCTAGTATTAAACAGGAAACCTTGAAATAATGTGAAAGCTATTCAGCTGCAGGAGGGAGAATCCTAGAAGAATCCTGCTGTGCTGAGATAATTAGGACATTAATCAACTCCCTGGATAGAGCGAAGCTGACATTCATAAATGCCTAATGCTGGTTCTCAATTCTTTTTGCTTTTAACGCTAATAAAGCTGTATCATGGTCATGCTCACCCCTCCTCTCCTCACTTGGCTGCCACCTATAGCACCAGCATGCCCACAGCATAAAGACTGATGGGCACCAGAGGTTAAGCAATTGTGGGCCCTTGGAAAGACATGCTGAGGTTTGGAGCCTGAAGGATGGCAGAGGGCACAGCTCAGCTCGGGCAGACTCTGCCAGTGCTCATGATTGATTGTTGTTTGCTGCTCTGCTAGCACTCCATGTCTAACCTCACAGTTTCATCTGGAATTAGTTTGTTTCAAATCCCTCTGCTGTCCCCAGCTGCCCCATACTGTTTCAGGTCTTGGTCTTGGCAGCGGACAAACGATCTAGTTCCAGACAGCAGTGAAGCAGGTGTCCTGCTCCCACTGTGATTACTTTCTAATGGGGACACGCTGTGCTCAACCCACAGGTGGCTCCTTTCAGGAAGAGTAATTAAGGACCATCTCTCTCCACCTTTTCCTATTAGTCACAACCGATTATTTATCTTACAAGCCACATTCCCTTGCAGCCTTTTATTCTATGCAGTGCTGGTTTCACCTTGTGCTTCATCTTGAGTGTTACAAGCTGCAGTCTTAAAATTCAAGTAGTTTTGTGTTGTGAGCATATTCTCATTCCCAGCGTGATGGCTAAAGACATATCTGTTTTTAGTGTCTGCTTAGAGTTGCAGGCTAATATGCTAGGTGAATGCAGTTAGAGGAAAGAAAGAGAGGAAATCTGAACTGGGCAATTTATCACTAGATAGAAGAAAGCACAGTCAGTCATCTCAGCCTGGAAATTTCCTGGGGAAGAGGTGCAATGCACTGCTTTTCTCACCAAAGATGTCAATACACTTGCTGACAGAATCACAGGCGACTAAAGAATAAGGTCATGTGTCACTGAGCACACTTCCAAGTGTGAAAATAGAAAAAAGATCCTGACGCTATCCTGACACGGTCCCGTAGAGCGGTGTCCTATAAGGCAAGGAGGGTGGTCTATTTGCAGCATGCAGGAAAAAAGACACTTGCGTAGGGGATGTGTGCTGTGAAAAATGGGAAAAAGAAAGTCAAACAAAAGAAGAAAGTCAGTTTCAGAATACTCATATAGAAACTGGAAGTCATCTGAATGTCTCCTGAGACATCTAAGTGGTGACAGTAGTAGTGAGAGAGGTAGACAAAGGGGGAGTTACACTCTCTCCAAGAGAGATCTAAAGGCCAGATTGTTTCCCAAACCCTTTGGCAGAGCAATCCACACTCAATACGATATGTCAAGCACCTGCAGTTTACTCAACTGTTTCAATATAATCACCTGAGTTCATAACAGATCAGTTCTCCTACGGCAAGAGATTGAAAACCCACTATTATGCACTGTCTACTCTGATGGAAATTAGGCACTGACAACAGCCAAAGGTAGCCAGCAGTTTCCTGGATAGAATAAATATGTGCACTCAGTATGTAATATTTTTCTCATTCTCCACTACTGGGAAAAAAGATCTATTGCAGACTTAGGGAACTGAACTACTGCTGTCTGTTGCTGTCTAACAGCTGGAAATCCCCTTTGAGTTCTTTTATAGCCCACAGTTTGAGAAACATTGATCTATAGGACCTAACTAGAGGCTGCCGTAGAGCAGTTAATGACAGGGGAGAGGGAGCATTTAAGTGCACTTCATTTAACTCAGCTGAAGGCTCAACTGCAATGAGTAATCATATACCTAGGCTGAATAGCAGCACCTATTGCAAACTCTAGTCAAAATAGGATTTCCAAAGACTTTGTTTCTATGATGGATGAAAGTTTAGAATAATACAGAGAGACATGGTGACTATTAAACAGTCTTGGAGTTTTCCATTTTCCATGCATAAGACACAGAAACTATATTGGTACCCTCTCAGTTCTTATTTCAGTGACTAATACTTCACTATTTCCCACCTGTCAGATCACAGTCAAAAGGAATGCAAACAATGAAATAAACCAAAAAATTCTTCTACATATCTTTACCTCCCCAGACCACTGAAAACCTCATCACATTACCATCAGAGTGATGCAGAAACTCCATGACTATCTAAATAAGAGACTGTGATTCCTTCCATATTTATTATTGAGAACTGCTTCCCCAAAACTGCTGGGAAATTTTCTATTTACTAATAGGTCTTTCAATTTTCAAAACTGCCAACCTTGAAATATGTAGTCTAACTTATTTCCATAACTGCATCCCTTTTGAGAAAATGGGCTTGGTGATATAAGCTCTATCAGTCACTAAAGTGTGATATGCAGTAGAGTGCATGATGAAAATGTGTGAAACTTACCCACAGTCATTCTCTAAGGCATTAATGGTCTTTAAAATAGTCTTGCCAAAGAGTTGTCTGATAAAGTTCATTGGTTTAATATATACTTTTACTTGAACCTTAGACTAGGGACTTGGGTATGTCTTGTAACTCTGCGTCAAACTGTCTAATTACAAACATTCTAGCTAATTTTAGGATTAATTTACTTTTAACAGGTCACTGCTTAAGTATTAAGATATGCACTGCTTTAAGTTGGTAAATTCCAAGACCAAGCTCCAGTTGGATACTAATTGTACTTTTTTTTTACCCTGTTGTTAATTAGAGCTCTGCTCTGAAACCCACTGACTTTGAATATTTAGAAAACTTTTCTAATTACAGAAATAAAGTTAGTCATGAGTAATTTACACCTACATTTGCTAGTAGGCAAAACCCTTTATTCACTTATTTGTACTCCACAGCAAAAAAGGCTTTGGCATATTCTTATTTGTGGTTACACAAGATTAGTTCTTTTAATTTGCCATCAAAAGTTAGAGGCTACTCTTCTCCAGTCATTCCAGCAGTTCTTGAATAGATCTGTTTCTGATTGATTTACTCATTCTTAAAAGTGTTGTGAACACATCAGTACAACATCATCAGTATTTCCTACAAGTGCATGTAAGTAAATTTCCTTTTGGAAACATGGAATTTGCCTTTCTTCATATATCAAAAAAACCTCATAAACATCCCTTAAACAGATAAGACACATACTTTATTCTGAGTTTTACTAAAATAAAAAAAAAATTAATTTACAGTCCCTGCCTGAGCTTTTTCCTGTTTCCTTAAACAGGAGTGAAAAACATGGAAGTGTGACTGAAGGACAGTTTCCACCATACATGTCACTGCACATCCAGATCGTCTCTTTATTTACTATATCTTACAACTTTGTACTGCTATCTGTTAAAGTACTTACTTTGGTTTTCCAAAGGCTTTTGACAATAACAGTTACAGTGGTGGGCACATAGAAACCAACTAGAATTTCATGTTCTAATTAACACAAGTTAATGGTGTGGGGTTTTTTTTTTTAATAGCAAATATAACAGAAAAAGCATTTAACAGGTTACCTTAAACATGACAGAGACTGTGTATGGTAAATAAATAACAACAGCCATTAATTTTTTGAGGTATGAATTTGTTAGCATTTTCAGTACAATGACAACAACACTGGCATGGAACATTTAAACAGACATGTATGCATAAATTCTCTGATGATAATTCCTTTTAATACCCTGATGCTCCACTAATCCCTGAAGTGATACATGTGTGATGTAGACAATGCATTGAAGTTTCTCCATTACACATAATGGGGAATGTGATTATCACATATTTCAGATTACTTTGGAAATCAAGTTACTTATTTTAAGGTCTGCTCTCAGACTTTGTATGCTTCTGCTAATGCTTGGGATTTGTGGCATCTAGCAAGGCAGACTAGATATTTAACTGTCTGCTTCATAGCTATCAAAAAGTTTCATTCTCCCCCATCACAGTGGCTGTCTCAGTGGCACTCATAGTTTTGATACTCACTCAGGGTATGCCTCCATCAATATATAAACATAACAACACCTGATGACATGCAATGTAGGAAGTCAGTGTTTTCTCTTCTGGAACTTTCTCAGAATGGTTCTTTGCAGAGTTACTTTCTGGTTACCTTGAAGTTTTTCTACCACTTTAATAAACACACTAAATTAGGCACACAGTTACCAATTGTCTTTGCTAAATTAACAAAGGTTGAACTCTCAGTGATTTGATATACATTCATTAGCCTAATGGATGGCTGAGCAGGCACCTCTGCAGATAATAATGTAAAATCACCCACAGAACAATCATCTTGAGATGACTGCTTGCTAGTCAGCAACTCCCAGTCTAGAAAGAATAACTACCAGTATCCTTCTCTGCTGCCAGATGAGGAGCATAGCAAGACGGATGGAAATTGCATGTGTGAAGAGTGGGTAACATGAGGCACTCATGCTGTGAGCCTGGGCAGAGTGCAGCCCATCCCACAGTTCTGCAAGACTAATATAGATTCTCAGTACAACAGTCTAAAGGGCTCAGTTGTTAGTATTTTACAGCACCATTACAATATGAGGTGTTGTTTTAGGTGATCAAGATGACAGTAAAAGAAAGACAAGAGCAGTAGAAACCATTGCAAACAATCACATATTATATACATGTATAGCAAAATAGAATCTAGGTTTTAGTAATTTACACTAATTGATAAATTTTATCACTAGCTGATAAATATGCCTGCTAATTGACTTTTTGCCTGCACAAAAAAAAAAAAAAAATCCATTGAACAATCCCCTGGGTATGAACTCTTCTTTTTTTTTGTGAGTATGGATCTTGTCAGAAATTTCTTGTCTTTCTGCTCTGAAGGAGTCTATTGTATTTTGATTCTATGCTATTGACCTGGTTATTCACTTTAGGTCCTACATACCAACGGCAATTGTATGACAAGCCTTATCAGGATAAGTGTATTTGGCAAGATAATGAAACCATCTTATTTTCAGGTCACTTTCCTAGCACCATATCAAAATTTCATAGCAGAAAATGTTTCATTTCAACAAGATAATGAGATACATAGAAATCCTATAAATCAGCAAAAGATACTTTACACTCATGAAAAAGAAATTTAAAAGTTTAACAGCTTAAGTTGCAAACATGCATATATTAGCTTGTGTAGAGGTGTGCACTTATTTTAAGTTTGTATATAATTTTGGCAATGCTACATCTATTTAGTGAACTAAGTGAGGATTTCATCATAAAAATGTTACACAGATTCCGTGCAGAAGCAGTAAGAGTTCTCTTTTGTGTTGCTCTCTATGCAGAATGCAAGGAGTTGTTGATATTTGTGGCACCAATATACATAGCTGACACTATTTCTGGTTCGTATAAATTTTATGGAGCCTCTGTACTCCCCAAGACAGAAGAAATTGTTGATTACAGCTTAATTGGTACCATAGTGTAATATTCTTCTGCAGAACAGCAGTCAGGACCCTCAGAAGGATCTACAGTAAACCAAAATAATACCATCCATTCCCTTTTACAGATGTAAGGGGTGGAGGGAACCAGCATGACATGGTACAAATAGTGACAATTGCAGGTGCCCCAGATGCTGAAACAATTTGAGCTTGCAGATAGTCCCCTTTTATAATTTTAAAAGATGGCTATCCATTTAGGTTGCAGTTGTAGATGACATCTACATTTGTCATTTGGGAAGAAGTCATGGGCAGAGTGTTAAACCAGGCAACTAGAGGTGGGACAGTGTGTGGAAGGAAGTAATCTGTCCTTGTCAGCCTGGCAATATCACTGTTATCTTGCGTCTCTGTACCTCTGTTGCAAGAGTGTCTTACAGGACTGCAGAATACAACCTGAGTTTGGCTGGTAATGTCGGCATAATCCCATCCAAAAAGCTCTCCTGGCTTCCAGTTACCAAAGAGAAGAGCTCAAAGCATCTCAGAAAAGGTAAAGTGATCCTAAACCCAAGCAAGTTCTCAGTTGTGAACGAGGAGCTCAACACCACATAGCAGATTCATACCAAATCACAGAATGTGCTCGAGGCTTCTGTCTCTACACATGGAGAGGTCGAAGGATACACAAGGCTGTCAGCCCAGCTTTAAGTAGTGATGGGTAAAAACACAAAAACATTAATCACTACCTTGGTGGTTGGTGTCTGTATAGCACATGTTTGTTTCGAAGAGTTGACTTGAAATGGGAATAGCAGGTTATAAAAAATGTGCAAACTGTGTAGCAAGAGGTCAGAAAATGAGGCCGGGTGCTCCCTCAGATGTATGCGGATAAAATGCAAACTGCTTGCTAATAAAATTTGTAGCTGTAGCCCTAGCTGTACTGAGAGAAAGGATCAGAGGAGTATCATTAAACCACTATAAAGGACAGATTTGAAAAATGGCTGAGTTTTCTAGTACAACCTACATTCCTCTGAGAGGGAAATGCATCAGGAGCTTATGACATGCTGGGTACTGTGACTGCTAGCAGAAGATAATGGAGGGAGGAAAAATTGTAGCTTAAGTACTTGTTCTTAATGAGCAGAATCCAGGTAGAACGTTCCCTTCCCCTCAGAGTGAAAAGGCAGAATTACATTGCCTTGATATCATTGGGTTTGATAGGACATAGCATCATTCACAGTCCCTGACCATGCAGTGAGATGACCAAATGCACATTTCCCCTCCATCCATCATTAAGCAGATAATGCTTGGCTGAACAACCCATGAGACCTGAGCTGTCCAGGGCTTATCCCTTCAGCATGGGGTAGATAACATTTCTTAGGACTCATATGGGCCATTCAGAACTCTTAGGAGATCTGGTTCATATAGGAGGATGAGGTTGCTACCATCCCTCGCATTTTCAGTTTTCCAAAAAACATGAGTGTCATGAGATTAGACAATAAAGCTATCAATGAAGTCATTACATCTCCCTCAATGGTCCCCAAGCCTTGTGTGACCATAGAGCAGGAGTGCTTTTAATATATAAAGTGAAAGCTCAGAGGACAAGAATGCAAAACCTGCAAATGGCTCCAGACAGCTGGCGTCAGGATGGAGGTTTGTGTGACTCAGTGTTCCCAGGGGTACCTTTTGTAAGAGGGAGAACTGACTGATAGCCTCAGAGACCTCAACTGCCACCTTGCCAGCAGTAGGCTGCTGCACTCCAAAGAGATTAATGACTGGCAGAAGTCAGAATAGGTGCACAAAACAAGGCTGCAGAACATTATTATAACAGTTCTCATGACAGGCTCAGGTGTCTGGAACACGATGAGCTAATGACACTGGGAAAGCACTAACTCTTGGTCGACAATTCTGAAAGCCAGTGCTCAATTTCAACAAGACAGTGCTAGCGCAAAATTGTATATAACTGCCCTATAGTACAGTTCATAGGTCCTACAGGAGTGAGATGTTTATGCAGTCCAGAACAGTATTATCTGACTGCTGTTTTACACAGCCTCAACATAACTGGAGAAGGTGAAACATTGCAGATGCTGAAGTTCTGATGAGCAGAAGTCCACGTGAATGTCTCAATATTGCTTTAATTTGCAAGATGTGCATATTGAATGCATGGTCTTTCCTGGCAATAGTCTTTAACACTGAATGATCAAGCTGCATTTTCCGTAAAGGAATTCAGAGGCAAGGTGCTTGGTTCAAGTGGAATAAAATAAACATTCACAATGAAGATCTTAATTTCTCTTTTTAGACATCTTTGTTTATGAATTATTCAGCTCAATTAGAAAAAAAAAATTAGGTTGGGGAGCAGGGGAGGGTTACTTATTTATTCTGTTTATGGCTTTTTTATTAAACTAGTATTTTATTAGTTTTACAATCACATTTCTCAAAAGTGTAAACTATGTAATCAGAGAAGCACATTCATCAATTCCCCACACCACCTAATGAACAACACATGTTTAAAGACAGGAGGAAAAAAGATTCAAAGACCGTGAGTACACCAAGAACCCTGTAGGCCATTCTGGTCTGAATGTAGGGTGTACTCAAGTGTGTTTTTGTAGAAAAAGAATTATTATATGCTCACCATGCCCATCCTGCAAAGCAGGCAAGTTTTGGTTTTAAGTTAATGACTGACATGGTCCTGTTCCAGTGGCCACTCAACATCTTCATGTCAAGGCTGTCAATCTGCCTAATGTGATAATGGCAAAATTTTAGAAGTAGTTTTTTTACCACCCTCATAAAATTACATGCATTTCATTTCTCAGATGACTATAAATCTTATTTGAAATGAGTGTTTTAATCTTAGCACCGGTTCTACTCATGGAAGAAATGCATTTGCTGAAGTAATCCCACAGTGAATACGCAGCTGGGTGTACAGCTACTGTGTGTCTCTGCCCTCAGGAATATAAATTTTTTCATGACAGATTTACACTGAAAAAAACTCCACCTGATTGCTGAGAGCTGTACACAGATATTAAGATGAGCAATTTAACTAGTCTTACTATTTTCAAAAGATAAGTTAATAGTGATATGTGGTCTTTAAACAGGAGGCTAATATTGTGATTTTGTCAAGGCAGCCATACATTACTTTTCCTACAGGACTTCCAGCATGAAGGATTTCAGAACTAAATTGTTTAGTCCTTAATGAGACAACAATTTCAAAGTGTTTTCAAGTCACTTTGCTCCTTGCAGCAAATAAAACCTGCAGATGTAGCAAAAGGTATTTGCTAGTAAAGCAAATACATAGATAGACACATACTGCTGCTGTCTTGTGTCTGGCCAATCCTCAAACGTAGATCTTTAAAGCTGTAGCTAAAAGACTTGTACTGTCAAGGGATACTGACTTCTTATTAAAGACTGGAGCTAGCTAATTCTGAAGCTCAGAGAAACCAAGAGAAGGATTACTTTTTGTGCTTATTACACTTCTTATTAGGTTTTGAGTAAGACTGGTATTATGTAAAAGATGAGAGGAAAAATCCATTCATCCTTGAGAGGGGTTATTTAGAACTGTAACTGAGCCAGTTCAGATGAGGACACTTTTCCTGCTGTTATTCTGTCCTCGATACCAGGGCTCATTCCCATATGAAGATTTTCTAAAAGATATCTGAAGATCCGTCTGGAAGAGTGGTGTCTACCTGCTGTCCTTGAATACACCTGTAATAACCTATTGCCTTGCCATTTAGATAAAACAAGTTGCACATAAAAACTGTATTTCCCTCTTGCACCAATTTGCATTTCCTGTCAAATCTTAACAAATCAAGGTTGAACAGATTTTGACATTAGAGAACCTGACATTTCTGTAAAAGGGAATTGTCATGTGTTTGTCCTGAAATTATCATGGCCATTACTTAGCTGAGCGTCCCAGTGGAATAAAATCTCTGTTCACCAACCATTAGCAGGGAATTCAGCTGGCTACGGGAGGCACCATGATTATGGCATGTTTTAAAGTTTGCCATCACATAAGCTTTTCATACTTTAGACACAATAATGGAAGCAAGATAAGAGAAGGACTTAGAGACCTAGAGGGAATTTGGGCAGACGATGATCAAAACTGTGTTAAAGCAAGATAGAAAAACAGATAGGGATGTAGACAGCACAGTTATATTTTAAAAGTCTTGATCAGATATTCTGCCTTGGCAGGGAAGTGTTAATGCAGGCAAAAAGTTACCCAAGAAGCAGTGAAACTGTATCTGCACTGGAAAAAGATTCTTCTTTTTCCTAAAGAAAGTATATTTCACTTGTTTCAGAGATAAACTGTATTTCTCTTATACCCAGATACCTGAAAATAATCCCACTTGCAATTTTTCTTAACAAGAAGAAAAGCAACAGAATCAATTAAAATGTATGAAATAACCAGATTGTCTACGTCAGCAAGTAAATCAAGAATCTTGCTTCTAAGATATTTCCATTTTATAATCATTCTCAGCAACCACTTAGTAATTACTCTGCCTCATAAGTTGAATTCCCCTGTTCTAGAAATGCCACTACAAGTTAGCACTATACAGTACTATAAAAAAGCTTAAGAGATAGATATGAATATTATCATAACCTAATTCATTTTCAGACAGCTTTGAGATATAATAATTTTGAGGTTAGGTCTGTCACATTAGTTTTCTGTCTTGAAAAATATTTTTATTCAAATTCATACCATCAGATGCAACACAAAACGTGGTGACTCATGCAAACTTTCTTCTGTCAGAATAATGTAAGAAACGTTTATTTCAAAATAAAGTTTGTGATGTTTTTTGCCTTTATTGTGGAACAACTGCAACTTGTTTTGCTCAACAATCATTTTGCATAATTTCAATGGGTCTCTCCATAACTTTCAATAGCTCTTATTTGTGTGTACTTCACATACTTTATTTGTACTTTGTTGAAACCTGTGCATTTTGAATACTTTGATGTGGAAATGCTGAACTTCTAAAATTACAAAAAACCTTTGTGAATTGAGGTAACTCATCCATTTTACAGCACTTCTCTTTTGCTCTGTTCTTTTGTTTATTCTGTAAGAGGTGATTGTGGGGTTCTGAAATAATGTAATCCAAAATAGGCAAAAATATAAAGTGGATAATGCATGTTTGGTAATAGAAAATATATTTGTTTCACAGTGTCATACACACTACAGGTAGAAACTGTGTATTTGATGTTCTTTAATTCCAGTATATATTGCAGATTACACTGTCAACTTTGATCATTATGAAGCCTTGGCATGAGAAAATTACACTGAAATTAATGGGAGTTCTAGATATTTGTTAAGTGGGGCTTTAAAAGCAGCATGTAAAAGGCCAGAGATTAAAGGGGCAAACATGATGCAAACTGAACAAACAATGAAGAGAAAGCAGTAGTTTAAAAATGATGTTCTGAACAACTGAAATATATCATCCAAAACAGGTATTTAAACTTCTAAAGAAAAAAAAGCCCTGTAAAGAATGCTACTGATCTTGGTTCTAAGTCTGAAGTAAACGTGTTCTCCAATTTAACGGGAAATGAGCACGTTTCCCATCCCCATAAACAAAAGAAAAGGAAAGAAGTCACTTTACTTGTTTGTTTTAAAGAAATACTGAGTAAAATGAAATGGCAAAATTTATCACTCAAATTAAACACTAACCATCAGATTGACCCAACAACACATAAGAATCAGCACTTTAATTGTTCTTCAATGTATATATATCTTCAAGTGAGGCATTCACCCTTAATATGGTCCATATGTTCAGGGTGAATTTAGTCTGTGAGGAACAGTAGCATCAAGAAAATTAATTGCTGTAGAATGCTGGAAAGGGTTTCCATGAATCTCCAAACATCTCTTTTTCAACACTGGATTTGCAGGTGCAGAGTATTCATGGAAGTCTTCCCAGCTTACCTAACATCAGATTTGATTTTATTTTCAGCTTGAATAAAAGCAAGTAGCTCCTCTGGAACTGTACATCATATATTCTTCTTGCCATACCAGTTTTATAATGGAAAAACACACAGTATAAGACTACAAAGTCATAGTGCATGTTGAACACAGAATATTACCATCTATCCTACTAAATGAAATGTGGAAATAACCTTGCATCCACTTTGGAAGTTAATACAGCTGTGAGACAAACTCAGAATAAGGACACAGATATTTTTGTGAAAGAGAATAGTAGCTGTAATTGGGATGATATCCATTGTTTATGCTGCAAAAGAAAGCTCCCACCTCTTAAAATTCTCAGATTTCTTAGTCTTTAATTTCTTTTCCTCTGGAAAATATTGATCTTCTCAGCTATCTCTAGGGTTCACATAAGGTAACATACAGTCGTTGAAGATTACACTCAGTGTCACTTTATGTGCCGTGCATGTTTTAAGCAAACATTTAACTAAACAGAAGTGATGGTGCAGTGTCTAATTTCAGCACAAGAAAGTACTATGAAACTCAAAATTTAAATAACACCTCCTATATCCTACCAATAGCATCCTTACTCAATGCAATTTGAGTCTTTTTTAATCAGGACTATGACAGGAACCAGGAAGCTTATGGTCCTGTTGTCTGACTCAGAAGTACACAGATGTTTTCAGAGTGGGAAGCTAAAATTAGGACCATTTACTTCATTAGGCAGTATCATCATATCATGAGTAGAGGATCTCTTTATTCTTGAAAAACTACCCAGCTGCCTTACTTTACCTTCCACTCCTTTAGGCAACTTCAAATAGGCTGAAGTAAATATCTGAAAATGTTATTAAAAAAAAAAAAAAAAAAAAAAAAAAAAAAAAAAAAAAAAAAAAAAAAGGGTGTTTTTGACCACAAAAGAAATTTAAATCAATATATAACCAAAAAAGTTGTTAATATTGGTTTCTATTCCTGTTTCCACCATTTGAGAAAGGCAACTGATGCTCACACGATTTTGATATTAAGGGTACTATTAGGAAGTTCAGTCTTTCTTGTTTGGACATTCTTTCATCAGCATTAGAAGAAACCTGTTGCTCTCCTTTGACAACAAAAGGCATATGCAGGTGGCCTGAGAAGCAATTTTTTTTCTTGTTTGTCTCCATCAGGTGCAAATTTGTTCAAAAGGTATCCCCGAACAATTCCAACCACTCACAACTTCATATTCTTCCAAATTAACATCCCACACCTATTTAATCTTTCTCCATTGTCCTAAGATTTGTTATTTATTTGATATTTACAGTTGCCCCACTATCTTCTGCATTGGTCAGTAATTTTATTGAGCTATTATCTTAAATCTTTTGTTATCTACAAGGCTTCTCATTTATTTTCTCATATAGATATCACCCTAACAGATAATTTTACTCTACATTAGTGATTTGCAATGAACCTGCCAAGTGAATGCCCCATGCTGCTTTCATGTGGTCAGAGTCCTGGACATTTCATCTGGTGGGCTTTTTAAATCATAGTGGACTGAGTCTACAATCCAGATGATTAAAAAAACAATTGTAAAGGCAGCTTTGCCATCTCTTAATAAAAAATACTTCTATAGCATGGTGCCTGTGTCTAGTAAGGCCTTAGATGTGGCATGGCAGACACAAAGCTTGAAGGCCAGCCAGAGTAACGACAGCCCTATAGTTCAAAATGACATAGCAGTATCTATATTAGTAAACGGAATTATCCCTGAAATGTAAAGTGGACCTGAGGATTTTAGGGAAAATACTAGCTGGATTTGAACAAGTTTTGTCAGAGGAAAAAACTTCCTAGAATATTCATGTTCTATTGCTAAGAAATGTTTCTGGTAATGCTTAATTTACTAGAATAGACACAACCCCAAGGGGTGTTTTAATAATTAAACTTGTTTTCCTCTAGTTTTCCCTCCAGGACTTTTCCTTTCATGATTTCCCTTCAGAACAATCAAGATTTGGAGTGTAGAATGACAGTGAAAAACATGATCTCAGTAAAGTAAAAGCAAAGGAAAGGAAGAGCTTTTAATAGTAGAACTGGTTAATGGAATACTCTTCTGTTCATGAGGCATCAGGAAAACATGAAAGTGGTATGGCTTGTGCGAGCATAGAACTGTGGAGTACTCACCTCGAGTATTGTGTGCTGTTTTGGGTGCTACAATATAAGAAAGGTATAAAGCTATTAGAGAGTATCCAAAGGAAGGCCACAAGGATGGTGAAGAGTTTAGAGGGAAAGCTGTATGAGGAGAAGCTGAGGTCACTTGGCCTGTTCAGTCTCGAGAAGAGGAGACTGAGGGGAAACCTGTCAGAGACTGAAAATAATTCATGCCTCAAACATTGATACTACAAAAGGCAACAACCAGAGATGCCTCCCTGAAGACTGGGACTTTGGACTGAAAGTCAAGCTGCTGATTAGATAAAGGGAAAGCCCTTTTGTTCAATCACCT
>VZTJ01006819.1:735545-806238 GCA_013397795.1 Orthonyx spaldingii | reverse complement strand
TCTCTCTCTCTCTCTTATTTACTATCAAATAAACCCATACTATTGACTGGCATATGGTCTCATTTGCACCTTAATTAGGGCAGAGGTATTTCTAAGAACCTAATAATCGGATCATGACAAGACCTAATAGCAATCTACACCTTAGTCATAAGAGGGAGTGAAGGGGCAGACACTGATCTCTTCTCTGGTGATCAGTGATAGGAACAGAAGGAATAGCATGAAGCTGTGTCAGGGGAGATTTAGCTTAGCTATTAGGAAAAGGTTCTTCACTCAGAGTTGCCACTGGAACAAGGTCCTTAGGGAAGTGGTCACAGCACCAGCCTGACAGTGTTCAAGAAGCATTTGGACAACACCCACAGGTACATTTTTGGGGTGGTCCTGTGCAGGGCCAGTAGTTGGACTTGATGATCCTTGTGGGTCCCTTCCAACTCAAGATATTCTATGATTCTATGATCAAGGTAATAGCAATGTATTATGTAAAAAAGATGTGGTCAGGCAATTTTCAACCCCCCCCAAAATAGAACACTGTCTCAACTCTAACAGAGGCGCAAAAAGCTCATCTGCTTTCAGACCACGGTTTCCTTCAACTGCTGCTGTCTTCTACAAGTCATCTTCTGATATAGTGTGTTATCTCTTGAGTTTTCAAATAATTAATTGCGGGTTGACCACATGTAGCAAATAAACCTTGAGAAACCAGTGACTTTCATTGCACGAATAGCAGTAACAATATTAGCAAAACATTCATGGATGTGAACAGAGGAAACCATACACTTTCCCGAACTGACAACTGTGAAACAAAAAAGGATTCAGAGTTCTCTTGCAATTGCCACCATTTTTAGGAGTGATATTTTGCTTCCAATTTAAAGACAACACTCTCCTTTTGTATACCCCTTTATTGCCAGGATGATAAAGCCCCTTTTCACTTAGGACAGTTATTGAGACTGAGGTACTGCTATTTTTCTTGTAAATCACAATTTTCCATTTGCAGGTGCTTGAACACTTTACAAAGCCAGGATCTTGGACAGTAACATTGTCAATAATTCTGCAAGTGGGCAAAATGGTTTGTCAGTTGCACTAGTAGGACTGCTGCCCTTTTCATGAAGTCCCTATTTGTTCTCATCAGTGATGGAAGCAATAATCTGTGATGAAAAGGAAGTTATTATAACAGCTAGAGACTGATGGAAATATTGTAAATCTAGTAACTATACATTCACATTTCTGAACAGGTCAAAACAAGTAAAGGTGGCATAGCTATTGCCTCATATTCAGTGGTGGTTTGTAAAGAAAAAAAAATTCCATGCTTTCTAGGGTAAATCAAATAAAATCATGCAGCTAACTTTGGTTGTTGTTGTTATTTAGCAGATCAAGATTTCTAGCAAAGAGTCAGTTGCACTGACTAAAGTATTTGAGAGTGTTGACTATGGCCTTATTGGAAAGGAAATAAAAAGTTCAAGAGGAATGACTCTAAGGTGATGATATTTTTCATTTTTACTGTCTTTGCCTCTCAAGCAAGCTTCAACAAGCACATTATGAAGGTGTTGTGCAAACAAAGTGTGAAATCTTCCCACAAGATGCCAAGTATTTTCCTAAGTCAATTTGCAAATTTCATGATGTATAGCATTTATAAAAAGTTTCTGCTTAATAAGCGTAAATTTTATACTAAAAATGTTACCTGAGAAATGGAAATTAGAAGTTTCAATCAAGTTTAGAACTAATTCAAATTTGCCAGCATTTTTATGTGTATACCATCAAATGAGAATACTGCAGACTCATGTTTAGATCAAAGCACCCCTAAATGCTTATCCAGCTGCAAAACCAGTCTCAGCACAAGTCATGTTCAGAATATGGCAAAAATATTTCACCTGGATTCTAATATTTGCATGAATATTAGTTTGATCTTGATTGATGCAGGGAAATGACTGATTTTATTTCCAAGAGTACTAAAATGCCTGCAATTTTTTGTCCTGTTTCACAGTTCAAACTTTAAGGCAAGTATGGGGCATTTTTTTTCAGAAAGTAGTGATTCTTATTTTCTCATCACCCTGACAAGTTACTTACTTGAAAAGATGCTTCAGGTGCCAACAATTCCATATACTATATACTAAACAGGTCTGAGAAATAGTATTTTAGCCATGCTAAATGTCTTACACATTTGAGACTTTTATTTTTCTCACCATCAGATCTTCAAACTGAAGAGAACTCCTAAATCTTACAATCAGCAGTATATGATCAATTATCAGAATGGCAAAGTATCTTTCAGAAGTTTTCCCATAATACTATTAAATGTTCTGCTCAGAGTTCACTTAACACAATTTCAAACACAGTTGATATTTTCTTCTTAAGCCTTCAAGTAAATTTTTAATGCAAGAAGTTTCTGGTAGTCAAAACAATAATTTTGATATGTGCTCCAATTTCTCTACTGCCAGGTCTCCCAATTTATTCTGGACAAAAAGATATAATAACATTTTTTGCAAAGGATGCTAAATAAGACAGTACATTGACCATAACATTTCCAGAATTTCTTCTTTAATCAGTATCTCTACAGCACCTGAAAGAATTACAACAGTATCCTCTGCAATTAACATACTCTTTGCTTCCTTCACAGGAGAATCAGTTTCCTCCTCTATATCAGTGGTCTGAGTCCTTTGGTATGAATCCACATCATCTCCAGTTGTCTCATACTGTTTCAGGTCTCAGCAATTTTACTTTATAGAGTTGAGTTTCTTCACAGGAAACCAAATCTGAAAATAACCATGTGAAAATATTTCCACTGAGTCAAAACTTTATGTGGAGTTGCAGCACCAGAAATCCTTTGTTAGGCACAGGGCATGCATGAGCTATTTGGCAGTCATGGCACGCATAGGCGCTACCAATTAATCTACAAATTCACTTGGACAATCCTGATCTTCTAGCTGCTTGTACCTCTTTAGATATTTTGCATCTTTAAATCATATTCCTGTTTTACTTTGCCTTCTCTACATTGTATTTCCATGTGCTCTTTTTATTTTTCTATATGTTAACTTTGCATTTCACCTTTACTTTTTTTTTCTATTAACCCAAAGAGTAAAGTCCCAGCCACTAGCAGGACCCTAGGCAGGTGCAACTTTGTTGTTCACAGAAAAGTGCAGAGTGCAATTTTTTATCTCAGAAAGTAGTCCTTGGGAAACAGGTAATTTCTTCCTTGCTGTTGGACATTTCAGAACCAGCTAAAAATTCTGAACTCATGTATATTACAACCTTAGTTTGAAAATTAAAGATAATCCCCATACAGAAGTAATGTGACTGTTCTCTGATTTGCTGGCCCAGGAGCTAACACAATACAAACACGTGACAAAATACAGATATGGTAATCCCTTCCTGCACAGAGAGTGCCTGCATTCATCTTACTGCAAAATAACAGGAAGCAGTTATTTTTATTTCTTGGGTTGGCTGTCCAGAAGCATTAATTAAAGTGTTGTGACCACTTTGGTTAGTGTGATAATCACTTCACCAATACTTTAACTTTAAATTTTAAAATTATTCATACCCAGTCTCTCAAAGTTTCATTTTTCTTGCATTTGACTTTGAAAAATATTCTATTCACATGCTTTTGTCTAAAGCTCTCTTTTCTGTTATCTAAAACCAGTTAATTTACCTGTGTTTAAATAAGCAATAGCTAAATATGTAGCCAGCAGGCTTTTTAATGATTTTATCTGTAAACATTGCCCTGTAGGTTTTCAGCTCTCTCATTTCAGACATTTCTTTTCTTATAACAGAGATTATAAAAATTATTTCCATTCCATCTGAATTGGTTTCTTACAAGCAAGTAATTTCAATATCTTTTCAAAGTGTTTCAACCATTTTGAGACCAGAGAAAAATCTGTGGTATAAATGTACAGAAAAACTTTATTTAAAAATATATTTGAAAGAATTAAGAAAATGAAGGCTTTTTTACCCATCTTATTCATTCTAACTGAAATAAAAATAAATTTTAAACCTTTATATATTTATGAAGTTTTCCATATTGTCTTCCTGCATATTCCAGGGATTTTAATAACCAATGATCTCAAAAGAATGCAAGCATTATCAAATGTACATCTAGTACTCTTCAAGCTTGCATATACATAAATTTTAAAATGCAAAGAATTTGAAGTTTTTATGCAATAGTTTTGTAAAAAGCAGTAATAAACATTCAGCATATTTAAAAAGGCTATAGATATTTCTGGTATACAGAAATATCAGTGATCAGATCATGCTGTTAAACTCATTCATCAGCTGTGATATTTTCTGCAATTTTGTGTGTAAACAAAAACCAGATTCAGACATAAAATCCAGCAAAGCACCATTCTGAAGTCTTCTACCTACTCAGTGGTCACACAATCTTGAAGCAGCCTAGAAACTGATGTCAACTTCAATATATTTGAATGCCTTAAGTTTGTCCATGTTTGTCAAGACTAATGTATTGAAATAAGTTTTGAGATGCTCAGCCTTCATTTCAGACCATATTCACCAGTGCAGCACAAAAGGCTTAATCTGATTGTTGCTTCCTAAAACATGTTCAAAGAAGGACAGCCTGTCTGGCAGAACAGTCTGTTTACATTCTCCTGCAGGAACTGATATGGGCAGAAGCATGATTTATTCTAGTTAGTAATACAAACTCTACTCTTTCTCTCTTCTCAACGTGTTCTTCATATTCTTACATGATTAAAAACAGAAAGAGAATGGTATACTTACTTTCTTTCAATTTAGTTTTCTCACTTGTGTATTGTTTTTCATTTGCTGCTTTTAAGAAAACATGGTTTTAACCATCTCTTCACTTGCATAAAACTTTCAGTCTTCCTGTTCATTTTTTTATTCCTTATTTGGTGATTTTTTGTATTAGAATAACACTTTCTGAAATGAAAGAGGCCTGGAATTTTTCTTAGAGGTACTTATCAATCATTGTTGCATCAGTTCTTATAACTGTGCATGATAGTTTACAAACTACCCATGATAGTTTACAAACAGTACTTTAAAAAGTCAGAAAATAATATAAACTCATATTGTTTAAAATTGTTTTCCTTGTTATTGCTAAAAACTACTGGCTTTTTGCATGTTGGTGCTGCCAATTCACACATCTTGAAGAGATCAATTTGTAGTTTCTTATAAAGTTTGCTTCTCTTTTTGTAAAAATACTTAGAACTCCCAGGAGGAAAAAAAGTCTCTTGCTTAGTTTGACAATCTTTATTTCAAGTTAATGAAAATCATAGCATTATAAAACAAAGTCATAATCTCAGTCAGTATTATATACACTGGGAAGATCGAGGGGGCAGTTGTATGACTTTGCAATTGAAACAATGTGAGACTGATGAACTGACTAAACTGTTTATCAAAGACAAAAGTTAATGCAAAGAACCATTTCATATTAGAGATTAACAATGTGCAAAAGAGAAAAAATACATCCCTAACTAAACAAACTGGTAGGTGATGCATAAACATGTACGCAAATATGAATAGACTAACCGGGGATCTGAGTAAAATTATACAGATTATAGATGTCTGTCAAAAAACCCAACACAGCATCCAAAAAATAAAAAAAGTCAATACATATATAATAGAGAAATTAAATTTGCCTTAAACTCAAGAAGAGTTAGAACATTCTTTGACTTGCCTTAATCATTTCTTGATTAGACAGTATGCTTATTTATGTAAAACTAAAACATATATTTTTCTGTGTGCTTCAACCTTAGTATTCTTTTGCATTTATCAATCTAGAAAGCAAAAGAAAAAACTAAGTTAAAAAAGATGATCATAACTAACACTTTGAGTTGTCCAGTTGTGCAGTCCTTAATTGTCCTGGCAATTATAAGAAGTTACCAGATTCTCCAACAAGCTGATCTAATTGGCATAGCGAGCAGAAAAAGAGAGCATTTCAATTGGTGTACATGTGAGAAGGTATACTGATATTTATAAATTCAGCAGAAAATAAACCTGGGGCAAGCAAGTTCTTCAGATTCTAAATAATGCTAGTGGAAGAAATTCTTTTCAATGCATAACTTTGTTTTATTTAAAAAGGATAGTGTTAAAATACAACTTGACAGGTTGAAAGTCAGCTGTTTTGCAAAATAATCTCAAATTCTACTCATACTTACAGACTGAAGTAAATTTTTTTCCTATTAATCTTCTCCTTTTTTCTTAGGTCCCAAGTATTGCTTAGACCATAAAGTAGGTCATTATGCAGGTGTGACCTACCACCATCAATTTAGCACTTTAGCTATATTCTCATGAGATAATGTTTCCTGGTTATACTTTATTTTTTGCCACTATCATGAGGCGGAAGAACAGACTTCAACAAGCCATGTCTGGTAAAGAAAGAGTAACCTCTGCCCATGACTTCGCATCTATGTATGAGAGGCAACCCTTAGCAAGTGCAGTAGCAGTCATGGGGATCTTTGAAAGAAGTTCCATTAATGAACCTTTTTTCTTGTGAGCCACATCCATCATTCAGCTGATGCTTGATGCTTATTGTTTAGTTCCACTTACTGTTTAGTTTTCAGTAAGTTTTATGTAATTGAACTGAAAGTAGCTGGAAATAATTTAAGTTTCACAGAATCACAGAATATTCTGAGTTGAAAGGGATCCACAAGCATCATCAAGTCCATCTCTGAAGTGAATGATCTGTATGCAGATTGAACCTGCAAACCTTGCCATTATTAGCACCATGCTCAACCAGCTGACCCTGTGTCATTGTCCAAAGACTGCATACTGGAAAAAAAATAGAAAATTGGAAAAAAAAGGTGTTTGGAAGAATGCCTAGGTCTTGTTAAGTACATTCACAAGAAGATAGAAATTATAAGAAGTTATTACCATGAAGTATTGTTAACTACCAAATTTTTCAGTCTGCATTAATTTGTTGGGGTTCAGGGCATTGGCTGCATTTGCAGTTACCAAATGTTGGTTGTATAGCCTGGTTTATATTTTGAGATAATTTAAAGAGGAAGATTCTTGCTTTGAAGTATTAATGTAAAACTGTTTTGCACATATCTAAGAAATTAACTTTTTTTGGTTGTTTATATAAGACATTAAAAATTTGCAATGGATTGATGATAAAACAATACACAGGCTTAATCAAATCGTGTCAATATTTCATCTTTATTGGAGGCAAATAACACCTTTGGGATTTTGATGTCAGATGTAAAGAAGAAAGCTGAAATTGTCAACATGAATCTGCCATACCTGCAGATTCATACATACAGTAAGTAGACATACTGTAAGCAAAAAAACCTTCAAGCTTGTGAAGGAAATAAAGACAAAAAAAATAGATGCAAAAACGGATGTCAAAGCAGAGGGAGGGAAAGAAACACCAAATAACATGACTTGCTAAATTCAATTTATTGTGTGGACCATGTGGGCTGCTGGGGAAAGATGATCATCTTCTCAAACTCATGCTTGCACATGCATTCATAGCATCCTCTGAGCCATCAAATGAACCCTGCCATGGTTTGTTCTCCCTTGAGATGGTAGAGTAGAGATGAGCGGAGACAGAATGTTGCTCAGAATGCAGGGCAATGGTCCAGCCCAGCAGGTCATGGTCCCACCTCGAGCATTCTGTGTTCAATCTGTGGTAGACAGCCCTGTGACAATGTTCTGATCTCTGCTGGGAGGGGGACACTACAACCAGACCTGTCAATCAGATCCATCCTTAATGAAATCACAACTCACCTTTTCAAGTATTATTAATCTTCTTGCAGTTTTTGATTTCTGGCTGGTGTCAAGGCTCATTGCATTGTATTTGTGATTGCAAACTCAAAGCAAGCTAATTATTTCCAAGGGCATACTTCTATAATCTCTGTAAATGGCATATAGAATTTAAGTCTTTTGATGTGAGAGGTAAAACAACAAGCAGAACTGGTGAAAATATCACAGAATAATAAAATGGGTAAGGCTGGGAGGGACTGCTGGAGGTCATCTGGTGCAACCTCACTGCTCAAGCAGGGTCCCATATAGCATGTTACTTTGGATTGTGTTCAGATGGCTGTTGAATGTCTTGAGAGAAGGAGAATCCAGAGACTCTTAGGGCAGCCAGTTCCAGTGCTGGGTCATCTGCATAGTAACAAGTTCTTCATCATATCCAGGTGGCGTTCCCTGTGCATCAGTTTCTACTCATTACTTCCCATCCTATTGCTCGGCACCACTGAGTTTTTTCATTGTAAAAGGCAATCAGATTGATCAAGCATGATTTACCTTTAGAGAATCCATGCTGACTACTCCTGATTACCTTCTTGTCATCCATGTGCTTAGACATGGCCTCCAGAATGAGGTGCTCCATCACCTTTCCAAGAATTGAAGTGAGACTGACTGGCTGGTACTGCCCTGGGTCCTCCTTCTTGCCATTTTGAAGACCGGGGTGACATTTGTTTTCTTCTAGCCCTCAGGCAAACTAGAAATTAATACTCAGGTCAACGAGTCAAGACATATGAGGGTAAATGGAAAAGCTCATGAGGCAGCAGGGTACTCTGCAGGTATTTGGGAACAATATTCATATTTGTTCTAAATTTAGTGTGTAAATTTATATATTAGGGCGTTTATGTCAGTTTATGCTGTTCTCAAACCAAAAGATCATGTAAAAGAAGTGTGAAAAGTCATTTTTAGTCATGTGTCTACTGCTACCTCAAAGTAGGAAAAACTTTTGAATAGAATACTGGTTATATCTCATTGAGGCTGGAGAGTAAATCTTGTAAAAACAACATACTACATTATTAGATGAATAAAGCATCCAGAAATCAACAACAATAACTAAAAGAAAAGTACTTGCTATTGACTTACCCTAAATAATCTGCAGAGTTTGGAAATAAGCTCATCTTTGAGTCTTTCAAAATTAAATTCAGATTCATACCATATTTTTTATTATTATGCAGTGATTTAGGCTTTCTGTTTGTAAATAAAACTTAGTGAAGAATTTAAGTTTGGAAGAAAATCATAGGTAAGAGTCTTATTTTATAATACATCTATCTACTCTCTAAATTTATGCTTATCTTTCTGAGCTGAGAACCTACTGGACTCATTTTAGGATAATAGCAAGGTGGAACTCTAATCTCTGATGAAGGGGAGTAACAACAGGAGAAACACAGAATAATTTTACATTGTGTGTGTATGTGTTTTCCTGCTAGAAGTATCTAAGGTATGCATAATTAAAATTAGATGATAAAATAGATTGTTGACATAAGTCCTAAAATTATTTTGAATTGACCATTTAAAAATCTCTTCTGAAATTTTTCCATATACTTTGATTCTAGCTCTGTTATTGGAAACTCTTCACACCATGTACAAACTCACAGTACATTTTAAATGCCGATGTGAATAGGATTTGAAAAGTCTCATCAGTATTTTCCATAGGGAGAACATTTGTAACAACACAACCATAGGAACCTTCTCTTTAACTTATATAGTATGCAGGATTTGAAGGGAAATTATGCTCCAAACACAGTGAAATTTCAGCATTTCTTCTAAAGAAAACTAATTATTCACATAGGTTGCAAACTTTATAAAATACTTAATTCACCAGCTTCAAAGAGAATATTGAATTTCTCCAGGTTAAGTATTATCTTAAGTATCATTAGATACTAAAATTCAATGCAACCACCTCAGTACTTCATAAAAAATTGTATTTTAAATGAACAATATAAAATTATTTAAACCTGAAGAAGAATACAAAAGTTAAATAAACATCAAAGTCTGTATATTTAAGGAAAGGAAGGGTTTATAATTTTATTCACTCTGTAACATTTAGAGCATATTTTTCATTCTTTCCCCACTTGCAAAAGCATATCTAGCTTCTGAACATCCTTCTGATAAATGACACTTGTATGAAAATTTTATGTGTATCATCACAAGTTTAAACTAAAATAATTTAACAGACTATTCAGATGTATTGGTTCCTGTATCATGGCTGAAACAACACTGCAAAATACATGTTGTTTTCCTTTTGATTTTTTTTTTTTAACTGTTCTTACAGATACAGTTTGGGCTTCCTTTTGATATTTTATAATCAGTATTAAATATCATTTCAAGAATATTTTTTCACACATTTGCTTGATACTCACCTACAGATGGGGGGCTGATTTTGTAAAACTGGCTTTTAAATTAGGTCATCATCGCAGAAAAATTTCTTCCACCTGAAACGTGTTTAGGCTTGTCATAGTAGGATTTCAGCCACTAGTTCCTACATTTTTCAGTATGATACCAATTGACAGTGTTTGTTAGCTGTGTCCTTGCCTTTCAGCCTTGATAATATCATACTGTGCCAGTAGACTTTTTTCCTTTTTTTCTTTGCAAAAATAGAGATTCTCTGAAATGCAAACTCTGCTTGCTTCTATATCTTACTGTATCTCATTGTTACAATTCTTGATAAATTTTTTGCTCTTTTTTTCACTGCATATATTAACTTCATACATTTTTCAGGATAAACATATCGAATTAAACACTTTAGGAAACCACTAAGACAACAATCTGTTTCTGCTATGTCACTTCTATGTTTTTATTCATATGTGAAAAATTACTGATAGAAATACAAGCACCAATCTAACATTGTATATGGCTATATTCTTAACACTAAACTTTTTTGAAGAAGATGGTGCCATGCATTAAAGTGCAACATTATAGACTGCTATCACTTCCATCTGTATGGCAAAATTGGTCGGTTTTTTTGCATGGTTCAATTCTAAATTCTCCTGCTGAAGATCCTCTTTTACTTTCACAGGCATGACAGATACAAGGGATATTAGCTTTTATTTTCAATCAGTATACTCTTTTCCTCCTGCCCTCATTCCTAACATGATTTCCAGCACTGATTATCACAATAATGCAATTGTATACAGATAGTCCAGCATAATATTGATATTATCTCATCTTGTATACTTTATTGTGCATACATAAATTCAAATTCTTAATGAGATAGAAACTGTATTTGAAAATATTTGAAATATCAAATAATTAACTTACTAACTTTTTTCCAGAGATTGAAAGGGTATTTATTTGTTTGGTTTTCTTTCATTTCATGCCAATCAGATATAAATATCCTGATGGTACTTAATTGCCTTGATCAGCTTCAGTCAGGACCCTCAACCCTTTCCCTCTGCTCATCATGTTGGTGGTTCCATTTGAGTTCAGACCTGACCTTAGTTCCACTGTGTGTAGAGGTAGATAGAGTTATTTTCTGCTATCTTGATACTTGGATGGATTTGATTAAGTTCTTTACCTGATGAATACTTGAAAAAGCACTAAAAGTACCTGGGGGGGTGGGAGGGGAAGGTTTTACATGTCGAATGTGAAAGAGTGTAATTTATGTCAAAGGTTTTTGGAGTAAATAAACAAGTTTATTGTACTGATTAATCTTTTAGCTTGAGAGTTTGAAATTTATTTTCTTCTGCTCTGATTCTACTGTCTGGTCCTGAAGCCCTTATGTTTGAAGTTGTTAAATGGAAGCACCTTTCTCTGGTGATTGTCTCTGAGAACCTTCCTAACTCAGACAACACATCACAGCAACCTTGCTTTTCTCATCTTCTATAATGTTGTTAGACTTATAGTATAATAATTACTAGTTAATCTGTCATTTAAAATTCAATGTGAATTTATAACTGCATTTGTTAGCTGCAGCCAAGTGATGCAGCTGGAAGAAAGAAACCTTGTATGGCTCCATATTAAGTTATATGGCTTTTGAAGAACAGGATTCTTGGAAGCAATAGGTAGTGAGTGTTCTTGGTGAGTCCTGATTCTGAGTAAAATTATCTTAACTGTAAAGGGTTCACTTTAAAAATTTAAGTGAATTACAACCCTTAATGGGATGTATGGATGTGTGTGACAGCATGTGGGCAATGACAGAAATCAGGCTTTCTGTTGGAATGCCACAAAGCGATTCTGAGTAGTGCAATGCGTGGGAAAAGAAACAACCATGTTCTTACCTGTGCTCTGTCTTCTCCTGTTTTCAAAGATTCTTTTTAAGGAGCCTCGTGGGCACAGTAGGGAGTGGATTTTCCTGACCACTTACTTAGCCTGGTGACTAATGGATCATAATGTTGTGGCTTGCATGTGGCTTACATGTGCCCACTCAGACCTCCCACTATCTGTAAATTACATTTAAAGGCTGATAGCTAATAGTATGCTTTAAATGAAAGTGTAACCCTGGTGATATATAATATTGCACACACAGTCCAAATAATACACCATGTTGTTACTTTTTCTTAAATGTCCACACATTACGGCTGTATTGTATCAGTTTGTATGCCATATATTCAGTCAGCAGTTTTCACCCCCAGATAGTTATTGCTCATAAGATTATCTAATTTTCAGTAATGAATGACACTTTTATTCCAGTCAGATGTTTGTAACAGATAGGTGTCATATTATATTCATTTCAGTTTTAAGGGTGTTTGATGCATGAGAATAGGTAAATGGAAAAGAGAATGGAAGAAAGTAAGGAGTAATTTCACTGGCTGGTTCAGTAGTCTAACATATGCAACCTGGTTTCTGTGGCCAGCCCCGGTTATTCATCAACAGGAGGGGCTTTTCCTGTTGTGTGCTCAAGGCAATTGCAGATGATTCAAGCATCCTTATTGCCATTGATGACAGGTGCTCTGTGGCACTGTGAGGAGCCCATGTGTTTTGTAATTCCCAGTCTGGCTGGGACTAACATGAATCCTCTTTACATTTGGTGTAGAGCCTAATGAGATCAGCCACCTCTTTCCCTTGATGATCATGCTCACTTACTGCCAAGCTGCCTCATCAAGCTGTTCATTGGCAACTTCTCCTTTGTCCCAGAAATCTCCGTCTTCTCTCCAGCTATCTAGCTGGTTCCAGGTTTTGGATGTCTGAGGCAGACAGTTGAATCTTGGGAATGAATGGTACTGGGGAAAAGAAGTGATTCTAAATAGAGTGAAAGTCAGAGTCTGTGATGACAGGAGTATACCATTTATATTCTTGTAGAAAGATGAGGTACATGTCTGAAGGTCTACTTGTGCCAAACAGAGACCCCTTAAACAAGTGGAAATGGTCATTGCTCACCTTAGTTGAAAAGGGCATATACCTTAGTTTAGCACTATTTGACTTCGTTATTTTTTCAGTAGGCAATAGCTGTATCCAATATGTCAATGTTGGGCAATTTTGTATTATTTAGGAAAATAATTTTTAGATAGAGTCGGCTTTAGAGTCATTTGGTTGGGTGGATGAAGAACTGTCTAGAAAGCCTTTTTAGTTGTGCTTGGTGGAGACACAAGTGTTTCCCTTCAGAAGAAATCTTGAAGGCAGTGTGGTGTGAATATAAATACAAGGGGAAATAATATAGTGCCTTTCTGCTCACAAGGTCTCATTTACAACTTTGGTTACTATGAACATGAAGTAAGCCATGACCCTTTGGTTTGCTTTTTTGGCATTGCAACCAAGCAACTAAATAACTTATTATAAGACTTTATTTTAAACAAACCAAAACCTAAACTCAGGTCAGCAATTCAACATAAAAACAGTTCATGTGCAGGTGTTCAGCACACCCACTGTTTTTGTTAACCGGAAGAGCAAAGGCTGTACCAAGGTATCAGTGTAGGCTGTTGCAGTTTCATAGCTTAGCTTCATGGAATACTGCAGGAACTTTGGGGACAGTGGTTATCTCAAATGTTTGTGTAAGCAATATTTATAGTGATTTTTCCTTTCACAATCACATGCTCATCAACTATCTCACCAAATACTATCACAGAACCCAGAGTGCCAATTCGATTTGCAATAACTGTGCAGCACCACAGCTAACCTCCAGTACTGGGAGACCTGAAGAGGAGCTGTTAAATTCTGTAGACATATCAATTACACTGAATTTCTGTCTATTACAGAACTGTAGTGTTGCTTTAGGAAAGCTTGAATGATTTGCTACTACTAACATAACTGGCTTGGTATGTTGTCAAAGCCAAATTACAATCTTAAAGCGAGGGCCTGGATGACATGCTGACAGCCTACAGGGAACTAACCACTGATTTTCAGGCACTTAAAGAATGCAACTGCAATTAGTTTGAACATGGCACCTTGCCTTGTGCCTCAAGACAAATGCAGTACTAAAATGTAGACATCCTCATTTTTGGGTACTGCATGTTCCACGACCTCTTCTGTATGACCACAGTCACTCTCTTGCATTAACAACATTTTCAGTTTTAAGACATGTAAGGAGAGCCAGTATGGTGGTTGGTTGTGGAAAACCAAAGCAAGCATGGGAGCTGTTAGGTTTAGAAGGAAGTTTTGGGCAAAGTATATAAATCTTGCAATTTGCCAAGCCTGATAATAGACACAGTTAAAAGCGTGACTTCATTTGCCTTCATTCTTTTAGAGTGTGGACTATCTTTTGCTTCAGTACCAGCTATTTTTAATTTTCACACCCAAATTCCTCAGATGGTAGGCGGCATCATTACACCCAAAGCACGTCTTTTTCTGTCCCCTCTTCAGAAGGAGCTGTTTATGCTTACTGAAATGAAAGCTTTGACAAATAAACAAGAAACCAAAACAAGTAAACAAAACAAAAAACCCCACCAAAAAAAAAAAAAACAAAAAACAAAGGAACTCAAAAAAGCCACCAATAAGTAATAATAAAAAAGTTATTTATAGACGGAAAATTGAATTTGTGCATCATAGCTCCTCAGGCTGCCTTGTAAGATGGCCTTTCCAGGGCCTACATTCCTGCACCACCTTTGACTGTCTTGGCCTTTGATTGTTTCTTCTGTTTTGTAAAATCAAGTCACTTCCTTAGTAGGAAAGCTAATTTGCTTTTAGAATTGTCTGCTCCTATCCTGGCTAAAGCTCTCATGCAGGGAAATATTATGTTTTATAAAAACTACAAGGCTCTCTATGCTTGTTCATGTTTCTGCTAAGTTTTAGTTAGTGCTGTCTCCAAGATCTGAATAGGAGTGAGCCTACCATCCTGATAATGTTGCTGTTCTACTAAAATGTAATTTCCAGGCTCTCAGCTCAACTGGCCTGCCTTCTCACAGTGTCTCAGGAACAAAATCTCATGATGTGGGAGGAACTTGAATACTGTTGGTACTGAAGATGTCACTACATGCCCTGAGATGTTTAAACACCAAGTGTAACTTTTCCTCTAGTAGCAACTTTCACAAGGTGCCATCTTTTGTAACTCTAGGCTGACTCAACAGTTGTAGTTGTCAAAGGGTAGAGACTGTGAACATAGACTCAAGGAAGTCCTGGTGAAAAATCTAATGATATTATCCTTGTAGTCAAGCTGAAGTTTGTTTAGCACAAGCAGCTGGTCTGTACATCTTGAGTTGGGAGGAATCGTCAACAATACTCTATATTATTCCTTGCTAAAGTGTACTCTTATGCATTATATGGAATAAAGCTTTGCTTTGCATTGAGCAATTTGAACTGCACTATATGTCTTTCCATGAAACACTTGCATAAGATAATGTAACAAAGGAAAACAGTAAATATTTATCTTTGGTATTAAAGTTTCACTGCCATAGTATTTCTGTTGTGACCCAAAGTATTGTTTTGTTTAACAGTCTATGTACAAATTACTTTAATTATTGAACTACAACGTTTTGTGATCCTGAAGTCATCTTGACTCCTTCCATATCTGATGAATGAGGTTTTCCTCTTCATACAGGAACATTAGCATTTTTCTGGCAGCAGAATGTATTTGAAAATAAGGCAGTAAGTCAGTGTCTGAATCTGGTAACTCCACAATGAATGTGTCCTGCCTTTGAAGCTCTGTCCTATACTTATCTGTGCCTGATTTTCATGAGCCTATTGTGTTTGCATGGAAGAGAAACCTGCTTATCACAGAGCATCACAGAAAAGGTTGCATATGTAGCAACCTCAATTTACCTGCCTGTGTCAGAACTCTTCAAACTCTTCTTCTGTTTACATGAAGAAAACTGAGGTAATCGTGTGGAAGCACCAGGACCAGATTTATTTTTAATCTTTTGATATTTATATTGATTTGGTTAAATACAGTGGACTGGAAGAACCTCAATGACTGAATTTCGTTATACAATAGAATGGCATGAATATCTGACTACAACTACAATGTCCATCACCTGCCATGTTGGATTGGGTTTCATGACCTGGCATGAATGTTCTTGAGGACTGCTATGACAGTGATATGCCACTGTTGGCATGTGCTAGCATGAACCTGGACAGTAACACAGATTGCCTACTATGTGAAAGTAATTTCCATCTGGTTTATGGTTCAAAATACTGTTTAAAGATACTGCAGCTGCCTGTTTTTATCCAATACATAACATTTCCTAATCTCTATTTAGGGGAAAAATAAGAGGATTTATAATGATGAAGACTTTTTAGGGACAAGAGATTCTCACTAATGTCTGGAGGATTGGACTTGAATCCAGTAGAGAGCTTTACTTCATTATCATTGCCAAAATCACTAGAAGGAAGAAGGGAAAAGTATATTGTATTTTTCACAGCAAAATTGTTTGGAAAAAACCAGGTTTTTCTTATTGAAGAACACTAATGAATTTGAGACTTGCGTTAAATAAGTTTCACCCGGAAATTTGCTCTCATGAACGTAGTGTAAACCTTTAGAGTTGGGAAAAAATCTCCAATTTTTTCCCTTATCAACAGAGCTGTAACCCTTTCTATATTACCTCATCAATAGTGAGTGAGTCCTCTGAAGAATGCAGTCATAATTTTAATTAATTTAAAACTAGGTTACATGATCTTTAAGATAAAGTCTATTGATTCACTAATACTTTGAAAATTCAGTCATTTATCAAGAATTGGGTGAAGTTGAAATGATATCTATCATTAATTAAATAACCTCCACCATCTTTTTATTTCAGGGTCCAAATTCTCTAATTTTTTTTTTAAGAACTTTATAGCCAACCTAGCAGAACATGCTTTTGATTGTGAACAGTTTTTAATTGGGAGAATTATTATCGCAGTTCATGTTCAGAAGACTCAATGCTGTATGCTTTTGTTCCCTGCTGTTTTCAATTTTCTTTATATTCCATTCTCAGCTGGCTAGTTCACTGCTTAATATTATTATTCCAGATATGTTCTCTGCCTCCTTGAAATTATATGAAATCCTTAAAACCCATGTTGAAACTCAGTTTAGCTTAATAAGTTAGTCTAATAACTGGCTGCTCATGAGCAGATCTGACCCTGTTGCCTTGGGGATGGTGACAGCTATCAGAGGCATGGATGAAAGCCAAGGGTTCATTCCTACTTCATCTATCTGTTTTTAATTTAACAACAGTCTGCTAGAGAAGGTATTCAAATCACTGTTGCAATATGGTCACCTGCTTAAAACAGAAGGATTCTGTCATTTGTGTAGCCCAACTATCCCATGAGAATTGTTAACAGAGCACTCTGGGAGCAAAGGTTTTACCTCTATACTTGTCTGAAGGGGGTCGGGTGGATGGCAGGATCTGGTTATTGCTTCTTATATTGTGTTTAATCTAGAAAAGTCTTTTAAAGCACTAGAGAACTCGAACTGGGAAAAATAAAGCACATTACATTTAGTTTTCTACTGATACAGTGTTTATTCTACTTTTTTGGATTAGTTAGACTTTCTCATTAGACACTTTGCCTTTTGTCAGTGAAAAGAGTACTTTTTCAACAAATAAAATCAATTTTCTTCCTATTCTGAAAACGGCTTCCACTTTCATTGGTATCTTTTGCAGTAGGAACAAAAGGGCTAAACAATCATACTCAATGTTGGTCTCTCTCATTCTAAATAGGGAGGTACTTAGCTGAGAGAACTTCATCAGCACTGCTACCAAATTATGAAACAGCAAAACTCTTCATCTGTCTTACTATGCCAACTATTGTAAAATCATGTTAAGGAGCATTTTGGAAGACTTTTGCATGTTCTTGGCTTATCTGCTAAGAGAAACTGTCTTTCAGTTTATATGTTAAGATTAGCTGTGTTTGTTCCCTGATGCAGTGTACCGTAAGGCATGAGCTTTAAAAAAGTACTGCTTGGGTACCAAAAGATGTCTGATTGCAACAGCATGGAAATTTGTTCACTGATTTACTCTTCCCTTTGGCCAGTGCTTCCTAATGAAAGTCTTATAAATAATGTCAAACAAGCATTTAATTTCTCTTAGGGAGGAATCACTCTGAGTAGAGCAGCATTTGCGCAATAGTGCACTGGCAGGCATTTGTCTTATAAATAAAATCCAAATGAACACATACACATTCATCAGCTCAGATATGTAAAGCACAGTCTGGCAATGCATCAGAACACAAGCAAGACAGGAAAATTATTAGCTCCTTCTTTTTTTTTTTTTTCCCAGTAGGATTAACTGTGCAAACAAAGGCTGTATTTTTTGGAGCTTCTGTTTTGTAACCAGGTTTATTGATGAAGAACCCTATAGTTGAAGGAATCTTAAAGAACAGAAGTGTCTATTAATCTACTGAGATAATTTTTCACTTTCATTTGGGTCTTGTGGAATGGCAAAAAATGGCAAAGATGAACTAATTTTTTCTCCTGACGCAAAACTCTAATTGTAGGATCAAAACAACATAACAAATACACATACACACCTATAAATGGTGCAAAAGTTCCAGAAGTTTTATGAGCAAAGCAAAACTTAGTTATTTGGAAACTAATAAACACTTAAAATGAAACAGCAGAATGAATTGTTTAGTGGTCTCTGTTTAATAGATCTCTCAGACAAATTAGACTCACTGTTTTTGTTTTTGTTTTTTTCTTAAGTATAATTAGCCTAATTCCAGACATTTAATATGAACTTTCTCTCCACTTTTCTTGGGGTACATTGCTGAAAAAATCCCAAGGTTTATATGATATTACTTAAAATAGTTTCCATGGATGGTTACTCTATGAGGAGCTTTTTAATGAAAATTCTTCATTTAAGAGTGTTTTTCTTCCAATGTGTATTTTATATTCAGTAATTCTTATAATTTGTTTCCACAAGAGTTGCTTTATTGGGGAAAATTTTCCCTTAAAAAGACTTGGCAAACTTGTCTTAGAATCTACTACCTTCAAAACACTGCTTTAAAATATTCTATGAAGAAATTGAATTAAAAGGAACATATGGAAAACTTTCTGTTTTTTGCTGATGGCTCTTCTGTAAGTATTTTTTGCATTGGAAATGTGAGTTTGTATAGTAAAAATGTGAGTCTGTATAGTAAAAATTAGGGACAACAAAAAATATATCTATTTCTTGCCCTTGCTCAGTACAACTGTAATGGTGTTTTATTTTTTTTTTTTTAATACCAGAAACACTGAACATATGGAGAGAAATGTTACCTGATTCTAAATTTTCTTTAAATTGTTTCTCTTTGTTTGCAGGAAAAAAAAAAAGTATTAAAATTAGAGAATTTTTCACAATATGTTGTATAAATGCTGTTGCTAAAACCCAGTAGGCTTATTTTCTTTATTTTTTTTTTTTTTAATCTTTAGTTGCTACAGATTTCTCATGTTAAAACCAAGGAAGAATGAAATTGCTAGAGATGATTTTGCAAGACAAAATTTTTGTAAAATACTATTTTATTATTAGAAAAAAATTTCTCTTGACCAATCTTGATGTCAGACTCCTTTTGTTATATTTTGACTGTGCAAGAGAATGTCAGTACTTGTTCTCTCAAGTATGTTAAAATAATAATATTTTTGAAAGAATGTACCAACTGGTTGTAAGTTTTCACATCTTAATTGACTTGGGCAGATGGGAAGACATGTATTACCTGTGTAACCATTTGGCAATAGCTGATTCCAGCTAATTGCAGGTGAATTTTTAAATTGTTATCTTTTCTTATTATCTTTTCACACAGTTGTCCTGAGGCTCATCTTATGAATCTGGAATGATACACAGATTTCTTGGTATCATATGTGCCAAATTTTTTTTGTGTTTTTATTTTTTTGTGGGTACCTTTCTATAAAAAGTACTGAAGGTCATTTCGGCAGGTCACTACACTACCAAATCTGTATTTTTTTCGGTACTTCCATTTCTTTTCCTGCATTTGAACAGTTATTCCTCTTGGGAAAAAGATGGCTTTGGAACAGTGTTAGACTAAGAAATGATATGTGAAGGCAGCTTATGGCCACCTGCTGTCAGGCAGCATTACACTAACTACAGCTTCTCATTTCCTGTCATGATCACTTGCATCTGTTTTCTTCCCATTTTGGAAACTGAAATTGTTCTGCATGATGAAATACATAATAATCTGGTCAGCTCTGCCCCACATGGTACTGTTTGTTACAGTAAGCTGGCAACAAAATGTGGAAGTGTAAAAGCTTATTTTTAAATAAGCTTATAAAAGTTTTCCATTCATGAGTAAACTTTTCCACCTCACCTTCAGTCTCACTTGACAATATTGAGGAGCATTTAAATTCATTTTCACAATATTCATCACATATTCCTCCTTGACTGAGAGGGCAGATGGGGAATATATTCTAATTTGAGAAACACTTGGTTCTGCTCTCAGGAGTAAACGTGTTTGCCTATCCTGTAAGTATTCTTCCGTGAACTGCAGTAGAACACTGACTTAAAGGAGTTATTGTCAAGCCTCCTCTTCCTATGCCAAAGATGGGGAAGGTATCTTGCAAACAGCGTTGACTGGCCTTGAATAATAGTCTCTTCTGTGACCAATAAAATAAATAAAGTTGTTCAACAAAGCTCTATTTCCAGAAGCTGGTGTCTCTGTAGAAGGCTCTTGTTCTTCCTTTGTCTTCTAGAAGTGACATGAACACATTGGTTTCTATGGGAAAACTTATGCTAAAAGAGCTTGAAAAAGCTCTTCTCTTGTTTGCAGCAATTAAACCTTCAGTCCCCTCTAAGCTTGGAATATATGCATATGTGAGCACAACACTTCTCAGAAGAACATGCTCTTTTTTTATGGGTCTAGATTAGCCAATATCAGAAGAAAAGAAGAGTTATGAAAGACAAGACAAAGCCAACAAGAAGCAATTCTACTAGTAGTACTAATAGAGAACAAAAAAGGTACAAACTATTGAATTAAAAATAATGGCTTTTTGGACACTGTTGTCAACATTATTTAAAATTCTTTGTGGACTGGTAACGGCTAACTAGCTAAAACCTACTAAAAATGGAGTAAATGTTTTACATCTTAAAGTGTGATGCTAAAACATTCACAAAACTTTGATCTATTACTTTGATCATTGACACAAATTGTTTGAAAACAGATTTACCCTGCAGATTAGATTTGATTCAATTTCATTTAAATATTAATGTCTTTACAACTTACTGTAGTTTTTCTATGGTCTTTGTTTTATTGTCATAACATGTAAACTTTTGGTCTTCCTAAGGAGGTTAAAACAATTCTTACTGTATCCTTATGAGACTGGACCACCTGTTGCTAGACAAGGGCAATATGACTAGGAGTTGCTAGAGCATTAACTGAATTGCTGGACTACCTGCCAAATGCTCTGCTTACTTATCTTTCCTTAACTCTATTACTTGGATTCTTGTAGTATCTAGAAGTCCTAGTCATGGATCTAAGCCCTATTACAACAGCACTAGCTGTGTGAGCATTAGAATAAAAACACGTTTCTCTCTTGTACAGTTTCTAACTAAAAATCATTAGGGTCTAAATGTGAAAACATATACTCTATTGCCATACATGACATAATGAATGCCAATACAATATATTAGTACAGTAATCTCTGATTTCATCATGAGGTTGAATGAGATGAACAGTTAATCCTAAACTAAATTATTTCACGATTTAGAAAAGACTATGTTCCCTTGTAGCTCCACTAAGAGCTTATTCTTAATAAAGATAGATATCAATGGCTCCATTCTGTCGCCCAAGCGTTGTTATAGCTACAAAGCAAACAAGACTCAAAGGCAAAGTGCCAGATCAAATACAAGCAATAAATATGTTTCCTTTTAAAAATGAAAATTATCTGTCATATGTAGCATCAGTGTTGCAGGATGCCAGACTGAACAGATCTATACTTGTGTCTCTGAAGTAATGTGATAGGGCAACTATATTGTTTTCTCAGTGTGTATGAACTTGCATAGATGGTTGGAAGACAGCATTGTCATTGCTGTCAGTTATTTAATCTTCACAGGTTTGGATTTTGCAATTCTATACATTGTATAATTAAGTAACCTCTGCAATATTCCCAGAAAATTCTAAACCCTCTTTCCTTATCTTTCAAGATGAATGGTTCCTTTCAACTGATTATTTCTGTTTTTCTCAACACTCCTCAGTATATGTCTTTCTAACAATATAAAAAATAGCTTCAACCTCACAGTCCTGCCATAAATAAATCCTTTTTATGCCCAAAAACTTATTTCTTTGTAAGGTGTGCTCCAGACTGGCAAATCAAAGTGGCCAAGTATTTTAAATATTCATACATACAAAGGGCATAGACTATGCCGAAATCAAGCATATTCTCTGGCCTTGTGCACAGAGCTTCCAGTACTGTAGACTTAATATTGTATGTCCAGCCTTCTGTATGTTTTTCATCTCCTTATGGAAACAGATTTTTCCATGCAAGCCATCTTCTTTTTTTCTGGGCCCAGGACAGTCTTGTTTCTTATAGAAACAAGTATTTCCCTTAAAATATGGATAAACCTTCATGATGAAGTGCTGGGCTTCTGTTTCAGTGATATAGTAGGACACAAAGAACCAGATTGATATGGATGAAGTAGACTTTCATGTGATGGCCATACAGGGCACAGTTCTCTCCTAGAGTATAAAACTGGTAGTGGAATGCTAAAATCGCAGTTCTGGTTATGGGAGTGTCTTTGCTGCAGGTAACCACATCCATTTGCTTTGTCACCTTGGTGAAACATCCTTGTTTCTCGGACCAGTGAGAGTAATACCTTCTCCTATGTTTTTACTTTCCCTCCAGTTACTAGTGTATGTTCATTAATATAAGCTGTGTATACTCTTGTGACTTATATTGTTCCAACCTTGACTGATACTGAAATGCTTAAAATTGTCTCGTGCCCTGACTCTGAATCTTACTGAATTTCAGAAGAATTTGTCAGCTACTAGATTTAACTAGATTTAATATTATAAGGGATTTAACCTACCAATATCTCTTTAAGATATTGAGATCCTAATTCCAATTTTTATTCTGTTTCTACTATTAAGTTAACCTTCTGTTACCTTAATTTCATAGATCTCATTATCCATGAGGGTTTACATTCACTAATCATATGACTAAGCAGAGTACTTTTAATAAGATACCTCTTTTCCTCATGTTCTGTTTCTTATCTGCAGAGCTTACCTTGGCAGAGGAGGTTAATTTTTAGGCCACTGAGATGAATCTACTTGCCCAGTCTTCTCATAACCAAATAAGATTACTTTAATGGCAATAATTTGTGTTATTATTATTATTGCTTCTGAAAGAAACATTTATCAGGCAAATGCTCCAAGGAATAATGCCGAGTCTAGGACATGCAATATAGATTACGCCAATGAGCTTGAAGCACTAATGGCTAGAGTTGCTATTTTAATCTTAACAGGTGCTCTTTCTTCCTTATCTTTTTCTGCCCCTCTGACACCAATACCACCACTCCCCATTTGTCAGGAATCAATCTGGGAGCAGTGTCTCCCTGTTGAAAGAGGTTGCTTAGTCTAATTTGTCAAAAGGTGTATTTATTACAATGTCATGAAAGGAGAACAGGGTGAACTGAGTAGATGTGATAACAGCAGTGGAACTGTACTACCAACTGTCTGAAACAGTAGTTGTCAGTACCTGTGTGAGCTATTTGCAGTATTGCTAACTATCCACCCTATTTCATAAGTTGTGACAGCTTGAAATCTCTGTTACAGAAGAGAATTTTTTTAACTCCAGTTATTCTGACTATTTCAACAAAATTTTGTTTTTTCCAAGTCAAAGTACTTGGCCTTCTGAAGGGAAGGAAAGTTCACCCGTGATATACCAGTAAGACACACTTTCACCTAGCTGGTCTTACAGTGGATCCCTAATTTCGGCTAGGCAGATTTGCTGTCTTCTCCGTGAAGCTCTCAGATAAGAGAACTGTGAGAACTGCTGAGCTTGTCTTAATCCCCAAGAATTCAACAGGTTTGAATTTAAAATTTTCTCCTGCCATCCTGGTATCTGCTCATTAGTAGTGCAGGACATCCTCTCTCTACCCAGACATACAAACGCTTCCATAAAGAAAAACAACACAGAGCTTTCATTAAGTACTGAACACGAGGAGTCATGAATTAACTGAGACAACTAAGCACAAGTTACTGCGCTTCCAGGTGTGGAACTGCTTTATAAAAATGGATATATGCCCATGATTTTTGAATCATAGTAATGCCAGGCCAGCCAACAATATTTTTCTGCTTGATCAAATTTCTGATTGTCAATTTTAATTTTAGACAACACAAATTGCTTTGAGCAACTGTTGCAATGCACTAACTGATTAGTTGAATGTGTTGATTCTAAGTGATCAGATAATGTATTTCAAGATAGCTTAATCTCCTTCAAAACTGACAAATGACTGTTGTGTATGGCCATTTTTTAAGAATGAAAATATCTTTATGTTTAAAAATAATTATTAAATCTTATTAAAGATTAAAAGGCCTTAGTCCTTTCTTTCTCCTACGGTTTAAAATTAAACCTTGTTATTCTCTTAAAACTATCAAGATGAGAGTCATACAGCACTGTTTTCCAGCTACTTCTGCTGGGGGAATTCCTTCAAGAATTCATCAGTCTACTATTTAATAGCAGAGTACTAGTATTGACATATTAAAATAAAGCATTCAGTGAGTGCAGTTTTTTAGCAGTATCTTGCTATGGCAGAATACCATTGTGATGGAAGTAATTGGTGATTCCGTTGACACGTTGTACTTTGTTGATGTTCCTCTCCTATTCCTTTTGCTGGAGAAAATCTGCATGTATGTCAGAGTTCATAATTACTTTTTTCAGGAGAAACTTCTTTACTATTACAGGCTTCATGATCTTTTGTCTGAAAACTATTTATGGAACACTCTGTGTGCTCTTCATTTTGAGTCATGAAGTAGTGTAGGTGTACTCTATGTAGTTCTCTTGATATTTCCTTCTGACCTAACGATGTACAACAGCCTTAACTTTACTGCTTGCTTATCTGCTACTATTACTTATTGGATCAGTTACACCAATTTCTCTCTCACTTCTGTTGTTCTATTTTAGTATGAAAGATTTTGCTTTTTTTAAGAAGAGTTTGCTCAAAAATGTGAATCTAGGTATGCAAAAAATGTGCATGCCAGGTAGTAGCAGTAGCAAAGAGATGGCAATTGGCCTTTTACAGAAGTAAGCTTAAAATACAATCCATCAAATCTCAGCATGATGGTAGGTATGGCCCAAATTCTGAGATCATGATCTAAGGTTAACATCTCAGAAGTTCTTTTCTGCCTTGCCACATCTCATTTTGAACAAGGAGCAATCAAGAAAGCTATGACATTTTCTCCTCTGAAGCCTGAGGAATCTGAAACTGTGTGAATGATCACATGAAATAGTCTACTCACAAGATGGGAATACTGAAAAGACTTTTCATCTGTGGGTGATAGGCAACTGATTAATAAGCTAGTACCTTGGGCTTGGTCAGTGGTCTTACATTAGCAAAGCTTAATTTCCGTAGCTAGAAGATAATTCAAGAACCTTCTCAGAAAAATATGCCTGAACATCTGAAAATACATCCAGGCTTCCTGTCATTTGCCCTTAAAAGACTCACAGTAATAATGGGAATATCTTGTACTTATTCTGGATTGTTCTTTGTTAAAAAGCAAAAGGTTAGCTGAAAAATTGCAGCTTGTACTACCCTTGCAATAAGTGTTTTAGAAATTTCGCCTCCACATTGTTCAGTCTCAACTCTGCTGTCACCACCCAAAAGGCATACATACCAGAACACTCTGCTTGCTTTATTTTAATCTGTTCTATGTTTTTCTCACCTTTCTTGGAAAGACTGATTCATTCAGAGCCAGGGGTACAGCTTCTTCACACAATCTGGAGAGCACAGCAGCATTGACCAAGCCACTGACACCTCTCACATGGCACTATCTGACCCACTTTGGGATACCTAGAAGGCATTACAGAGGTTATATGGAGAGCTTCCCCAGATGTTAACTGAGTGTGCCACATGATGCGTACGACCCTATCCATGCAAAATATCACAACACTGCATGGATATTTTCAAAGTAAATGCCTACTTTTGAGCTCCATCACTTGTAGGTATGGTGACTTGAAGTGTCTTGTTGTTTTTACCCTGCTCTTTCCCTGAATTTCTCTGTCCCACTGCATGCAGCTGTTGTCTAACCACTTGTCCCTAAGAGGAAATACTGTGCATATGTTTAAGGGAAAAAATCCCATAAAATCTGTCAGTGAACGAACAGGTAAAGTTTCTTTGGATCTCAGTCGCACAGAAACATAGAATTCTTAGGAAATAAGAATTTATTAGGAAATAAATGTAGACTGAATATAGATACTTATACTTGGCCAACGAAATCAGTCATCAAATACCCTTAAGGTCTTACCTCAAAGTTTGCTGTTGTGTAATTAGATAGGATTTTCATCTTTCCTCCTTTCCTTAACTGTTGCTTGGAACAGTTCTTGTGTGAGTCAAGTTAGGAGAAAATTAGAATTTATTTGAAATTATTTTTCTTTTCTTTATATTTTAAATGCATTAGATTTTTACATAATTTGTACTAAATTAAAATGTTTGAATAATTTCTCATGGTAGAATGAGACATTTAGAATCACTTGAAATTAACTTCTTATAGAAATTGAATTCAGGGAAAATGTGTACCGAAACAAAAGTCTATCATGGTTTAAAGGAAATAAAATGTTGTGCAGTTCTTAATAATGCAGCATTTGGTTCCTGTTGAAATAATTTCCTAGCAGTTCTGTTAATATAATTTTATGTTATAGCTTCCAAAATTTATCTCCATCCTACTATTAAACTGATTAAATAAATTTCTCTAATACAGAGATAATAAAAAAGAAGACAGACTGATTTCTTTTCCCATTATTCTTTGGTGGGGAAGACACATCAAGTTCATTACAGAGAGAAGGATGGGGAAGGTTCAAGCATGCTTTATATGTTAATTTGTTCAGATGTCATGAATGTCTGGTGTCACAGAAAATGCACCTGGACGTTTCTTAAATCAAATCAAAAAGAAGAATCTTTTGGTTCAAGAATGTACAATGTGGGGTAAAAGCAATACAGAGATAGTGTGAAAAGCTTTACGAAACACTCTTTTCTGACTACTGTTAAAAACTAAACATTGTCCTCTGAAGGTTGATAGATATGTGTAAAACACAGCTTTGTAGCAGCGACATTCCATTTAAGTAAATTGAAGAAACCAAGGATGGATATGGGGGAGTAGTGATGAGTTTTAGGACTTATGAGTGGGGCTGGAGTTTCACTGTCCTTCACAGACTTTTCCATTACCACATTTCCTCTCTCTGTTAAAGAAGGTCCCCAAAACCTTTCCTTCAAAAAACACAGGAGTTTTGTGGGGAAGTACACTGTTTTTCAGGTTGTCCTTCATTGAACTACCTCATGAATGCAGCAATACAGCTCAGAAAACATCTGCATATCTTGTTCATTTATCAAGAAAGTTAGAAATAGATTTTGGAGGTAATGGAAGTTCAGGTACTGCTTTGGGAACTCTGCACTGAGACAGAGCTTTGCCAGTAGCCACACTATGATATCCTGTAGACCTTGTATAGCTATGCTTTCAGAGTAACAGGAAAATCCTTGTCAGGGGTAAAAAAATCCCAAGCACAAAACCCAGCCTTTTGCACCATCCAACACTTGGCACTTCTGACTCATAATTCTGGCACTTCTGTCTCATAATTCTGGCACTTCTGTCTCATTATCCTTCATGCTACTTACATCTTGACACTATGTTGCTCCTTCCTCCAAAAGGGACAGGGATCCCCACAGCCCCTCAACCCTGTTGCTCACTTGCAGCATAGCATAATTTGCAGAGTTTGTTACTTCTGCAAAGCAGGAAAGTAAATGACCTTGCCAAAAGTGGTCTCTCTAAAACTGTTTGCCTGTTTTAGTAGCCTCTATAGTAAGGACGTTTTGAACATGGTAGATGATCATGGACTAACAAGAGCTCGTTCTCTTTAATCAGAAAGTACAGATAGTAAATAAAAAAGAAACTAATGGCTAAGTTACAAATGCTTATTGGATATTTTTATACATGCACTGATTCAGGGACCAAGGCTTTGTGAATATCACTTAAAATCACCAAACCTGAGTAGGTCATAGATCCAGACCCCAAGTCTGAGCTCTGAAGCAACCTTTTTTGTTGTCACACTCATTTTGAGGAGGTCAGTTACTCAGGTTCTCACTTTCTTCACTCTGCAGAAAAAGTTTGAGATCACTCTAAAATTAGAAGTGACATTTTTTATTGCATAGAATGTCCAGGAACTGCTTTATCTTTCCACTATTCAAACGATTTATTATTCATATTTTATAAGTCTTTGTATCTTTTTTCTCCACACATTTTAAATTCTTTTTGAGCTTTATTTTTCTGAAAACGAATCAAAAGATAATGTGAAGATAATTGCCTTGAAATCTAGATCTGTCATCTATTGAATTCCACTTGCAACATTCAAAACCAGCAACAAGCTCTGTGCATTTTGCAATATCTTTATTTTTCTTGTTTCTTTAATATCAAATCTTGTATTTCATTATTTGTCTTTTTACAATTAGTGTTCTAACAAAGTTAATATTTCTGCTTTTCAGTGTCAAATATATGAGCTCATTTCCCCAATGTTATTCTGCATTAGACATTTTCCAGTGATAATTTTTCATTAATAGCCCAAACCTAATTAAAGGGGAAAAAAAGAATTTTACTCTTACACTGAAATATTTAAGACTGTTAACTGAAATATAGGCAACAAAGTTAACATAATAGCACTGGTTTTCCCATTAACACAAAGCTGTTTATACACTATAATAAATATATGAATTTTATGTCTATATATCAACTCAATTAAATTAACTCTTTATTATGAATTTTTGAAGCTATGAAAATAACTAGAAAAGGCGAGACTGTGACTATAGACATTACTTACTAGAAATTTGTAACTCATAAGTTCATGCTCTGAAGCATGGGTGATTTTATTCAAATGACGTACACTATGTTCCACCAAAGCCTCCCTCTCTAACAGACTGATGCCACCTTGCTTCACCCATCACGAATGTATAACCTCCACCCTATCGTGGGGGACAAATAAATGCAGCACTGCAAAAAGCATGTAGCTGGTACCCTGTGGCTGCTGGTTTACCCTGTTTGCAGACAAGTGTCCTTTAAGTCTCTCTTTCCTCACAGGGTTTTTCAGAAGTCTCTGCATGTCCCTCAACCGTTCTTCTGATGTTTGATCTCTAATGAATATTCTCTAAAGTTTTTATGTGGGATAACTTTAGTTTCTGAGATGCTTCCTCATTTATTACTTAAAACACAGATTTAATTCCTCAAATATATTGTGTTTTGAAATATTTTCTGAATAATCAGGGAAAACTTTTCCTTAATTTCACCTAATTTTTCCCACACTTGTTTTTTAGTATCATACTGAGTAAAATCCCCTAGATCTTATGGTTTAAAAGCATTAAATATCTGTTGAATAATATCAATGAACACTTTACTTTCTTCATATTAATAATAATTTTACATTTCTATCAGTTCCCTGCATTACATTTATTTCCTTCTTGTAACAAAACCTTTAGAATGGAAGAGCACTAACACGGAGTCAGAGAGGAGACTGTTATGTCTGCAGTACAGAGTGATTAATTTCATTTTTTGCACACCAGATTTGTAATTGCTTTTCGATGTGCCATTACATGCACACTAGATGTCCTAGGGAGGTAAGTTACATATATGTTAAAACCATGGTCTGATGTCTCTCTGCAGTTACCACAATTAATGAGATACAACAGGAGTACTATTTGTACTTATTGTACTTAGCAATAGTTAGTTGTATTTACCAACAAGAATTTGGACAAGGCATAGAGCATTTTAATAGCTTCTTTTAAGCAATTCCTTCCATCTCTGGCAAGCACAAACTCTGATTCCCTATCAACAGCATCTATGACTTTAAATATATTTTAGATATCTTTGTATAATCATAATCTCATAAATAAGTAAATCTTCTAAGGCATTAACTGAGAGTAAATAACAAAATTAACATTTATCCCCTGCTAGCTCATTCTCTTAAACTCTTTTAGAAACATCAAATAAAAAAAAGTTTCAAGCACTGAAAATTTATCATTTTACTGTATGTTTGGAATTACTGAAGACCACGCTAACCAAATCTCATCTCTCTTCTTGTCAGAAATTGTAAAGATGGATACCCATACATATTTAGTTTCCCAGGGTAATTCCAGTAATATTTTTGAAAAGTAATCATATTGATTCTGTTGCCTGTACAGGCTATATTTGTCTTTGCAAATAGACAGTTGGTTTTCACAAATGGGATTTTGATAATGAACCTTGTCTTCATCATGTAATGATTAAATGCAAAAATACATCAGAAGGCTTTCCCATGTTGGAAAGAAGGTCTTGATGTAACTGAGAATTCAGCTTATTTTTTAGTAGAAAATGTGGTTTGAGGTGATTTAAGGGTACAGTCTAATTCCTTGATGGGGGTCCAATCAAGATCATTGCTAACAGTGGTATGGTTGTAGTTATTTCAAACCTAGTGCTATACACAGATCAAAAGAAGAACATCTTTTTTGGATGTGGTTTTGTTGTTTGCTCTACCTAATCCCTTTATCCATCCACATTCCTGACTGTTGTTTGTATTTAATTTCCTTTTTTTTCTCAACCTTCTCTTTTCCCTTTTCACTTTGCTTTTTCTTCTCTAGTCTTCGGATTTTTGCCCTGTTTTAAGAACTTTTTTTTTTTTTTTAATCTGCATGGGTCCATACTATAGATCTGGGCAAGTACTGTATTATAACTTTGTTCACCTGTCAAGAGTCCACCATTTTTTTCACATGTGCTCACAAAAGGACCATTACCTTATCTACTACTTTGTGCTGGTTTGAAAGTAACCCAGCGGGGGAAATGAACCCCACACAAATACCTTGAGAGATATTTCGGATAGATCGGAGTTGCAATTTAATAGAAAACTTACAATAAATGCAATGACACACAAAAACTGGCTTAAACCCACAGAGTACAACCTGGCAACCTGTTGCTCAGGGTGGTGGTTGCAATCCGATTAAGCAGTGGTTGCAGTCCTGTTGAAGTGATGGTTGCAGTCTTGTCGAAAGCGGTGATCCTGTGGAAGGTTGGTTCTCCTCTGAGTCCGTTGAGTGGTGGTGGTTGTGGTGGTCCAAGTCCCCAAACCTCAAGATTATATGTGATCAGATTCAGGCAGGCATGCTCAGTACCTCCCCCCAGGATAGGGAGTTTCACAGTGGAAAGATATAATCCTGTGATTATCATAGGATAATTTTGAGTCCTTGATGGTCATTGTAGATGCCTATTTTGTTGGTGCCATTGAGCCATTATGGCCAATTAGCAGAGATGACCCCTTCTGGATATTTCTTCTCCCTGATCCCTGCTCAAGCACAGACACAGTCTTAGTGATTCATGGATAACCACAGGCTTCATAGAACACTCTTGACAAAAGATTACATACAGTTTATCATAATATATCCACATACGACATGTCCTGGTCTTCTATGGTACCCTAATCCTGGCAGACTACCTTGATTTTTTTGATGGACATACAACAGAATAGACAAAGTTCTCTTATTTCCCATCCATGCATCCCATCCACCATGGGTGAAATAGAGACAAAACTACTCCTAGTCTTATGTAGTTTCCTAAATTTCTAAATTTTTTAGAAATGGACTGGAGAATGTCCTTTGCTGAGAGACCATCTAAAATATCAAGAGGAGCTCTCTGTAACTAGTCATATGCATTTGGCAACTGAAAATTCCCTGAGCTGTCATTCTCTTGAACTGCTCCAAGATTCCATTTCAGAAAATGGTAATTGGACTGTTCTAGGATCAATGTGGGAGTTGACCTAACATGAACAGAGTGTAAGTATCAAGGAGAACTGTTCATGGAGCCAGTTCTGGGTGTTATTTTATTTAGCAATGCTTGCAGCCATAAATCATAATCTTTTGCTTACAGTAGATCATTCATTTCAACTGTGTCTTTTTAGCAATAAGTTAAATAGCCTGCTGCACCTTTTGTATATGTTTACTTTGGATTATGACTATTGTTACAAGACTACCACAGAATGTCTTATACCAGAACTTAAAACGTTATCTTGACATTTTGACATTTCTGATGTCACATTTTTTCAAGTGCATTCAGCTCTCTCTTAAGTAAACAAGAGTTTTAAGAGTGCAAATTAGATGCAAAATGAAGTATATTTGTTGCGGAAAAGGACTGCATATCAGTACTGGAGTTGTAAATTTCTTGGTTTGAAGCAGAGATTTGTGGTTATTCCCTGTTAGATATGGTTCAAGTAATGTATAATTGATTTAGTGTCAGTGTCTTGCCATCAGAAATCAATTTTTAGAATCAATTTTGAGGAATTCCAAAAATATTCTAGACCTTTGTTTTTGTACTACTTGTGATATCTCCACAAGATAATTTGTTTATTATAGAGGAGAATGCTTGCTCTTACTTATGAAATTAGTTGCCAGTCTGAGACCACTGTGTTTACTTTTGGAATGAAGGATTTTGTTGTGTATATTTGCAGATATAAATAACAGATTTTTTGTCTCTTTTGATGATACTTTTTATGAGTATTTTTCAAGTTGTTTCTCTGCACAGGAATTGTTTCTGTTTTATACATCTGTGTTCTCTACGGTAAGGAACTCTTCAGAGCCTTTAAGTACACTGCACAACTTTCCCAAGTTCCAGTTTGTAAATTTCATTCCACCTATCTTTACTGATACAAAACCATAGTTTCCCATTTATAATGTGGATCAAATGCTGTTTACACTTTTATGGTTATATATTGGGTTTGCATGGCAAGGATTTGGTAGGGGGGGAGCTACAGGGTGGCTTCTATGAGAAGCTGCCAGAAGCTTCCTCCATGTCTAAAAAAGCCAATGTCAGACGGCTCTAAGATGGACCCATCATGGTCCAAGACTGAGAGTAGTAGCACCTAATATATTTATGAAGTGGAAAAAAACCCTGTGCAACTGCAGCTGGAGAGAAGAGTAGGAGTATGTGAGATGAAAAGCTCTTCAGGCACCAAAGTCAGTGAAGAATGATGGAGAGGAGGTGCTCCAGGTGCTAGAGCAGAGATTCCCCTGCAGCCTGTGGAGAAGAACATAGTGAGATAGGGTGTGTCCCTGCAGACCATGGAGGTTCATGGTGGAGATACACCTGCAGCCCAGGGAGGATCCCATGCTGGAGCAGGTGGATGCTCGTAGAAGGCTGTGATCCAGTGGGAAGCCTGTGCTGGAGCAGACTCCTGTATGGATATGTGAATATAGACAGGAGCTAAGGCTGGAACAGGTTTACTGGCGGGATTTGTGACGCCATGGATGTCCCATGCAGAAGCAGACTGTTCCTGAAGGACTACAACCTGTGGAAGGGATCCCATGCTGAAGAAGTTCATGAAGAACTGTGGCCCCTAAGAAAAATTTATGTTGGAGAAGTTAGTAGAGAACTGTCTTCTGTTGAAGGGATACTAGTCAGGAACAGGTAAAGAGTGTGAGGAGTTCTCCTCCTGAAGAAGAGAGAGTGCAGACAACATGTGATGAACTGACCGCATCTTCCTGTGCTGCTGGGGGGGAGGATGGAGAGAAAATTAGGAGTAAAATTGAGCCAGATAAGAAGGAAGCAGTGAGGAAAAAGTCTTTTTAAGATATACTTTTTATTTCTCATTACCTTAACCTGATTTGATTGGCAGTAAATTAAACTGATTTCCCCAGGCTGAGTCTCTTTTGCCTGTGATGGTCCCTAGTGAGAGATCTCTCCCTGCCCTTATCGCAACCCATGAGCCTTTTCTTATATTTTCTCTCCCTTGTCCAAGTGAAGAGGGGAAGAACAGAGCAGCTTTGGTGGGCACCTGCCACCCTATCAAGGCCAACCCACCATATCTTACCAAGGGTCTTTAATGTCAGCTTAATTATGGGTAGGAATTTAAAGGCCAGAAATGTCGAGAATCACTCACTGAATTCCAGTATACTTGCTTGTGCCTTGCCAAGAGTTTCTAGACCAGACCAGATTGTCAGCAAATGTAACAGTTGAGAGTTATCGAAATGGACAGCAAGAAAAAATACAGATTAGACTTCAGGGTTGTAAATAATGGATCTGTAGCTAGATTAAATAAGTAATGAGAAATAGTCTGACTTCTATTCATCTGTATGAATGATCTTGTTCTAAGTGTTTCTGGTAGTGTCACACACTTGTAGCTCCTCATTCTCCTGGGGAATGTGGTAATCAAACATGCAATTCTTGTGATTGGGACCATGGTTCCAGGAAGACAAATGATTATTTGAAGGGACAGGTAGTTAGCACAATACTGTAGCTGTCTCTTAAAAAACCTTCCAATGCATCTCACTCAGGTGTCTGACATTATGACATATTCAGCAGTGGAATGCATCTCCTGCAGATGCACAGTTCAGCTGTATTTTATAAGGAGGTTATTGCCAGCCCAGACTGGTGGCAGCACTGACCTGTACATTGAGAGAGAGCTGGTAGCACACGTGAGTCTGGTCTGGAGGAGTTTGATGTCACCATGTGTCGCAAGCCGCTTGGCCGCCCGGCTGGCCAAAGGCCTGCAATGTCCTTGTGTGCCCGGATCTCGCGTGTCGCAAGAGCGTGTGCGGCGACAAGGCTGTGCCTTTATATTTCGCACGGCAGCTCCGAGGCTGTTCAAAGCTCAGGCTGGGGCTAGCAGCAGCAGATGGTGAGGATGCGACGCAGAGACAACAAAAGGACTAGGAGGACTCGCCCGTGGTGTAAATCCAAGAGTTTATTTCCTGCCCCGGGGGGGGCAGGGGCTCACCGCAGGGACGGGAGCGACAAGACGAGACGAGCGATAAAACAACTGTTGCACCAGGTTTTTAAGGGGGGGGGAAAAGGGGAGGAACAAGGGACAGGACAAATGGGGTACATGACGGGAGATGACAGTATCCAATAAGCAGCAGACGTAGGAGGGACATATGTAAATAAGCCAATGGGAAGAACAGAACTTCAGAACATTCCAGTTTGGTATGAATATTAAACCAACTATATGAACATCTAAACCATCTACGAGGAGAGGGGAGGGGACGGTACCTAGCTGGACAGCAGCCCACGGCGGGAGACTGCCTCAACCTGCCTACCTCTCAGAGCTCACTGTCCCAAGAGGTGTCATCTACCCAATCCGAAACCCCCACTGAAAAGGCAGGTTGAGCTGCAGCCTCGAACGCCACGGGTGACCCAGCTGGCAGCTCCACCACCGGCTGGGTGACCGCTACAACCATGCATCTGTGCTGAGGCAGTCCCTGATGATACGGACTCAACAGAGAATCTCAGGAAAATTGTGTTCAGCCTTATGGGGCAGGAGTAAACCTGGTAGCAAGAAAAGCAGTAAGGCAACAAGAGCTTGTAACCTCCCCCCGAGTCTTTGTTTGCTTTTCAATCTGTGCTGCCACCCTTTGTTCTGAACAGGCTGTCTCTTTGACTAAGAGCTGTGTGTGCCCTGTTGATGTTCCTCTACTTGCACTATACTAGAGGTATGGTTCATTCCTAGTGCGCTATGGTCCTTCCGCAGCTAACAGTAGGAGATAATCATGAAAAAATCCAACCTCTTCAAATACATCATTCTTTTCCTATTCACTGTTTGAACTAAATCCAAAATAAGGGCTGAGCATGCGTGTGACTGACATTTTTACATCAAAGGGCAAGCACAATTTTCACCCATGAAACTCCATTCCACCAACACCTTATCAGTGGCATCATTCAATCCACCTAAATGGGGACAGGCTTGGTATTGCTCATACAATGCTGAGGCTCCACATACTGTATCAGCATGGGATTCATTAGAAGAGAAAGGTATTTGTTGTTGAAACTGTTAGAGCATAGATGCCTAAAATCTTGTACTGAATCAATTTTGATGACACCAGAGTTCTACAGCAATAGTCAGTGATGTTGGGCACAGAATTAACTCTAAGTGTGTCAATTTTTTCCTCTCTTGTGGTCTCAGCTTGGGTTGAAATATGCTCTTTCTGATATGACTTATTAACCTATTAATATCCTCATGTTTTCTAAAAATATGAAATCAGGTTGCAAGTAAAACGTACCTCTAAAGCCTCAGCATTTTAGAACCAGTGGTTTATCTTCTCCCTCAGAACAAGAATAAGAGTTACAGGGCTCTGTGTCAGATTCTATTCCTTGAAAGTTCGGAAGTTCCTTGAAAGATTAGACAGTCTGTCTTCTTTAGGGTTCCCCTGGGACACTATATTTCTTCTGCTCCTGAAGCTCACCACCTATTCATTTCCATCATGATTTCCTTCTTTTGCCTTAAAAAGTTTCTGAAAATGTGCCATTCTTCGCAGGTCTTTCTAATATCCTTCTCTGTAATGACACTCCATGTTCTCATCATTCAAAACATTGCATATAGTTTCTCCAGACGAGACTGGCTGCATACTTTTATGCTTTCTTTTATACAGATGCTGACATTTCATATGTGTATCTCTGTGGGTTTAATTGCTCCTTCCATTTGGCCCTGAAAAAGTAGCTGGCCCACCCATTGGATTTAATGATGTCTATGATTGCTTGTGAATAAAGACTCTCTTGGTGGTAGTCATTAGCACTATCAGTGTGACAAGCTGTCATCCCCCATGCAGGTATCAGTGTCTTACAGCAATCCAGAATGGCTCCATTCTGAACCCATTACACTGTCATGCTCAGTGGGACCAGATTTCACAGCAAGAGCCTTGAAATTATCTAGCGACCTTAATTTATTCAAATTCTCATCTTCACTTTCATCTACTCTGTAAATTTTAATTCTTAGCTGGAAATAACACTGATAAGTAAATAGTAGCAGATTTTATATTTAGTTGAGATGTTCTGATATTGATGCCAAGAGGATTTTTTGTTTTTTCTTTTATATACCTTTTACACAATTTTATATATCCGCAAGTATTAGCATGCGTATTTGTAATTCTTTAAGTCTGATAGCTTAGCATAGTTCCAAAGTTCTGTAGAGCTAGGAGACCAAACATTCTACTATCCTGAGGAGCCATGGCTCCTTTAGTAGCACATATTCTGTAAACTAGAAGTTAGATGATCCAAGCCTGCTCATTGAGCCACTTTGCTAGATATGATAATGTATAAGGTCTATAAAATATATACTGATCGATGGTGGGGGGGATGCATGCATGGTGGGCATCACAATGCATTCCACCTCGGCAAAGTGATGCATCGAATGGGATCCTATTAAAATACCAAAGTAAACGACCCTCAACCGTCTAACCTCCAACGATGTCTGGTTTTCATTCCTAAGACTAGGAAAAAAGGCAGAAATATGATGCTGGATTTCACATCTTTACTGTGCTCAGTGGAATCAATAACATGGACTGCAGCATTTGTAATGATACTTACAAATTAGGTCAGAGTTTTGTTTGCAATGGCACTGCCAAAAATGAAAGAGCTTGTAACTCACTAGCTTTCACGTTATGGTGTTTTCCACACAGACATAAGTCAAGTCCAGTTCCCTCTATACCTTGGCTACAAGTTGGTCACTGGCCATGAGATTGCCTCTGCTTTCTGGCTATGTGAAATGGTCAAAGGAACACACGTGATGCTCTGCTTTACCTCTTGGGGAAAAGCTGAAGGTAGTAGGTGGCTCTCTCAGCAGAGCTAAAGAAAAAGGCCAAGTTCACTTCCTGGTTACAGACAATGAAAGCTTACAAAGAAACTAAATTAAATTAAATCAAATTAAATTAAACTACTTTAGGACTTATGTGGCTTTTTAGCTAAGGAATTCTGGTATATGGTAAATAACATGGGAGACATTTAAACTTTCTACAAGATCAGAGAAGGCACCTACTATTCACTTGGATCATGTTTTTTGTTATATGCTGAACCACTAATCCTGCCAGTGTTCACAAACCTATTGCCTGAAATTCTCCTATTCTAACGCATTACTTTAAAGAGAATACATTTAGAAACATATTTTATTTGAGCTAGCTCTACTTTTGTGTCTTTCACATGACTTTTGTACTTGCTGGTGGTACTACAATCTCAGGAAAAATTGGACTTTTTTTCTTCCAACTGTTTGAAGTTCTGACAATGGGCCTAATTTTACTTCTAATTTAATTGCTATCACACTCCTTTCTTACAAGGAAAATTTTACTTTTGGCTACTCAATATCCTTTCTCTTTTGTAGTTTTTAAATGGCTGTTCTTTTGTGTTGTGTTAGATTTGTGTGGTTGTGATTGGGTGGTATATTTACCAGTAATAGCACATTTATTGATCCATGAAGCATTTACAATTGTACTTCTTTCAAAAGAAACACTCCTTTTATTTTTCTGAAATCCTTATATTGTCTGACGATTTCCATGCAGTTGATTCTGAATGGCATGAACAATAGCAGTGCATGCTTCATAATTTTTAGCTGAAACAAAATCATAGTGGCTGAGGAAAGTAATGAAATTCATTCCTTTCATGGTCATCTGTGAAAATTCTCAATTTCCCTGTGAGGACATAATGCTTCCTTTGAATATTAATACCCCTTTGATTCTGCCATGCAGTTTTGGATTTAGATCCCTAAAGTAAGTTGTTAAGTCAGCTATAGAAAGCCCTGTAAAGGAATACCAGAAGTAAACTTGAGGTAGCAAAAATGTTTCCCCACCTGCTCTTCATCCCGCATTGTACAAATGTTTGGAAAAAATAATTGATTCCTATTCTTGGACACTGAGAAACTTGTCAGTCCCTGACCTTTCTGCATTTCTCTCTTCTCACAGGTGCAGCACCAATGCTTCTCACGGGATTCTGCAAAGGAAACAGTGCTGTGTCAGGGAATTAACATAACTGTTTACAAGCTCCATAACCATGGTGCACGCTAAACTTAATGAAGATTTAGCAAATACTACAGGGATCACTTGATGGATTATTGTGCTAAGTAGTAAACAGCATTTGACATGATTTCAAGCAAAAAAAAGTAGACCTCTTTGTTTTCCCATTACAGCTGCAAATTTGCCATGGCAGCCCTAATCACCTCCACAGATTAATATTTCTTTACCAGAGCTGTCCCTAGACTACATCTACTGTCCAGGCAGATTATCTGTCAAGTCAGAGACCCATCTTTTGCACTATCTCTTGTTTGTGTTGGTGACAGAGATATGCAGCACAGCTATCATGCTTGCAGTATTTGGAAGAGTCCATTCAGTCAGTCTTTTCACATATTTAATTTTAAAATTAAATAATTTAAAAATTAATTGTAATGTTTAATTTTTTTTTTTACTTATTTCTTAGAGCCTTGGTCCTTTGAGGTTTTAATACCCACTGTACAGTTACCACCCACTGTACATTGAGTAGTGTATGGCAGTATCTGCTGATGTGATACAGCTTTTTTTATCACTGTTGTAATCACTCCAGGGCTTGGTTTATACATATTTTCCTGTTGATTTTTCATAATGAGTTAATTCTCACAGAGAGGAATTGTCATGACAATGAAATCCATTCTCAGTGGAAATTTTGAAAAAAGGGAATGGAAGAGTATCTGCGTCCATGTGAAGGGTATGGGAAAACATTGAGAAATGCAAAATCTTCATGCTTTTATGTCCAATATTTCAAAATAGTGCTTTAAAGTACAAAAGTTTTCTTGCAAGTGCAGTTTAAAGGAAACTGTTTTTTCTTTGTTCATTTTATTTTGTTTGGTTCACAGGGACTGTCTTAAAACTTCTGTCTCTCAAACTGCTAAGAATTCAAAATGAAAATTCTGGCCATCATATTAAGAAGAAATTCTTTCACATCTTTATCTAATATGCTTTAAATTTCACATGATGCCTTTGCAAATAAGGTATATCTTTCTCATCAACAAATAACAGAAGTACAAAACCAGCTATAAAATCTATATAGAGGATTAGCTATGCATGTGTATATAAAAAAAATTCTAACTTCACCAAATCAGGAACTTTTGTTTTCTCTGTGTATGATCTTTAAAATGTAAATACATGATCCAATTTTTTTTTCCTGCATTTTTTGCAGAATGTCCAACAGTTCTGATTGAATTAATTTCAAACAAAATAAAGTTAAATGCCGTAGCTTTTGATGACTCATAGAATATAGTGTTTAAGTCATAAAGCATTCTAGGTATGACAAAATGATATTTTAAGGCTGGAGTATTACAAACTTCTCTTGATCTCTCTCTAGGTTTGTAACACTGCTGTGATATTTTATGTCAATATTGGTGCACTTGCTTTTGTTGATCTTATCTGACACAAGAATGATAGTGATATATTTCAATACAGTTAATTTGTAGTCTCACCACTGAAATCAGAATCAGTCTCACTTTTTGATCTCAGACAATCTTTCTGAAGCATTTATAACAAAATCCCTTTTTTCTTGTGTGGTATTTCCACCTTTTCTCTGGCACAAACTAATGTGTGTATTACATGGTTGTCTATTCTTAAATATTATTAATAGCTGTTTATCAACAGCTAAAAGCTGCATGCTGAGCCATAAATAAAAGTCTGGCACACTATTATTGCTATAAAGAAATAAGCAGCTGGAAGTCATAAACTAAATGTTTTTGGAGAAAAATAACTGCATACTAGTTTACTATATATTGCTACAAGATGCTCTGCATAGCTTTATTTATTTGAAGATAAATGCCCCATTCTGAGAAGCTATAGAATTCTGTAGATAGAAACGATCTCTCTATCTGAAAAGTTATTTCTAACTGCTACTTCATATTATTTTCTAGGATATGGTTTTGTGGCAGCTAGGACTGGTTTGTCCTTGGATGCTCAGTGGTTTGGGGGTAAAATCTCTGCTTATTACTTTGGATGACAGAATGAAGTCTGACACTTCATAGAAGTGTGATATTTCCTATGAGGAAGAGAGTGAAGTAATGCAAGAGATGGAAAAGGGCTAAGGCTAAAGTCCTATCTCCCTTCCTGGCAGGCAAAAGTAACACTCTGGGCAGGTGCAAGGTAAGAAAGAAAGTCTCAGCTGTGTACCACCCAGAACTGTGAAATAATCTATTTCCTTTTTCCAGGCAAATAGAGGAAAGATGTATCCTTCTTGGAGATCAGACTCTTTGGTATCTCCTTGTAGGCATTTTATTTTTCTACATGAACAGCCTAATAGAAAAGTCTAACCTGCATTTAACTTGGTATTTAGTTCCTGAGTAGATATTTATTATGATTTTGTGATTGGTTTACTAGTGTCATAATAAGAATGCAGAACAAGGAGACTTTCTTGCACTTCTCTTCTGTGGCAGCTGCTCAAGATTATGATGTTCAACAAATTAAATGTGCAGCATGAGAAATGTCCCTTTAGAGGGTGCGTCACAAACCTGAGAAACTATGCAGAACTCGTACTTACTTCCAAATATGTTTTCGGAGATTAAATCTACCCTCTATTTTTCCTAGAAGCACCATTTCTTTGTTAGTAACATTTCCACTACTTGGATTATTCAACATTTCTTCACTGGAGTCCTAATCATAGAATCATAGATTGGTTATGTTGCCACAAACAGGGACACCTTTCACTAGATCAAAAGTTTTCCAAAGCCCCATCCAACCTGGCCTTGACTTCCAGAGATGGGGTGTCCACAACATCTCTAGGCAATGACATCTCTACCGCCCTTGGTTCAGGGAGGTTTATGGTCTGAGGTCAGTGGATTGCTTTGCTTTGAAGCAAACAACAGTGATCTTGAGCTGTAGAGTGCTATTTGGCTCCAGCAAACATTACCTTTCAAGGATACTTCACACTTTTACTTCTTATAAGAATTGTCTGCTTAGGAGGAAACTCAGAAAGTTAAAATAGACCAACATATATATGTCAGATTTTGATATTTGAGTACATAAGTGAATATGGAAAAATGTTTTAATAAAGGGTTTGTGTGATTTATTTTCTTAAGCTTATAGGAAGCCCTCAGCCTTAAGTTCAGATCAAGTGTTACACCATAAAGCAGATCAAAAAGATATTTCTATTCAACTTCACTTGAATTTTAAATGATTGCTTTTTAAACAAATGTCTTCAGTGCTCCTGACCCTCCAGAAAGATGCTGTTATTTCACTCCCATCTTGTATAACACATACCAATTATCACTGCACCCCTAACAGGCCTTTCCACAAGCCATGGCCAGCACTCCACATTAGTGCCCTTTGGCATGTTTGGCACCATCTGCCCTGCTCTCACATGTTGCCCTGTGCCAGTAACAGGCCATCAGGTTCATACTGAGTTTGCACAGCCTTGGAACTGAAGGTTGCCAGGTCTGCTCTGCCTGAACCTTCCACTGAATTGCCTGCAGCTTTTTTTGTTTACTCGTTGATGCTGCAACAGCAATTTTCTAATTGACTAATTCTAATTTTCTAATTGGCTGACTTCTTTCGCTGCTTCTTGTCTTCATATGGTGCTGCCATGGTTTTGTGACTGTGATGCAATACTAAGAGGTACAGATCTGGTGCAATGGTGGAGTCTTTCAAGCAGGGATAGAGGACACCACACAGAAAGCACACTGGTGGGATGGTCGGGGTGACACTGGGGACCACATAGACTTAAAAAAAGGACAAATGGCCAGCTTAAGGAAATGTAGATCTGGACAAAACTGGTGTGGGGGTAGCAAAGAGAACAAAATAATAGTATTAGAACATGACACATGTGAAAGGCACTATATATACTAAACTTAGATGTAACATGGAGCTGCAGGTCAGGGATGAGACAGGTGTGAAAGGACAAAGCATTGTAGCAAAGACATAGAAAAGAATCCAAGTAGATTCCAGAGTGGGGAAGAAATCACCAGCATGAATTCCTCCCAGCATAAGACTCTAGGCACTGACAAGTCACCATAAACCCAATGTCAAGATGAGAAATAAGCCACCAACTGTCATGACTCATCAATGGGGGCCTGCTGTTTGTTGTAAATTCTTGCCATGCTGAACAAAGACACCAGACATGTCAGGAACACTTATGTTTCATTTTACAGTTGCGTTAACTCCGGCAACAAGCCCACTGTTTAGACTCAAAAGATGTTGGCTGAAAAACCTCTTAAAATCTTACAATACCCTTCCACAACTGTGTTGGATCCTACCCAAACTCAAAAGTCAAACTTAAGCTACTAATCCACTATCAAACATCTTTTTTCTACTATTAATTGATAATAAGTGCCACTCTACGTGTATTATTTTTCTCACCAGCATAGAAAATAAGTTTTGTTTCAGTATTCTTTAGCCACAGACATTTTTAAAGGCTTAAAACCAATCTGGTTTTCAGTTGTTAAATCAATCTGCACTTAAATGACAATCTCCAAACTACAATCTCTGTTTTAATACTGTCAGCGGTACCTAGAGTAGACCAGAATATTACTACTCATCAAAAAATTTGGCTTGTTTTTCCTCTAAACATGCTAATAAAGCTGATGTGACTGTGATTGAAACAATGGCAAGGACTTTACAGGTTTTTTTTCAAAAGCAAAAGAAAGTGAAATCTTCATATATTGTTGAGAAAAAAACCACATTAAAAAAAGCTGCAGTAATGGATTAATTCTGATGAAATGCTAAAAGTAAATTAAAGGAAAAAACAAGGAAAAGGATTGTATAATTAAGACAAAAGGGAATGAAAAATTCTCTCTATGTTGCATCCAGCCCACGCAGCATCCCTGAATGCCTATAGAATCTGTTGACTCTGAGATTCCCTCCTGGGTTTAAAGTCAAGACAGCTGTATAATAATAAAAGTCAGATTAGATAGAGTTTTGCTTAGGGAATTTAGGGAGGATTTTTGGTTGTGGGGCTATAGATTTTAATTATACCCACAGTCAATAACATTAATAAAAATGCTTCCCACAATTAAGAAGTACAGTTGAGATGTACCTTGTTAACCCTTATCATTTTTTTCCCAAGGAGAGTAAGTGCAGGTGGTATAAAACACCTAATACAGTAAAAGAGCAGGCAGTTTATCAGTCTCTCATTGTCCCTGGGACAGACATGCCATCATGTTTTATTTTAATGTTAAAAACTATTCAGCTATAATCTCCAGCTCCTCTCTTTCTCCCTGCTGAAATTAATATATTCACTAGCAAGTCAGCTGTACCTCCTGATCCCAAAGAGAAGTTCATAAAAAAATGAAATCATAAATGAAAGAATTTGTAATATAGAAAGAATATCAATCTTGATAATACTAGTGATCTCATGTTTCTCTAAAATGAGGCAAATACCTTAGAAGATCCAGGTCACATCTAACCTTGTTAACAAAAAATATTCATCACATTTAAAAAAAAAAATAGCAAACTCATATTGTGAAAATTAAGTATCTAAATGATGACATACCACAACTATAAGCTCAGATGTTTTCAGTGTTTTAACAGCATTCACTACTTACTATTTCTAATTGCACAACCTCTTACCCGTATGAAAATCTAACAAAACATAGTGCAGTTACATGAGTTGCTAACAACAAAATAGGGGATAAAATTTTTATTGTTAATAACCTAAGCAAATGCAAAAAGGGGTGAGAGTTGAGCAGGTTAATACAGCAGCTCTAATTTTTGGTATTAATGCCATTAGTGGAACACTAATTGTTTCCAAAAGGCATCAAACATGTTGTGAATCATAAGACTTGCTGCATGTATTGCTACACAGAACTAATCATTCATACTGACACTTAGCAAGAAAAAAACCCAACACAAACAAGGAAAAAACCCCACAAATCACAACAAAACCAAGCAAACCAATAATAGCAACAAGAACAATCCAACCAATCAACCAACAAACCAAAACACTCCAGATCTGGGATTTGTTATTTTATTAAAATAGTAATACACTGGTGTAGAGAATATTGTGAGCTTTATGGCTTTATATATAAAAAAAGAAACATTCTTCCTCTTACTAGTAATTTAAGTGGAGTAATTAGTACTTAAGAGTGCAATATTTAAAGTATGGCAGGGCGCTGGCAGAAAATATTAGCTCTGGAGGATTACATGCCACTAAGAAATGGATGTCCAGGAAAAGCTGAGACTCAAGAGGAGTGAAATGTATTTGTTTGACAAGAGAACACAAAAATCTCTCTCCAGTGAAAGGTAACACAAAAGTTTCCAGAATGCAAAATAGTATAAAATAAGGGGTTAAAGAATCTAAAATTAAAATCTGTGTGCTTACAAACATAAACAAATCTTCCAGACCAAAAAATGGCGAGATGAAAATTATCAAGGGAAAGAAACTGCTGAACAATCAGTAGAATTTTTATCAAGGTTCAGTTCTGTAGATATCATGAACATTCTCCTTCACATCAATAAGCTAATAGAAAAGTTTCATATTCTTTCAAGTTGATGTGTACAAATATGTTAATGTGGTGTCTTTATCTAGTAGGATAAGTGCTTGTATTGTAGTCCTTCAGTATGCATTGTGTACACCATTTCTTAGTCTGCAAGAGTTTCTTAAAAATTGTTTTCTTCCTAACAGTCATATGCATTGCATTTGTGACATAGAATGCAATGGCTCAGAAGCATTATTTCAGAAGTATGAACAAGAAGGAATTTCATGTCAGTTTGCTAACTGGAGATAAGTCTGAAAACAGGGAGAGAGCTGCTCTGACGGTTCATTTTTATTGGTACTTTTTCCTCCATTCCTCTTACTCCATTGAATTTCTGCCTGACAAGCTTCAGAGTGTGTCAAATAAGCTTCAACCATACAATTACAGAGCCTGCCTTATACATTTCTTTAGACAACATGTTCACTAACCGTATTACTATGATCTCTCTGGGCCATCTTGTTTAGGGATCTAGAACCATACACAAAAAATCTCTGTTAAAAATATGGAACAGATTTGGTTTGGGTTTTTTTCCCTAGCTTGTAAATATAAAAGATACCTAGGTTTTACCTGAGTACTAAGAAAGTAACACAGATCCTCACCCCACTGTTAAGACCTTTCAGTCTCTTATCAGGAATAGAAAATAGAGTCTTTATTGGCCAGGCAGCTATGAGCCAGGAGAAGAGTTAGTCTCCATTGCTCCCAGGAGCAGATCTGTAGTACCAGTAACTTGAAAGCGTCTATCAAATCCAATGGTATCCACATGCTCCCATATTTTATTTTATTTTTTTCCCATTTCAGATTTTGTACTTTTCCACACTGGTGATTTTTAGTCTTCATTCTTTCAGTTACTCCTGCTCTTTCATCTTTATGGTTCTACCTCTGTCTGTAACTCTATAGTCATAACTTACAAGGCTCTTCTCTGCAGGCTTTCTCACAGCTGTTTCCCACAATCTATGAGTCTCTGTGGCAGCCTGAGTCAAAGGCACATAATCATGCCACATCAGAGCTGTGCTGTTGATCTTTGGAGTGTGAACAGCTGAGCCCAAGGGGGGAAGGTGAGAAAGAATGAGTGTTACGGTCATAGAGAGATGAGTCCTACTCAACCCCAAATATAAAAAAAATCAGACATCAAAGTCTGAGCTAACTGTCCTAGGCTGTCCTTATAGTCAGTGGATTTAGCTACCTGTTGTAAGAAGGTGAGTCATTCACACAAATAGCACCTAAAATAAATCAAATGACTCAGCTCTGTATGCACCCGCTTTTCTCAGCTGACTGACAGGAAGTGTTGAGTGATTAGTTTAAATTTAGGTATCTCCCTTTTAAATAACTGAACTAAAGTGTTGTTTTATGGAAATGGACTAAAGAAGCCTGCCCCAGCTATAAGCAGATTGTTGTTCCTTCTGTATAATCCAATGTTTCACTCACAGTGCCTCAACTGAGCAATAGCCATTACTAGCTATTTTTAGTTTACTATATGGTTCAAAGATAAAGATAACATGTTGTTTCAAGTTCATTTATCTATTAAAATACTAATAGAAATCATAAGGGAAATTGCATAGTATGTGTCAGAATCTGCTTCACCTCTCTTCATTTGTAAAATCACACCTATGCTACATTTCCATAGGGTAAAATCTTAGGTATGAAAGCATCCAAGAATAAGAAATAATGATGGATTGACTTTGAATTCCAGGTTATATTCCTACTATTACAATTAGAAAGAAAATAAAAACAAATACATAAATTCAAATACATCAGAAAAAGTCTTTGCTTTCTCATTGTGTAAAACCCTTGCTAAATGAGAACATACTAGTGTTTTAGTAACTATGAAAAAGGAATAATGAAAAAATATTTAGCTGTTTATATGATATAAATATTTGACATTGTGGAAGTAGAATTTCACACTCAAAATATTACCAAAAACAAATATTCAAAAGAATTTAATACAAGAAGTACTCTTAGTCCATTAGTCTTATTCTCTTGTGTCCTGGAAAAAAATTTTACGTCAAAAGCTTTCTTGGAAATTCTTTCTCATCTTAGTTCCAGTATCACATAACAAGATACAAGCCAGGCTAGCTTTACTTTCTTCTCCATTTAAAAACTCATGGTATTTTATCTATTTCAGGTTTGTTTCTGGAAATATAAGAAGCATTACTCAGTCAGCATACCAAGTCATCTTTGCATCAGATTTTCATGTGCTAATATTTCCTTATTAAAACATTGATAGAATTACTTTGTCCTGTATGTGAGCATTTTGGAACTGTAAATGTAATGTGGCAGGATGTATTAAACTAGCAAAAAATAGTTATCTAGATTTACATTTGCAATATATATAGTGATTCTGCTGTACTGTAAAGACTGATCCTCTGTAGATTTCCTCTGCTGTGAAGTGCGGATAAGAACTCCACAGTCACTGCTGTAATTACCCCTAACAAATACTCATTGTGAGGACTTAAAGGATGCAGTTGCATGACTCAAAATGCTGTGCCCACAAGATAAGCTACCACAACAGAACTTGTGATGAGCGCAGATGGCAACAACAGGAAGATGCTGATTCCAGGCCTGGTGAGGCAGATCTGGGTAATCTATCCAGACAAAAATTCACCCAGTGGCAAACTGGGAGAAAGGAAGAAACTGCTTACACATATACTATCCAAAGTTATGGGAGTGGCATCTGTGCCTCATGGATACCCAGGACTTGGTCTGTTATAAAAGTGGTACCTCCAGAACAATAACTCAGGGACCCCTACCACCAAGAAGACCAGGGTGAAGAAAGACCAGCTAGACACTGCAGGAATACATTTTGCTTAGTGTCTCTTTCTCTCACTCACTTTCTATTCCCCCTCTCTATTTCTTTCCTATTTCTTTCTGGCTCTCTACCCCACATTTACTCTTAAATAATATCTCTTCTGTTGACTTTGGCTTATTGTTGGGGTTTGGAATCCTTCCTTTTGTTTCTCTTATCTTAGAGAATTTTTGCCCATATATTGCTAAGACACCATAATGACTGGGTGCTTAAGAGAAAGGCCTTTGGGTAGAACTTGTAAGTAGCTATCCCTTTATTGGACAATTTCCTCTTGAAGGGGGCAGAGATCTTTTGAGAGCTGGGCTGGAATAAAGGAAGGGGAGTAGTGGCTCACTCTCTTTTTGCCCTTCAGCGTTCAGAGGAGAGGGAGGATGCCGTTGCTTGTCACTAGTGTGGAGTTTCCTGGCTCCTCCTGCCTGCCTGCTTCTCCTGTGAGTAGAGCTCAGCCCATAACAGCAGCCGTTCCACTGGGACCTATTTACCACCCTACTGCACCAAACAAAGGACCCTCCACCACCTGCTGCAGTGCTCAGGGGAAGGAAAGACCCGGGATCCCCGAGCCCCTCCCCCGCTCCCCTAGGGAGCCAGCCACTGCCAGCTGTGATTCAGGAGCCGGGCTGCCCTGCACAGCCCTGCCACACCCCTGCTACAGCTCCGGGGTTTCTGCCTAGAAGACACCCCAGCTCCATCCCTGGCCACGCCCGCCATTACTGCTGGGCAGAGACAGACGAGACTCACGCTACAGTGCCCCCTGNTGCCTTGATATATATATATATATATATATGTATTAGTAAAGAACTGTTATTCCTTTTCCCACAACACTGCCTGAAAGCCCCTTAATTTCGAAATTGTACTAATTTGGAGGGAAGGGGATTACATTTCCTATTCCAAGGGAGGCTCCTGCCTTCCTTAGCAGACACCTATCTTCAAACCAGGACACTTATGGTATCATTTGCACCTTAATATGAGCAGAGGCATCTCTTATAATTGGAAGATAACACTCATGCAACAATTTGCTAATCTAGGTCCTGTGTTTCTGCATAACATTTGCTTTCAGCATGTGATATGATAATTTTTTCTTACCACATGTAAACAGAACTTCTTAGAGATAGCAATTTTTCTTTCTAGTGTTGTTTCCATGTTTGACATAATACTACATACTAGTGCTGACTTCGGCAGCTTGATTACCTATTCTATGTATACAAATAAACCAATTTTCTTAGTTTAACATCACAGGGATCAAACAAGCATAATGAGCTAATAATGATTTAATAAATATCCTTACCACATTTATACCACACTTGTGTTGTTTCATATATGGAGGCATATTTACACACAATATGATGGTAAAGAAGGAAAAAATAGTGTAAACTATTACATGAGATTTGTTTAATTTTACATTCATTTTATATATTTCAGTATGGTTTTTTTATTATAATTCTGTAAGCTACTTAAATGTGAAATATTTGAATATTTATATATATCCCTTTGAGGATGAAAGTTCAGGTCTATTTCTTTTCTTTCTTTCTCCTGGGGAAAGCTAACCTGGTTAGCTGTGCAAGCACATTTATTATATTTAAACTTATTTGCAAAAGTTAAAATATATCAGATTTTCCTGGTGTGTTTCAGTGATCCTTCAGTTGCAATTAGATTTTAAAATATTTGAGTTCTCTGTATGTGCACTCAGATTGACAGTATTTATTGAAATATTTTGCTTCCAGATTTCTATTCAATAATGGTTAGATGTCTCATCATAAGCTTATATACATATATGCTTTTATTTCTTTCGTATGCTTTTCATATATATAGCATAATATAATTTATTTAAAACCACATGGCACAAAAAGCTTTCAAATTACAAAGGAAAACCAGAAAGGCATTTGCATACAGAATGGAGGGCCTAAGTAGCTTTTAAGTGAACCTGAGTCTTTATACTCTGTTCAATTGCTGTGTGTTTGCCATTGTAAAGCTTACAGAGAGCTTCATTGTGGATGGCTGGAATAGTGGATGTGCATCAAAAGCTCGTTCTAGTCCTAAAGATATTACAAGTGGAATTGGAGTAATCATTTTAAGCACAGAAAATTCTGTTGGGATCTAGGGATATAAAAATAGACTGTTGTTTAAAGTACATCTCTACTGTGTTTTCGAAACACGACTATTGATTTGTAAAGCAAAATGAGTTTGCCCAGAGAGTAATGGAGAGAGGGGAAAGTGCATTGTGTTTTTAAGAACCATTTTTATATTGAATCTTAAATTTTAACCTGTTAATTGAATAATTTTACAGCCTAAACAAGACCTGAGGTAGCTGTCTTGCTTTGCATTCTCTCAAGAATTCAGACAAAGCAATAAACCCCTGGTGACTGAAAGTAAAATATTCTAAAAACTTGTGAATAAGTTATTAAAATTCTCAGTGAAGTAGTTGTTTCCAACACTGCTATAACTATCCATAAAAATCTCTCTGTCCTTATATACTAAGAACTAGCATAGCTCTCATAAAAGGAAACAGAGAAAGAGAAAAAATCACTATGATATTTGACAAGCTGTTCTCTCCTTTCTTAGTCGAGAGAAATGCTTTCCTCTCTGATATTACCATTGATGAACACAGGGGCCAGGAACTTGCAGAACACCGAAAGTATCAACATGCCACTGAGTTAACTACATTGGAGCCCAGATGCTTTGTTAGAATATTCAACATATGTCATATAAATTATCTAAGAGAAATTCTACTCAGTGCTGAGTGCAAAAAGTTTGGCAAAATTATATTTGGATATAGAATTTTTTTCTTTGAAAGTAAATGGGAAAAGCATTAAGCATAGAGTTAAAGTAATATGAAGGTCAAACACAATGCTAACATCTACCTAATAATCTCCTCTATGCCAGCAGAAATGCAGAGAAGGATTCCTGGTTAAATTAACCCCAGTCTTTTAAGGAAGGGTCTTACTTATTATTTCATTACTATACTTTATGCTTTTATACTTGTTTATAGAAAAAATTTATATATGTTTATATATGCATGTATGTCACACTCACACATATTGGTCACCAAGGTCCACTTGATACGTAAATATTAGGACTGACTCAAAACTCTTACAGAGAAACTTATTTTAAGTTTAAAGATTGTTTTCTTAGTGTGGCATGGGTTCCATGTTCTAGGAAGGATATATATTTTTTTATCATTTTATTATTGATAGCAAAATATGTACTGCACATTATATTAATCTCAGAACAATTAATCTCACTAGAAAGAAAAAAGTGTACGTGCACAAAGGCAATGAGTGTTCTTTCTGTACAGTGATGAGTGTTAAAAGTGCTGTAAGTTCATTCTGTAATAAGCCTGGTTCAATTAATATTTCACCTCCATTAAAACAAGAGGCAGGAGTTATGAGTGGACTAAATATTAGAAATCTAATTCATGGGCCCTGGATCTTCTTTACCATTGCTCAGAATCAACTCATTTGAATCTGTCCAGAACTAATCAGGTGTCTGTTGTTACACCTTAAATTTAAAACCTTTGAACACTTTTATAAATATGAGGCCTTTCAGAATGGGACAAGAGAGAGATTTAAAGCAAACTGTATATCAGAGAGATTATATAGTTGAAATAGATCCAAACAATTTATTTTAAGTGCTTTTCATAAATCAACATGTATTCCACTGGAAGGAAATATCATGTAAACAAAACGGTGACTACTGATTCCTAGTCTTCACAGATATTAACCTAGGTCTTTCCCTTTATCATCTCCAGCCTTACAAAGCTATGGCTTTGTGGGATTTCTCCTGAATTTCTCAAAGGTTTTAATATCATTTCACTCTCTAGCAGGGTTTTGTGATCTGAATAGTTGGACATGGTCATTATTGCCATTTCCAAGAGAAACAAAATTACCAGTCAATGGAGTAAGAGTATTTTCTCAGGTAACAAATCTTTCTCTCTCTGTCAGTAGAGGGCTATGAAATGTGATAAGGATGCTCTTGCAAAGTAGATTATTGTAAAAAAAGAGCCTGAGTAACTCTTAAAAAGGTCTTAACATGCAACCCAAAATGTGAAACACCTGTAGTTCTCTTCTGTATATAATTAACATTTCATAATATTTTAAAAAAAGAAAACGCAGATGTAGAGATTTTTCTCAGTATGCAAGTGGTGCAGATAAAAGTTTAAAAAACCTGATTCTATCATATTTCACACCAAGATTCTCTTGAATATTTTACTTTCTTAAGTCTTTTTTCCTTTGCATCTTATCATATAATGATATCATAACTTATAAAAATTAAAAGGTACTCCTTGAGCTAATCAATCATCAAAAATACTTAACATGTACTTTTTGATTTACAACAAAACAGTTTAGGAGTTGAAATCTTTTCATTCATTCCCCATATTCAAACTAGAAAATGTTTTAGCATTTTGTTGAGGTAAGATATTCAAGTATTAAATTCAGTGATTGTTCACTCCAAGTAATAGCAAAGATTTATGAGAATTGTATGAGTGCTGTTTGAACTTTTATCTGAATGATTTTTCCTACCATTAACTTAATATTTGCAGCTTTTCTAACTAAAATGTAGTATTTATCAGCATTACTTCATTTACACTCAAAACATTGATTTCAAACATGAGACATTAATTTATGACTCTATTCTTATCTTCCTTCCCTGAAGCTCTGTGGTTCCGGATTATCCTACTGTTTGATTTTCATGTCCTTGTTGAGAGTGTGACCTGATGATTTTTGTAGGTCCCTTCCAACTCAGATTCTGCAATTCTCTGAATCTGTAAATTAAATTTATTTAAGATTACCTGAAAAGTATGTAATAGATTTTTCATACATTTATGATGCTTTAGTATGGCATGTATTTTAAATTGCACACCTTCTAGTGTAAATGTTTAAGTGATAGCTCTACTCATAGATTTTTAAAGAATAGCTAAAGTCAAAATAAATATGTATGTTGTCATAGTGGTTATGCATTTCTTATAGGCTCAGACCACAAAATTGTTATCATCATAGCTAGGTTATATATTATTATATATGTTTTGGATATGGTAAAATAGTCCAGCTTTTTTACAGAAAAAGTTAAATATGTAAGTTCAGTTACAAGTAAAAGTAAGGAAGGAACAAAAACCTATTTCATAAGTATTGGGTAATAGAGCAGGAAAAATTTTCCTTAGCTATGTTGTTTTTTAACCTAATTGAAGGGCTTTTAGTCCTTCATGAAAATTTATAAGAGCATCCATTTTCATACTCAATGTGTAAAAATTTGGAAAAATAAGTGTTCTGAACATCAATGTACTATGGTAAAACACAATGATATCTTGAAAACTGTGGAATGGATATAATTGATTATTGTCTATATACTTCTTAGGTAGAGATGAAACTTCTATATATGTTTGCTAATGAGCCAAAATACACTTATAAAGGCAGAAATGAAAACCCCTGAATATACAACCATATATTTCATAATTCAAATGAATTATTTTCTACACTGAGGAAATAGAATTATATTATTTGATTTATAAGTACTACATTTTTCTAATTTATCTGAAAACAATTACAGGCATAGATGAAACAGGTAAAGAAGATTTATGGAGATAGAAATAAACTTTAATCTTCAATTAAAGACTTAAAAATTAATTACATGGTTTTGTTTCAATTGTATATTTAATTTTAATCTTTTGGTTTAAGTTTAGGGACTTTTTAAAAAGTCTCAAAGAGTTCATTTTATTATTTTAAAAGTAAATGGATTGAATTAAAGTTGGTGTAAAATGTTTAGTATTTGTATTATAAGGATATCCACATAGTAGTATGTCCAATGGTTTCTAGTATAAGAATGTGTTGATCAAAGTTTTCAAGCTGGGTTTACCCGAGCATGGATTTTCTGGTACATTTCCATTAAATATTTCAGTCTTCTGAACGATTAAAATTTAGTGATTATTTTACATATTGAAATAAACTAAATGTAGCAGTAGCTTCATATTTGGAATAGCAACTTGAGAGCAGAAAGACACTTGACATCTGGGTCAGTACTTCAGCCATTAAAGCTTCATGCAAAAATCCACATTTATTCTTCCCAATGGAAAAAAAGTCTATATTTCTTTCACTCCATTTTCTCAAGTGTCTCCCTCAATTGTTATTTTCTCAGGAAAGATTTTCTCTCTCTGCTTTTATTTTAAGAATATCTTTTCATTATCAAATTGAGTTCATTCAATCACTTAAAGCACAGGAACTTTAATATATGAATTTTAAATATTTGCATTAAATATGGATATTTCAATGAACAAACAAATATTTTAAAAGCTCACGGAAATTGTACACAATTAATTTAACTAATGCATTAGAGAAAATGATAATATAGTAGTGAGAAAAAAAAAAGTTAAATTCACTAAGTTTTTCACTGTAAAATATTGTGACTTTTCTCTTAAAATGAATGCTTTTCTTTTTTAAAGATAGTGAAATATGTCCTTCATTAAAGTTCTTGGCTAAGTGTGGAAAGATGTCGAAAATTTTGACAGTGGAAAATCAACCAGACTAGCTAAAGTGGCAATATTGTGAAAATTTGCATTCTGTCTTAAATATTCATCTGGCAAGCTTTGAAACTACTAAATATACCTTGGGCTTGGAAATGTGGATTTCCTCTAAATATTAAACTGATTATCATATACTGTATATTTACCAGTATTCAAAATTTTCTTCAGAGAGTTATTGACATAAAATTTATTAAAGAGAGTCACATATTCAAGCTTACAGCTAGCTAGTCATTCACCCATGAATCAGAAATGATTCAACAGTCCATCAATCCATTTTTAGGCACTTATATCCTGTCTTTATTCTGAAGAGAGAAGTTGGTCAATTTGACATTGAAATGCAGACTAACACAATCTCCAGTGTCATGTGCAATTAATTATTTACAGTTCTGATTCAAATAGCAGAAAATCAGTCAATTTAGCATTTGAATTAGGCCTTGGTGTAGATAAACACATTTTTCTGCATTTAAACTAATGTTATGTTCCTAATTCTTATGTTGTCATACAATATCAAATATTTATGCATGCACTGGGCAGGAGCATTCAAGAGCGTATCACAAGCCATGAAATTAGTTTAACTGGTGATTTTAAAGCCTTGCTTGTTCATCATGCTACAGCTGTGTGAATTTTTACTGCAAGAAGAATGAAAAATGAGAAAAAGGAAAAGGCCATGTTATGCTAAACAAGCTCAGAACCTCTCTAAGTCTTTCAAAATGCCCCACAGAAGAGGCAGCTGAAATTTCAAAAACATGCACTGTCTGTATGCAGATGTGCAGCTCTTATGTAGCCATAAAATCTGAACCCACAGCTCTAATTTTTCTTTTTGTTGTAGCATTTCAAAGACTCATAGAATCACAGAATCATAGAATGGCTTGAGTTGGAAGGAACCATAAAAATTAGTTCCAACCGCCCTACATAGGCAGGGACTCTTTCCACTAGACCTGGTTGCTCAGAGCCACATCCAAACTGGCCTTCAACACTTCAAGGGATAGGAGGGGGCATCCATGATTTCTCTGAGAACAGGTTCCAGTGCCTCACCACCTTCACAACAAAGAACTTCTTCCTAACATCTGATCTAAATCTCTCTTTTACTTTAAAAGCATTCCCTCTTTTCCTAACACTGACCATGTAGATTCACTTCATAGAATCACAGAATAAGCCGAGTTGGAAGAGATCTATCAGTTATCATTAAGTCCAACTCCTGACCTTGTGAAGAACACCCCAAGAACTCCACCATGTGTCTGAGACCATTGTCCAGATGCTTCTTGAACCCTGCCAGGCTTGATGCTGAAGTGATCACTTCCCTGGGAAGCCTGTTCCAGTGCCCAACCACGCTCTGGGTGGAGAATTTTACTAATATTCAACCTATACCTCCATTAACTCAACTTCATGCAATTTCACTTGGATCCTGCCACTGGTTAGTAGAGTAGAGATCAGTGCCTGCCCCTCCTCTTACCTTCATAAGGATGTTGAAAACTACAATGAGTTCTCTCTCCCCTCAGTCTCCTCTTTTCCAGGCTGAACAAACCAAGTGACTTCAGCCACTCCTGATTGAGCTTCCTCTCAAGGCCCTTCACCATCCTCATGGCCCTCCTTTGGACACTCTCTAACAGTTTAATGTATTTTTTAATATTGTGGCACTCAAACCTGCACACAGGACTTCAGGTGAAGCTGCCCCAATGCAGAGCAGAGCGGGACAATCCCCTCCCTTGCCTGGCTGCCGATGCTGTTCCTGATGTCCCCTAGGACACGCTTGGCCGTCCTGGCTGCCAGGGTACTGCTGACTCAGGTTCAACTTGCCATAGATCAGGACCCCCAGGTCCCTTTCCATGGCACTACTTTCCAGCATCTCATTCCCCAGTCTGATCGTACATCTAGGGTTGCTCTATCCCAGGTGCAGAATTCAGCACTTTCCTTGTTGAACTTCATGTGGTAGGTGATTGCCCAGTCTTCTAATTTGTTGAGCTCTCTCTGCAAGGTCTCTCTGCCCTTGAGGGAGTCTACAGCCCCTCTCAGTTTAGTGAGTGTCATTGGCAATACTAATCTTAGAAATCCATGGTGAACTAAGGCTAATCCTGTCCAGTTAACCAGTTAAATTACATGAAAGTTAAGAAAGAGGAAGTAAAAATATTTTTCTTGTGCCATTGATGAACATTTTAACTCTCACTGAAGTAGAGGGTCATAGAATCATTAACAACCTTATGCAATTAATGATCGATTAAACATTAAGAGTTACCTTCTAAAATTAAATTGCTGGGAAAACTCTTTGACAGCAGTTGTAACCAATTTCCACTGTTCCTCAGCATTTAGAGATGAAGCACAAAGTTTAGATTAGCACATTTAGAAATGAAGTGCTATTTGGAAGACAGCAACTGGAGGGTTTGGGGTACCTTCCTTGACAGAGGAGTTTAGCTTTTTTCCTAAGGAAATTATTTTGGTAGATGCTGGGAAATGATGTGTAACTAGTCAGTGAATCTAATGATTTAAAAAACTACTCTTAATGAAATTTAGGATGAAATGTCACCCGCTGACTTTTTATAACTTTTAAGTAGGAAAAAAAATGCAGACTTTATACCAGCAAAGGCCTTATTTAACTTCTCTAGAAAATACATTAAAGATTATACACAGAAGCTCTATTATAGGATAATGCATCAATTCCCAAATGCCAGCAATAAAAATGTAAATAAAGAGATGCTAAGTGTTCTCATAATACATCTGAATGTTTAGAGAAACCAGTCTGCTTAAATTAATTTTTTAAAATGCCATTACTAGACTTAAAAGAAGACAATATCAAACAACATATGAACATAGTAAAGAAATTTTTCCAAGGGAAATAATGGACTTATGGGAGGCTGCTTATGACATGGATAATTTTGTGTGTTTGTTTAACAGGGAAGAGATAGTTAGCAGGAATTATCTATAATCAGAACACCTGCAAGACATTATTTTTTGGAAAAGTCAAAAGAAGAATTTCCAGTGACAGAGTGAAAATAATTAAAGAAAAGTATATTGTACTATTGCTTTTGTTCCTCCAGATTATTTTTGAGCTGTTAAAGAGGAATTCTTATTATTGAACCAGAAGGTGCTCAGTCATCTGTGGAACAGTAGAAACAATAAACCATTTTTTAATGGGTGTCAGCAACCTTTATCCAGAATATTCAAGCAGAGGAGTTTGAATGGGAGGGGAGCTCACAACAATATTGCACTTGGGACAGAGCGAAGTGCTTGTCTGATTGTTTACCTTGCACCCTTCTCTTTCTCTGGCACTAAAAATAATTTCCTACAGGTTAGTGTTAGCTATATATCTCAGGCAGTGAAGGAACATGTAAAGGTGTTCAGTTTCTCGTGTTGTCTAGAGAAGGAAGAAAAATAATCTTCTCATGCTTGCAAGTGGGAGTGGGGACAAAATGTGGGACAGTGTGCTGCCTCCACAGCATGCATCCTTACTTCAGACATGCAGAATTATCCAGGAGGACACTGGGCAATAAGCAGATAGTCTTGCAAGCCATTTTCTGCCTCGTAGGATGTTTTTGCAGGCAGCACAAAATGATGTTCTAGTTCTTGGTCTGGGTTCATTCATTTAAGCTTTTGCACTGATTTTCCTCCTTGTCTCTTTTCTAAGCATTGTGGAAAAAAATCCCCAGGACTATTCCACAAGGTCCATTTGCTGGACACCATACAGTTAGGTTTCTTACTAAATCTATTGCAATTGTTACTATTATTTTTCAGTGTTCCATAACTGTTTATTGTCTGAGATGGAATTTTTTTTTTCACATATGTTTTCAGCCAGAAGGAGACTTTAAATTTCCACCTATTTGCTGATTAAGGAAAATTCTTTCCAAAATAAGGCAGCTGCAGGACTCAGTGTTTCAGAAATATCTCTCTGAAACTCTCTGTGTTAATTTACAACATATGCACATCCTTAGAGAAACATAACTGATTGCTGGATTTCCTGTTTATAACAACAAGAAATACAGGGGTTTCTCAAACCAGTGGTTCCATTTTTAATTTTGCAGTTTTGTGATTTCAAAATTTAAATATCAGCTGGAAGTTAAAAACTGTGTTCAGCAAAATAAAAATAAAATTATTCAGACTATTTTATGTATCAAAACATTAAAGAGTATCATAGTTTAACCCCATCTAACAATTAAGCCCCATGCATCTGCTTGTTCTCTCCCCACCCTGAGTAGGACTGGGGGGAGAATTCGAAAAGTAAGAGAGAAAACTTATGTTTAATAGTTTTAATAAGCAAATGTATAAAAGAGAAAGCAAAAGCAATGCACACAAGCAAAGCAAAACAAGGATTCCATTCACTGCTTCCCGTGGACAGGCAGGTGTTCAGCAAACCCTAAGAAACCAGAGCTCCATCACAGTTACAGTGACTTTGGAAGAAAAATGCCATGACTCCGAACATCCTCACTTCTTTCTTCTCCCAGCAGTAAATGCTGAGCATGATGGCATGGGGTATGGGATATCCCTTGGGTCAGTTGCGTTCAGATGTTCCAGTTGTGTGCCCTTCCAACTCCTCGTACACTCCCCATCCTCCTCACTGGTGGGGTTGGGTAAGGAGCAGAAAATATCTTGACTCTGTGCATGCACTGCTCACCAGTGACTAAAATATCTCTGTATTGTCAATGTTGCTTCCAACACAAATCCCAAACATGGCCACATACTAAGTACTGTGAAGAAAACTAACTCTACCCAGTCAAAACAGCATTAACATGATTTTGAAGTTTACTGCACCTTTACTTGATCCCATCCATCTTTGTGGTCCATTGTACATCTCTTTAAAGCTATCACATTACTAATTGAAAAATTGGAAACAGTCTGCTGTAATTAAAAACAGCAAGAGTTAGCCAGAAAAGAAGGTATATGTATAGAATACCAAACCGCATACTCTAAAAGCTCTCTGCTCTGAAACAAAGAGGAAGTTATACAGAGAATAAGCAGATGATTATGGTCAGTATTTAGAGGAAACATTTTAATTCTAAAGGCTGAACTTTCTATACTTCATTCATAGCAGTGCATTGACAAGAATTGACTCATTACTAATTTGGGTGCACCTGTAAAATTGTTTCAAAACTGTGTATGTTATGTAGCTATGCTTTAGTATTAGCACCCAATGAAGATATGATACTGCAGAGTCATTTACTCAAATTAATACATGCAACGTTTGTAGAAATACTAATGACATAGTTTGAGAGTTGTAGATGAAAAATCAGGGTGGAAGCAGAGCTCAGTTCAGTGGAAGTTTTTTTTCCCAGCAGTTAAGCCACTGACAGCTTTTTTAGCCTTCTCTCTTCTTTAAACGAGGTTGGATCAATATGAAATACAAACTCCAGCTCTAACAAGGGCCTACTTGACATACATTTATATTAAAGTAGGTGATTCCTGTAAAACTGCAAATCAAAAAGCCAATATGAAAAAATAAATTTTTAAGATGGCTCTTTCAAAGTGCTGTAAGATCCCAAGACCTGATTGGATAGGTAGTTTCGGGGAAACAGGTCTACGTGTGACAGAGCTCTCTTCATTTTCTTGTAGAATGGTACCAAGGTGCATACAGGTGCTTTTATATGTTTTCATTCAATTTTCTATGTTGTTGATTATCAAAATTTAGTGGTGAGTGTTTCCAAGAGTTCATTTGAAAAATCATGTATTTTATGGTCAAGAAAAATGATATCTCCTAAGGGAAAATGGAAAAAAAAGCCATCTTTGAATTAGCTTGCAAGGTAGCAATTTTACCACTTCTTCAATTTTTGAGGGAAATGTCTTAAAACCTTAAAATGCTCGTGCTATTCCAGAGAAATTGGGTTAGCATCAGAATTATGACATGCACACTATATGCTCACTGTAATGTGAGTCTTTTGGACTGGGGAAGTTATAAACCTGAACTACGACTATCATTGGGGCAAGGTGGTTTTGAAATGAGCTTATAGTCCTTGATGATTAACTGACTTCTTTAAATGTCTGAATTTTAATTAGAATGATTTGACTGAACTAACATTAGCAATCCTATGATTCCACTGGTAGAAGAACTTGATCGGTGATAAATTTTGATCTTTATTTAAGAATCCCTAGTTTCATATTGATTAGAAGAGTGTACCTATCCAAACTGGCTTGGAAAAAATTTTGTCTTTGTAAAAAGAATGAGATTAAACCATGGAATCTAATGGTTTGTTTTCTCTTGATAATTTATCATTTTATGCTGTGTTCATGTTAGGTTGCAATAAAAACTCTCTAAGTGAATCATCATCTTAGTTATCTTTGTCCTTTTGAATATTTTCTGCTTTTGTTTCTGTTCTTTTTTAACTTTTTCAAAAATCTCAAATGTTTATAATGACTGTACAGGCTACACTTCAACCTTTAAAGAACCCTAAACCAGAGAACAAGAAACTAATAGAGGTGGTTGGTAAACAATGCTATTTAATTATTGTGTCATATATTTCTCTGGTCTTCCTTCCTTTTCCACCTTGATCTATGGAAGACCATGTTGAATCAATCAAATAAAGTCATTGAAAAAGAAATATACATTTGTCATTAATAAAGTTAAAATACATTGTCCTTTGTATGGACCTGGCTTTCATATAGCATAACAAATGAGTATATATTGAATATAAATATTTGAAAATGAAGTGACTGACTCAGACATTGTCGTGAGGATGCCATTTAGTTAGAGAATTTCTAGTCTGCATAGGAAAAATGAGAACACTTGAACACTGGATGAAAAAGTATTTTCAGATGTTATATGAAGTCACACATCTTTTTTCTAAGATGGATGGAAAAATTAAATGCAAAAACATTGAGGTTTTTTAAATAAAAACCTAAATATCTAAAAATATTATTTAGATTATTGCTAACTGAATCATATAAAATCAGTTTCTGATAATTTAAGCAGAAAGTTTTACAACCCAGAAGGATACATGGTTTATGGTAGATGTGAGGATGTCTGAAAATGGACTTAATTTTAACATTTTATACAACTGTTGTTTAATAATTTATTTTCTATGTGAGAGTCATGTCATGAAAATTTGCACTTATGTGCACATGAGCCTCCACATGAGTTCTGAGTCCTGAACTTTTGCTTAATAGGGCATCAGAGACTTTCTGGCCTGTTAATACACTCTTGTTCACTTTCTATTTTGCTGGATTAGATTAACTGTCTAGAGCTTAAGGAAAATGAAAATTGACACAAAGCTCTACCTGTCTGCAAGGAAAAATAATTTTACGTGAATATGGAGGTCAGTGGAAAATTATTAATTTTATGCTCCAGTTACTTTTATTATTCAAATATAGTACCCATACTACTGCGGCTGTATAAGAAGAAAAAAAGTGAATATGCATTTTTCTTCCAAAGCTGTTTGACTTTTTTTTTTTATAACTGCAATCTTTGTTTTGCATATAAATTAAAAGTCAGTTCTCTTGTTATCCATAGCTTAGATTCTTACTCTCATGCAACACTACGCACTGCACTCCTCACTACAATGCTTAGACAGACACTTCAGGGACTCACACTTACTGTCGCTCACTGTTCACATCATGTTGCATATTTAAACATGAGAGATTTAGAATAAAGAGGCTAAAATAAGACGTTACCCAAAAGGACGAGAAAACCACTCCATAGCAAAAATGTGGGTGGCAGTTCTGTGAAGGGATAATCTGGGAGTATCCAGTTTGCCCAGTCTGTGCTATGACACATAGCCCACAGCAACACATCCCCTTTCATGGGACACTGCTAAGAGGTTTTCCCCTGGTGTGATGACTGCTGTGGAGAGCAACCAGGAAAAAGAAGAACATGATTGGGAAAAGACAGCATGGGAGGAGGAGATCTGCACTGAGAGTATTGACTCCCATGATGCGAGGTAGGGCTGGATTTAGCCTGGAGATTGAAAGATGCAATCAGTAGGCCAGAAGAGAAACACAGGAGGGGTTTTTCTGTAATAAATGAAATTAGGGGGATAGTTCAGTATTAAGACTGATTCCTCAGGATTTGTCACTATTGCATGATCATCCAGGCTCCAGACATGATTTGATTTGTTACCAAAAGGAGTCAAAAGTCTAGCCATAGACAACCTAATTAAGACTCATAAGTGGACAAAAATGTGCCACCAGGTAATGTCTATCCTACCTGAAAAGCTCTTTATCTTTGAGAAGCCTGCTTTTGTTGATTGAGAGAGCAAATAATCTGCAAGCTAAATATATTTAATGAGATGTTTCCACTGTAAATACCACACTTGACACAAGATAAAACTATTATAGGCTATTAGTTAATCTGCTTCTGCTTTGTCATAAAATGATTGCAGTTGTCAATGAGCAATAAATGTTCAAAACAACTCAGTATTAAGATAAAATAATGTTACATGATAATCATCAAGATCTTTACAGATAATCTTCGATATCAAAAAGTAGAAGGTTAAACTCATTAGGTGTAATCCATATGTTTCATTTCTATGACAGATTTAGTGAGTAAAAGAAAGCTATTTAAGTAACCCTTCTGATAATCAGAGTTTCTACAAAGAAGCTGAGAAGGTGACCTTTAAAAATATACACTGATTATTGTGTTTGTCAGTTTATTTTAGTGATACACAGAATCCAATGCTTGCCCATCTTTCTTCTTCCAGGATTCCGTCCCCTTCCTTTTGTTTCCCAACATTTTCTCTGTCCTGATTTCCTTTTCCTGGGAAAGAGAAAATTACTTTAAAACATATTTACAGGTACATAATTTCAGCAATGCTCTATTTATATGTGCTAAATATCAAGCTCACAGTAAAGTACAATGGAGTATTAAGAATACATTTTAAAAAAATAGGATTTAAACTTGTTCTTTAAAAAGTACTTGGGTGCTTTGCTGTATAAGAAGACTTTTCTATGTCAGGGTTGTAGGAATCAATCTGCAGTAAAATCTTCCCTCTTGCACATAAAGGTATTGTGAAAAGAAATTCCAGTATTCCCTGGCCACCTTCATGCACCTGCCAGCTGACCCAAATTCATAATACTCAAACTGAGAGAGCCATCATATAAGATGCTGCTTTCAGAGAAGTGGAAAACACCACTTTCTTGTATTTCTCTGATCTTAAGTTTGGAAATATTAACTTGAAATTACAATGAATTTATTTATCCTTGCAGTATGAAAGGATAAGGAGGATTTGGCCTTTAATTTGTAACAAAAGTTACAGATAAAGGATAAGGATAAAATTCTTTTCAGGATTACAAAGGTTTTAGCAGCTACTATGCATAAGAATATTGCTCTTTGCCTTCTTGATCATTTTCTTTAATGACAGCCAGAACATCCATTGTTGTCACAGTCTGGCTCTGATTTAAAAAGTGTAGCAACACAATGGAACATGCTCAATAGTGATCTTAAGCAGGTACTTGAATTTACAAATCAGCTGAAAAAAAAACAACTACAGAAAAATACCTTCAAATACACCCTCCAAACTTCAGCTATCTGAAATGGACAAGAGAAATAACTTCCAGATGCTAAAAGAGCCCATGCTATCTATCAGTCATGGAAAGTTCAACCCCAATGGACTTCAGCTATTTTTACTTCAGTGATGGACTACAGGGCCAGAGCAATTCTTCAGCTAACAAGATTCTGGTTCTATTAGTACATTCCAAAACAATATTCTGTAAAGATTAAAAAGTGCATTCATTTGTTCTATATTTATTGTGGCTTATTTTTGCTTATTATTGCCATTATCTCCTTGTGTTGTGGTCAGATTTGTGAAGGACATACATTTATTGTTTTTTTAGTTTTGCTATGGCCAATATATTTCTTTTCTACTTCAAGTTACTGGATATGCTGGATTTCATATCCTTTGTCACAGAATAGAGCCGTATTATGCTAGGTAATGCAGAAACAAAAAATACAAGGAGAAATTTTCAAGTTAAGGCTTTAATTTTACTACTTCTCTTACAAATCTCTCATAAGAGAGAACAAGCTATAAAATATGAAGATGTCAGGTGGAATATGATATGTAAATGACAAAAGTAAGACAAAAGCAAACAAAATAATGAGATGAACAAATGCAAGAAAATTATAGTTGTGGGTTCACTCTGGCTGGATGCCAGGTGCCCATCAAAGGCACTCCATCACTCTCCTCCTCAGCTAGGCAGGGGAGAGAAAATATAAGGCAAGTCTTATGGGTTGAGATAAAGGAAGGGAAGGATCACTCAGGAGGTACTGTGACAGGCAAAACAGACTCAGCTGGACAAAATTAGTTTAACTTATTTCCAATCAAACCAGAGTAGGGTAAAGGGAAATAAAAACCAAATCTTAGAACCCCTTGCCTATACCCCTCCCTTCTTCCTGATCTCAAATTCATTCCATATTTTCTGTCCCTCCTCCTCCACAGTGGCACAGAGAGACAGGGAATGGCATCTGTTGTCAGTCCATCACATGTTGCCTCTGCCACTCCTTCATCCTCAGGGAGAGAACTTCTCACACTCCTTACCTGGTCCAGCATGGGCTCTGTCCCATAGGAATGAGAATGTGAGTTCTTCCCACAGGTTGCAGTTTTTCCCAAACTGCTCCAGAATGGGTCTCTTCCATGGACTGCAGTCCTTTAGGAACAGGCTATTTCAGTGTGGGTGCCCCATGCAATCACAAGTCCTGCCATCAAACCTGCCCCTTGCTGCACCAGTCCGCAAGTCCTGCCTGATCCAGCACAGGCTTCCCACTGGGTCACAGCTACCTTCAGACATCTACCTGCACTAGTATGAGGCTGTCCCTCCATTGGCTGCAGGTGGATCTCTGCTTTCCTGTGGACCTCTATGGACCTCGCATGGTCTTCACCATGGGCTGCACGGAATCTCAGCTCCAGATCCTGAAGCACCTCCTCCCCCTGCTTCTCCACAAACCCTGACATCTGCCTGGCTGATTCTCTCACACATTCTCACTCCTCTCTGGTTGCTCCTCTGCAGAAATTTGAGTTTTTCCCCTGTCTTGAATACATTATCCCGGAGGTGCTACTCCCATTGCTGATGGGTGTGTCCTCAGCCAGTGGCGGATGCCTCTTGGAGCCAGCTGGCATTGACTCAGCTGAACATGGGGGAAGCTCCTGGCAGCTTTTCATAGAAGACAACCCTGTAGCCCCTATGCTCCAAAACTTTGCAACGCAAATCAAATAAAATGATACTATCAGAAAGCAGAGAATTTAATGGGAAAGTAGAGTTGCTAACCTGCTCAATTAATTCCAGATCTGATTTTCCAGTGTTGTGCCTCCATTTTATTGTTGTGCAAAGAATAATAAAAAAAGATGTTCTATGCTCAAAAAATCTCGTCTGCAAAATGAACAATCAAACCATTTAAAGAGATTTTTTTTGTTTTGTTTTAAGATTAGGAGATCATGCTGTGAAATTGTTCTGTTAGGAACAAAAATGGATTTCCCTCTGTAACCTGTACAAAGTTAAATTGCACCCCTGGAGATCTGCCAAACAACTGAAAATAATTTGAACAACCAGTGATCCATGTTGAGTGATCTTTACCTCCTCACTCTCTGCCTGCTTTTGTTCTTGGTTTGCAATTTTTCTTTAATCAGATGGTTGCTGCTTGAATTAAGAAGGATGACTAATTGTTTAAAAATATTTTAAACATCTTTTCAAGTACTCCATTATGACAAGTTATGTCAATGTTGCAATGCTTCACTTTATTTACTCTCCTATTTTGTTAATGACAAGTGAACTAAATGAACTGCAGTGTTCAATGCAATGTGAAGGGTTCTTGATGCACAGCTCCTGCTAATGATAAAAAAAAAAAATGTGGCTCATTTCCTGTATTATGTTAATACTAATATTTTCAGCCTTTCTTACTTCTTTGTAAACATTAGCTGTTAATCTGTAGAAGAGCCTTAGGAGGCAGTTTTACCTTTCCATACTACTGAAAATTTGCAAGTCCAGAGTTTGATCTCTAATAAATCTGGCCTGAATTTGAAAGGTCTTCACAACAAAGCAGCATCTGTCAGTAGAAGTGAATTGCTATCTGTAAACTCAGGTTATTTTATTGGAATCCCCAAATATGGATTTAGAAGCATAAATATGTGCACTCTGGAGAGGGGAAGGAATAAAAGCAGCCCAAATATCTGAGTATAAATATTTGAATTCACTCTGTCCCTGGATTCTACTTAGCCCTCTGAGCTCCATATATTTCCAACTTAATGCTTAAAAAACATTCCTTCACCATGAGTGAAAACTAAGAGTGAAAAAGTATTTGCACTTTCTTTTTCTGGTGTTAGTAACCACGTAGCGTGGAGGAGTATCCAAAACCAAAAAAATTCATTTGTCCATTTTTCAGAAATGGCTAGAGATTGTCTTTGTACTGAGACAATTTTTTTTTTGATGGAGGGAATTCTGAGAGAAGAGTGAAATGGTTGCCAGTGAAACCCAGCAGCTTCTAACCATGTACGACCTTCACTACAGCTTCTAACCATGTACCACCTGTAGAAACCCAGCAAATAGAGAGCTAATGTGTATGTCTCAAACACCAATGGCCATTGAGCCAAACAAGGATTGTTGTGTAAGAACCTGCTGTGCAAACTGGCAAGGAAAAAGCGGCTATGGCTGGTGAAGGGGCCCCGCTGTGGCATGCTGTGGCAGTACTTTTTTGTTGACAAATGTCCTTGTTCTGGCTCCTGCAGATAAGTGCAACACAGTACTGTGTAAGTGCGGGATTGAGGTCAATGGGAGGTGGATGAGAACACCAAAGATCCCTGAAGCCCTCTGATCCATTTCCAGAAAGGTCTAGAAGAATGGGCTGTGCATGGAAAGTGAGAAACTTATTTGCATGGAAAGTGAGAAACTTTGCCTCAGGGTAGGGAAAACTTACCTATTAAAAAGTATACCAATAAAGCCTGGAACGTGCTGCTCTGGACCCTGGACACCCAGTTGGCTGGACTGATGCTGGACCCAAGACAGGTGATCTCCTTTCCTCTCCTATCTAACTCTCTCTCCTCCCTCTTTTACTTTGTTTTTATTTCTTTCACTACTAGAAGTCAAGGGACTAGCTTATACTTATTTCCATGCTGTGTGTATAATTTGTTAACAAGACTTCATGTTTTCAGACCCTTCTGACTTTTGTTATTCCTTTTTGATCATAGGTATCAATGAATTTTGGGTTCTCCCTTTTTCTTAGGAGTGGAACATGACACCACCCACCACCATATTATCAGCACTCTTGAAACAATTCAGCAAACATAGTGCAAATATTTTTAAAGGAAATTAAACTGCAGATAGAGGCTATTCTCAGAAACAAGCAGTGATTTTTGAATAAAATGAGACATTGTAGAGCGTTCCATCTAAAAATTGTAAGCATCCTGAAAGCTTACATTACTGTAAGCATTCCTGAAAACCTGGTATCCAGTTGGGTATCAAACAAGAAAACATAACAGTTCAAGTGAATTTAAGAAAAGCCATGTGTAACCATGTCAAGGATCTAACATTAACAGATCTTAAAAATCTGTATTTTAAGGTGTGTTATTAAAAATCTGTATTATTAGTATTCATAGTAATATCACTAAAATATGTGGGGTCTTTTTCTGCCACTAAATAATGTTGTAGAATGCATTTAGGTCTTACAGACTCAGGCTACTTTATCATTTTTGGATTGGACTGTGCAGGTATTTGCTATAGTCACATTTTCAGGTCCTTATTAATTGAAGTGGTGAAGAATGGATGTAGTTAGCCAGTTGCAGATTGCCTGGTTGAAGAATCCTTCCCAGCATTTCCCAGCTGAAATGATGACTCTGAACCAGGTCATTAAAAAAAATTTAAATCCTCTTTTTTGTTTGTTTTAAGCATTCTTTACTTTAGTTCTCCACTGAGTTTCTGAAAACCATCAGTCTCTCAGTAGAAGAGTACGGGTGTCAATGTTCTTAGTGGAAGTGGTCCAGTAGACTCCCACTACTTGTCCAAATCCATACTGGCAGTGATGAGTGAGGTGCTCAGGCTGATACAAATTTTAGCAGCAGTATGTGGGTGTCAAAAGAATTGAGTGTGGAAGCTTCTAGTATGAGCAAGGTGGGGCTGACTGTCAATGTCAGATGATGGGAAAAATCATGCTTGCTAGAGAGGGAATAGTAATCAGACAACTGATTAAGGAGAGAAATAATTATGGAGAGAACTGATTAAGGGAAAGGAAGCCAACACTCATCAAGGGTAGCATGAGAGACAAGATACTAGAAGATACCTAAACTGCCAAAAGAAATGTGTGTGTAATTGTCTCCTCTAGCTTCAAGAAATGTTGATTGGGCAAAGTGCAGTATAGAGTGGGTGTTTGGGAAAACTGAAAACTGAGCAAGAAAAAAAGCTAAGGGACAAAATATGGCAGAGAGCTTTCTGAGGCAGAGCAGTATTTGAGAAACATGCAGCAGATAAGGCTGGACATAGAGACAAGCAACGACACCCTAGCAAAGCAGAGCAGAGTGGAGGATAGAAGAAATATCCCATCCCAGCACAGGAGAAATGAAAGAGTCTAGCTGAAAGAGTGGAAAATTTGTCTTAAAGGATTAAGAGTTCAGGGAAAGGGAGGTTTATTTGGTTCATTCAGGGTCATGCTTTTAAAGTATTGGTTGCTAAGTGCAGAGGTCTGTAGAGACAGAGGTTCTTTACTGCCTGATCAGTTGTTTCCAAATGAAAAGTTAGTCTAAAGAATAGCAATATGCAATGAAAGTGACAAAAATTGAAAAAATTATACATTTTTTATTTCTCCCTTTTAGCTTCAACTTTATTCCCTAGATAAATGTCCAGCACTTAAATGGAATATGCTCACACTGTAGCTTAGACCCAAGAAAGGTGTTTACTTTTCTAAAAATATATTTTTAAAATATTTTCTCATGATGGGAGGAAAACACTATTTATTGACTGAAAATTCCTATGAAAATTGACACTACTCTGCTACCCATTACTTTGCCTTCTTTTTTTCCTTTTCTGCATAGCATGCCTCCAAGTAATGCTATTCCTCCTTTAGACCTCCTTATATAGTATCAATGAACTTATGAAGGTCACAGTGTATTTATCTCCCTTGTTCACCATCAGGCCAGACTGGTGGGGACAGCTACCATGCTTGTAGTGAATTACAGATCAGTTGCAGAAAATAACAATGAGATTTCATATTATGTTGTCTTAAAGGCCAAATATGTTTATTAAGACCACCATATTAATATGTGAAACTATAGGAATTGATAGTAATTTATCATTTATTACAATACTTTGTCAAATTTTACTCTGTGCTTTTTTTTCATTGTTTTGTTGTGATTATGTTTGTTTTAATATGTTTGGATGGTTATAATATTGGTTGTTTATAGTAATATGATATAACCATGTTGGTTTAATTTGATGTGCAATATTTTGGGAACTATTAACCAAGCTGTTAATGAAGCTCTTCAAAATTAAGAGTACAGAAACCAAGAAGGTATACAAGAGTATTGCAGTTGTTACTGTAATTCAAAGACTGTGTTCATCCTTCTCTTACACTGATGTAAATCAGAAATGGCTTCTTTTCAGTCCATACATATTTTTTATTCGTATACACACAATGTTAAATTATTATAAAACTCATGCAGATTTTACCTTTATTCTCCATTAATTTGTACTGCATAGTGATGTGTTAATTTTGTTCTAAGATCTACTGTAATTATTATGTCTTACAGTGAAAAATACTGCACAAAGTTTGGAAACACTTCAACTTCAGTTAAATGAGTAAGGATTTTTCTTTTGATTTTTGTGAGTTCAGGAAAACACAGTCTTTTTGTTCCTTTCTCATTTTTGTTTGTATACTACGAAAGACAACCACACCAGAGTCCTGTAAGGGAAAAAAAAAGATCTGTTTTTAGGGTGTAGGACTATAAAAGGAGAGTTCTCCCTCTTCTGCGCAAATTTGAGATTTGGAAGTTCATGTGACCTATCTGATCTATTCCTGTCCCAGCCATTTTTTCTGCCAGACCTCTTCACTTGTGGAAGAGTTCCATGTTATAGTGTTTTGCACTGGATGCTGTATAATAAGACTCTTCTTTTTTTTTTTTTTTTT
>VZTJ01006819.1:716105-735493 GCA_013397795.1 Orthonyx spaldingii | reverse complement strand
TTTTTTTTTTTTTTTATCTTCAAGTCCTGTTTTAATACATGCAATGCTACTGAAGGAACTGGAAACAGATATTTCCATCAAAGTTGAAAATTGTTTTCAACAGCAAAGTTTACTTTCCTCATTGTATGCAAAGCAAGTTCTTGGTGGTTCAACTTCTTGGCTTATATGCTAAATTAAGCACAGCAGATAATTCCTCCTCAACTTCTTTGTTTGCCTTTGAGCCTCTACAACTGCATCTATGCAGCCTGGATACCTAAAAAGCAGCAAATACCACTGCAGAGGCTAGACCTAATTGCTTCTAATTATATGTAGCTAAAGTAGGAACTATTTCAAATTAAGCTCTTTTGGATCCTGGTGTGTTGGTTTACTATCCAAAGACAATTACTATGGAGAATATGTATCTGAGGTTTGCACCTATTGGTGATATCACATTAAAGCATGGTTTTTGAGGCACCAAAGCATAGTTTATAATCAATGTGTTTCCAACTTGAAAGTGAGAAATGGCCTGTATAAAAGACAGAGGTAAAAAATATGAACAATTGTAGACAAGCTTTAAAATACCATCAGAAATATCCAGCTCACTTGTAGAGTTTTGTCTGTCTGTCTGAAATTCAAGAATAGACTAATGGTGTATCACGTGCAAAAGATTGTCCTGTACAAGGCAAATGGAAGACATTGCTAATTTTCAGAGTAAACTGATATAGCAGTTTAACATGCTATATATTAATATACTCTTTGCCTACAGAAAATTCTTCTTTGACGGAAACATACAGAGGCAGAATAGTTTGCAGTTTAAACAAGCATATATAAATAAGGATGTTGTATAGTCAACTACTTTTTTTATTCTATGAAAACAAAAATTTCACTGAAACTTATGTAAACTTTGACACATCTACTGTTTTTTTCCTTTAAGTTATGGTGACTATTGTAAAAATGGCAGAATATTTATACTTCATTAAATAAATGTATAAAAAATTTACTTAGAATGTCTTCATTATTGCATACAGAGGGTAAGTTTGGCTAAGCAGCATGGTTTTTTATATAACTTATGGACAATGGCAAGTGAAATCCTCCAATGCATGCATTTGATTTCCCTGTCAGATAGAAGCAAACATGCTTATTAACTATAATAACTCTGAATCTTTAAGGCTATCATGTCAGTCAGGATGTACAGTCAGATGTAGATAGCAGAACTTTGACTCAGCATGTCACTTCTTACCTTGCCAAGCATGAGAAATGTGAGTAATGAGACTTGCAAAATGAAATATTGCCTGACAGTAGCCTGCCTTCCAGACTGAAGAATCCTACTATAAAGCTACCTTGACAAAAAGTGTATCACTCTTAGGGCCTTTCAGATTAGTGGAGTGATGCAGCTTTATTATCAGACATTGTTCAGTTCATCATAAACGTCTCACTGCCACTGCACCTTATGTGAGAAAAGGGCTATATAAAAGTATACTATATTCCAATCTAATTCACACAATGGCTTTCTTGGTAATTAAGATCCAAGTGCTGTTAAATTTCTAGGGGTTTTCTATTACCAGTATGAATCAAATGATTTCAAATGGCTAGATTAAAGCAATTGGTGTCACTGTTTAAGAAGAGAAGTGGAAAGGGATCTTTGAAAAGGAATAAATATTATTTAGAGACTCAATTTATTTCTAAGTGACCACCCCAAATTGATCTGGAAAAAACAGATGGAAAGAATATCTTTATTGCTTTTCAGCTGATGACAGTATGTCTTTAAAATCCACCATTAAAAGCCTGTTCAGTGGCCATAAATATAAGCCTGGAGAATCGAGTTTGCAATAAAATACTTGATGTTGTTGCATGGAAGAGATGGGAATTTGACAATGAAAATTGTTTTATTCATGCTTTAGATCTTTTGAGGGAAATTATTCACTCTGTCCCTTATTGCATAGGCTGTACCCAAGAATATTCATAGATGTTTCCATACAAAGGACCTGGCCAGAATAATGTTCATGACAATGATGTGAAGGCAAAAATACACCCTCCTCCCTAGCAGCCACACTGCCTAGTTTCATAAACTCCGCACAGAAACCAAGAAGACTCTGTCTGGCATACTGGAAGAAGGGAGGAGGCTTAGCTCCTACCACTTAAGGTCTTTATGACATGCAGGCATACAGTATGAATGACTCACATGTAGCAAAGCTCTCATTTGAGGAGTCTAAAATCTGTAATATTCTGCAGAAATACGTGTATGAGGCAGCACATTCAACCCAAAACTGGTCCTCTTGAAAAGCTACACGAGAACTGATCCTACAGTTTTGTCATTGTTTCTGTCCTCCATGCACCCTTTCCTTAGGCATTTATATACATTGATAAAATCCACTTGACCCTTTTCTCCATTTGAATCATCCCAGGTCTCTCAGCATTTTCTCACAGGAGAGTTGCTCTGATTCCTCAGACGTCTTAGTGGTCTTTTGCTAGACTCTCTCCAGTATGTCCATCTCTTTGTTGTACTGAGAAGCCCAGAAGCAGTCACAGTACCCCAGGTGTGGTGACACCACGGCTGAATAGAGGTGAAGACTTGCCTCCCTCTCCTGCCAGCAGCATTCTTCTTGATGCAGTCCAAGATACTCTTGGTCTTTCTTGCTGTAAGGGCATATTTGCAGTATCTTTGCAGTGTTATTAGGCTTTCTGATAAATGAATCCTCTAATAAACTAAAAATATAGAGCTTTTAGTTTTAAGTCAGATGATTGTGTTATTTTGTAGTTGGAGAGCTAGGCGGAGTTCTTTTTTTCATTTTTATTTCTGTTTTGGTTTTCAAATTCTAGGAGTATATGTCCACTCCCTGATATTTTGACATCTCTCAGCCTTATTATAGCCACCTCATTCTCCTAAAGAGTAAGTCACTTCTGTTAAGTTTGATATCCTTTTGTACAAAGAAACTAGTTCCCTAGCTCTTGTTCAGTCCACTGTATTTCTCTACCTCTTAACAACCATTCTTATGGTGCTCTAGTGCAACTCTACACAATCTGACATTCGTTCCATCTTTTCCTTCAAATATCTTCTTGCCATTTGGAAACATTGAAAAAAGAAATTACACAGCTTGAATTACTTTTCTTGGAATACTGACTGACCAACTAACCTTGACCAAAATTATGCTGAAGTGTATGTTACAACCTCTCAAGTCACTCTTCCCCTCCTGTCACAGCCAACAAATCACAGTCAGCAGAAGAAAAGCTAGTTGACCCTTCAGTCCTTTAAATGCAAAGTGGGATTCTGTAGAGCAAAAGTATCAACCTAATAATTAAAAATAACTGGCCAGCCTTTGCCCTAAGCCAGCTAAACCCATAAGACCTTCTCTTTTGTCAGTGCTGCTGCTGAGAGCAGCAGTCTTCAGCAGACAGAGAGCTGAGATGGTGAACTCCTCACTACTTCTTGTGTGTCCTGCCCTTAGTTTCACTAGTTAGTTTAGCTAGGTGGTGGTGGCATGATGATTGTATTCCTACCTCATCTGCCCAAAATCCAAGGTGCGAACTCAACTAGGCATCCATCTCCCTTCTCTTCACATTTCTGTATTCTCATCCTAACACACCTCCATGAACCTACAATCCCCCTGGGTTTCATTGAAGGAGGAATTTACTGGTGTCCCCATCTGAGATGTACACACGCCGCCTTGTATTTAGCCAGGATGAATAATAGATAATGAGGTATCACAGTCACCACTAGAGAGAGCTCTGGTACTAGAATTATGATCAAGCCCTATTTTATCTAAGTTCCTATTGCAGAGTTCAGGGGCAGTTGCTCGAATGGATGGAGTGTCAAAAAGGGAAGAGCAGTACAAAATAGAAGGAACTGCAGTGTGTTGGGGAAGGTTTTAGACTTATTGGACTCTGATTGGTCTACAGAAAAGAGAGTGTTTTTCTAGTTTGGCCTCTTTCCACTTTAATTCAGCAGTTTTTTGACTTTCCACTTGCAATACTTATTGCTGCTCAGCTGCTCTGGTTCATGGTTTATGACTTGATATTGCTTTCAAGAGAATATAGGATGAAAATAGAATACTGGAATTTTGGGGGGAAAAGGTGATTTATGAATCATGCCATTTATTGTTGGTTAGGTACTTCAGTAAAATTTATGCAATTTTTAGAACTCAGTACATCCATGTAGCTTGACTATTTAAATGGGAAGTATCTTTGAGTAGAGAAAGTACTTGTATTCTTCTTTCATTAACATGAGAAAATAAATATACTGGGGATACCAACACTGTGCAATAATCTTTGTGCCTTTATTATCACAGTCCAATACATCTTTACTGAATGGAAGATATGAATACCATCAAGATAGGGACTGACAATGCTTCAATAAGTAAAGCCAAGTAGGCAACTCCATTGTTTTTATAAATACTGCAGGAAAGGTACCATAATTTGTTCAATATTCTTCTAATAGACTCTTAAATATGATCTCTGTTATTTCATCACAATGACTGGTGTGGCCCTACCACATGTTGGTAGGACCAACATGGCAAGCTGTGTGAACCGTGTGAGTAAAACAAGGATCAAATACCCTGTGACAAAGCAGAAGCCAGTGTTCAAAGCCTGTATTTCAAAACGATATTCAGCCCCCATTAATTCCATGTGCTTCAGAAGAATATAATCCCTCAGAGCTGGATCAATCATCCCAGCTGGGAAGAATGACAGCTTCAGAATGTCTCTATATTTGTTCCTAGTTATTTAGTTGGGATTTCTTTTTCAAAATACACCTAACCTTCTTCATAAATTTTGTTCTGTGGAACTCTGAGAGCAGACACTACCCTTCCACTTTTAGCAATAAAGTGACAGTGCTTCAATTTTCCTTCCAAGAGAGTTAGGTGTTCCTTCACCCTCCTCTGTAGGAGCAATCTGCAAACACAGGCAGTCTGCCCACCACTTCATTACCTCTTTCACCCAGCTTGGCTGAGATCACTTTCAGGGATGGGGCATTCATAACTTCTCTGGGCAACCTGAGCCAGTGCCTCACCATCCTCACAGTAAAGGATTTCTTCCTAATATCTGATCTAAACCCACTTTCTTCCAGTTGAAATCAAATACTCTTTGTCCTCTTGCTATGTGCCCTTGCAAAAAGGCCCTCTCCAACTCTCTGGTAGGCCCTTCTTAGGAACTAGAAGGCTTCTGTAAGGTGTTTCTGAAGCTTTCTCTTCTCTGGGCTGAACCACCTCAAATCTTTCAGCCTATCCTCATAGGACAGGTGCTATAGTTCTGTGATCATCTGTATCTTTTGTGTTTCGTCTATTGGCTCCTTCGGGCCACCGAATCCAGCCCTCAGTAGCTCCTTATCCCAGGAGCTCTGTTCCTGGGCTGAACGGTGGCAGCTGCTCGCTGGTAGAAACAGACGGACCAGTTGCGTTTATATCAGCGTTCCTTTATTCTCCCTCATGGAGGGAAAAGGGTCACGCATAGAACAATCGGTGTTGGGGAGAACCTGGCAAGACTGGTGCAGCCCACCTCTCGCCCAGGTCTTTTATGCCCTCTGTCAGTGGAGGGCAAGGCGAGAGACAAGCCAATAGGCAGATGACTGGCCCATGACATCTGGCCAGTCCTGGGTGAACAGGGGAGGGACAGGTGGAAAGCAGAGCTGTGAGTGGCCAGGCCACCGGGGGAATCCTCAGTGGCCTGCACACTGCTACAATCATCTTTGTGTACCTGCTCTGGATTCATTCCAACAGGACCATTTTGTTCTTATCTTGGGGGCTCCAGAGCTGGATGGAGTAGTCCAGGTAGAGTCTCATGAGAGTGGAGTTGAGGGGGAAAATCCCCTCCCTTGCCCTGCTGGCCACAGTGCTTTGAATGCCACACAGGACATGGTTGGCCTTCTGGACTGCAAGTGCACATTGCAGCTTATGTTTTCATCAACAAACACTCCCAAGTCTTTCTGCTCAGGGCTGCTCTCAGTCCATTCTCTGCTCAGCTTGTGTTTGTGCTTGGGATTGCCCTGAGCCAAGTGCAGGACCTTGCACTTGGCCTGTTGAACTTCATGAGGTTTGCATGGACCCAACTCTTAACACTGCCAAGGTCCCTCTGGATGGCATCCGTTCCCTCCAGTGGGTTGACCATACCACAGTTTGGTGTAATGGTCAAATTTGCTGAGGGTGAACTCAAACCCACTGTTTGTGTCACTGACAAAAATGCTAAACAGCTTTGGTCCCAACAGGTACCCCTGAGGAACGCCGCTCGTCACTGGTCTCCACTTGGACAAAGAGCTATTGAAGGCAACCCTTTGGCTGAAATCCTCCAGCCGCTTCCTTATCCCCTCAGAGGTCCATCCATCACATCCACTTGCCTCTCTGATTTAGAGACAAGTGTTGTTTGGAACAGTGTCAAATGCTTTGCACAAGTCCAGGCAGATGACATCCGTCATTCTTCCCTCACCAATCACTTCTGTATGCTATCACAGGTCACCACATTTGTCAGCAGGCAGGATTTGCCCTTACTGAAGCAATGTTGGCTGCACCAATCACCCCCTTATTTTCCATATGCTTTAGCACAGTTTCCAGGAGGATCTGCACCATGGTCTGACAGGGCACCAAGGTGAGACCACCTGGTCTGCAGTTCCTCTTTGACCCCTTTATTTTTTTCCCCTTTTTAAAAATTGGACTTTTGTTTCCTCTTTTCCAGTCTGTTAGAACTTCACTAGACTGCCACAACTGCTCAAATAGCACAGATAGTGTCTTAACTACTAAAAGAACTGTTAACTTGGGTCATTTCAGAATGCTTCTGTATTTTTACCATGTGGGGGTGTGCATGAGGGTTGAATATGTCTTTCTTTTCACCCTCAGCACTGGTATCTTTCTTGTTTATTTCAGGATTTTTGTGGAGAACTAGATATTGCAATTTTTTGTTTATGGCCAAACATCGTGTAACTTCAGGTAACTTACAACTTACAAGAAGAAAGTTAATTAACTTTTCAGTCCTTGTTCCTTGAAGAAATTCCACCAGAGACCTAAAGAGCATATCAGCTGACAAACCAGTGGTGAATGATTTTACTGATTTTTACTGGAAAATCTTAGCTCATTTTGTATATTAGACATTTTTTATTTGGATAAAAAAATGATTGGTAGAGTTCAGGAGAATATAGAGTCTAGAAGGAACAGTGGTCCTATACATTTTCCAAAGATTCAGAAATAACAAAATTGTAGCCTTACTGACAACACGTATCAAGATGTTGAGACTGGAAAATACAAAGGAAGAATTGGGAATACCTGAATTAAAAATGAGGTTAAAAAAGTTTTAGTTGCAAGAGGAGAAAGTTAAGACAAATATGAGAAATTAGCATAAATGTTTAGAAATACATCCAAAAACAATTGAGAAGCAAATATCTTACAAAAGACAGAGAGAATGCAAGGCTTGGAAATGCTTTTGTTTAAGAAAATGAAGGAAGTGTGGAGTCTTTTTATTGTGACAGAGGGGGTATGCAATTCAGAGACAGATTTGTTGGGGTGGTGGGGTGTCTGTAATAATTTTTTAGGACCCTGTAGAAGCCAAGAATATAAAGGGCTAAAAGACAAGAAGATAAAGGGCTAATATGGGGGTCTCAAACGGTGTTAGCTGGATGGCTGTGGAGCCAGTCAAGGATTGTTGGTAACAATCTCTTTGCCTCAGTTCACTGACAAAAGGGAAGAAATGGATGCCACGTGTCATGGAATCATAGAATCATAGAATCATTGAGGTTGGAAAAGACCTTTAAGATCATCAAGTCCAACCTTCAACCTAGCACTACTGTTATGTTCAATCTTGATTATAATATGGTTTTTGGTGTTCGAGACCTTCTGACCTCCTACAGCCTGGTGCAAGGTGAGAATGAGACCACTCTGAGGTAGGTACAAAAACGGTTGGTAGGATTCTGGAATGATCCTAACTTTGCAAACAACTCAGAAAGCTCACTATGAAGAAAAGGGGGAAACAGCTGGAAAGCTATTAGTGGTATAATTGAAATAATCTTTCAACCTCAAACACATCCTCATTTTAACCAAAGACATATCAGAAACCTGAAATACCTAAGTTTGCTTACTCTCTAAAGAAGAAGGGAGAGCATGTGAGTGTATGGAAAGAGGGGAGAGATGACATCTGACAGTCCTCCAGTTGATCAAAGGCTGGTACAAAGTGGGCAGAGGACTGACCAGCAGGCGGGAGGGCCAGCGAGCTGCAGGGACTTGCTTTACCTCACAAACTGCTTGAACTCTGCATGAAGCTGATTTGAGAGCAGTGGCAGTCACAGTTTCATCTGTAGTCCCCTGCCTAAACATTTCCATGAAGCCTGCCCTTAGAAGTAAATATACTGTGCAGAGGGAGAAAAATGTGTAGTGCCTTGAAAAGTACAAAAAAAGTAGCAGATTTTAAAAATTACGGTATATCTATCTAAAAAGTACCAGTTTCACAGCTGTAACCATTACCTCTTTATAGCATCTTTTATAAACAGGCCCTTAAAATACTCATGGGTTTCTTTTCAGAAAAAAATGCAAAACAAACCTGAGATTTGAATGAGCTCACTTGAGTCAATAATATTATGCTGATTTAACCCAGCTGAACATCTGTACCAGGATTGTATATAAAGGACTATAACACTATTCAGTAAAATCAAACACATAACACAGCTTAGCTACTCTAAGCAAGAAATTCATGTCTCTAAAGAGGCTTCAGTATTGTCTAGTGAACTGCAGTGTTTTGAAATATAACTATTGTCATATATTTTACCTGCTCCACAATCCTCTTTTGTGTAGACTCCCTTTCATATGAAAAATCCCCAGAAACCATACTGGGAAAAAAAGACTTCAGCACTCATTTTTCACATTGTTGGTATATTCAACAGATCAATGACATTGTCTTCATTTATACCAAGAGAAAATAGTGATTTAAAAAAATTCTGTTATAATTGAATTAGAATTAAAGAAAAGAAGATAAAACTAAGGAATAAAATATATTATTAAAAATTTCTTTTCAAGGAAGGTTTGGAAAGAGAAAAACAGTGAAGCAAAGGAGTAACAGAAGGAGTCTGTGTGTTGTAGAACCTGAAGTCTCTCACAATATGAGCAAAATTATATTTGAATACAGTAAAACTTTATACATTAAAAAAGCAGCAGTCAGTGTCATGAAGGGATTGAATGTACAGTTTGAATGCACTTCCAGTACACAAGGAGGAGACTTATAAAACAGGGAGGAAAAGGAAGGTGCTGAATCCTGCAGGGAACAAAGAAATCAGGCCTGGTTTTTTGCCTCTGGAAGAAGGTCACACTCTTGGACTGGGCTTTCATTTGGAAGGGATCTACATTTGGAAGGGACAGTCTAGTCCAAATGCCTGACTAATTAAGGGCTGATCAAGTTAAAGCATGTTATTGGGGGCACTGTCCAAATGCCTGTTAAACACTGTCAGGCTTGTGGCATTGAGCTCTTTTTTAAGAAGCCTGTTTTCTTGATTTGGGTTCCTGTGAGAGGCTTGCAGATTTCCTTGTCAGCCAAACTCTGAAAAGTGAGAAATTCATGGACACCACGGTGGAAGGTGCACATGCAATTTAAAGCTAGTAACTCAGGACTCTTTCTGTCACACAAGTGGAATGCAAACATTTATTTCAAAATAAATAGAGTCAGGGAGGTGGAGACAGAGACAGAGACACTAAAGCACGAGTTTCACAGCTTTAACTGCTATCTTTTCACAGAATCTTTTATAAACAGATCTTAAAATACAGGTTTCACTTAGGTAAAAAATGCAAAACAATGCTGAGATTTGAATAAGATCATTTGACACAGGAAAATAAGAGCAACAGCAAATGAAGATATGTAGGACTAAAGCTTTTCTGCCTAAAAGAAAATTCTTGGAGGGAATTAATGACCAAATTCTGACAATATTCTATGGTCAAACTCAAGTATTGGACGCTTCCTTAATTGAGTGGATGAAGAAAAAAGAAATTTTTGATGATTTGAACATCTGTAGGACAGATTGTAAAGACAGAAGAGTTAATTGTATGTGAATTTGTTAACCTAGATAGAAACTTGTAATTGTATAAACATTTGTTTAAAGTTAGCATTTGGTGTATATTTGAGCAAATTTCATTGGCATTCCTAGTCTTTACTTCCAGTTTAAAACAAATCACTATCCTTTCCAGCATAAGAACAAATGAAGAGCTTCATCTATGCAACTGCACTAGTACTTAGCTCTCATTGGACCACATAAAACAAAAATTTAGCAGGCCTTACAAATTAATTGTCTATTTTCTTGATATTGGTTGTCTTTTACAGGTGTATTTAACAGCATGATAATGTCAGCTTTTCAAGTCTGGGTAGTAACCAATTCTTATTAAAACTATACATTTGTAAATGAAACTTTAAAAGCTCAGAACCAGATAACAAAGGAAAAGAGAGAATGCATTGCACTTAATGGACTGGATTTTCAACCCAATCTCAAATTAGGCATGGCTTTTTAATATTTGAGTGTAGTAGGTCTACCAAGTCCTAAATATTTAGGACTGGCCTGTAGCAAAACTACATGAGAAAAAATAGAGGCTGAAAATAGAAGGAAATGAAGTATCATAAATCAGTTGATTTGAAACTGAGAAGAAAGCATGAAACAGGAGGTAAGAGTTTCAAAAATAACACCAATTAGTAGGAAAGAGGTCCTGACAAGAACATATCAGACAATATCTGGCTAGTTCTGAGGCAGCTGATGGTACTGTCAAACCCCATCTATCATGAAGGCAAACAGACATCTATCAAAAGTGGTGAAATTGCATAACACAACTTTTGGTCATAAAAGATGCTGAAACTTTGGAGATCTGGGCCAACAGAAAATGTACCCGATGTTAAACAGGTGAAAACTGTGGACAACTTGAAAAAAAATAATAATGTATGTTTTATGTTAAATAAACTAGCTTTGGAAATTCTCCAGCAATTCAAAAGATGTGAGAAATCTTCACAAAAACTTCACTATTACAGTCAATCCTTGTTTTGTCACATATATTTAAAATATGACAGAAAAGAGAATATTTCATCTTCGTATGATTTACCTAAAATGTAAAATTTAGCTTTTTGCTGTAGTTCTTTCCATTCCAGAACTTTTGGATATTTTTTTTCCCCAATCAAGTAAAAAATCTGAAACAAAGAATCTACTGTAGCGGCATTTTACTTTCCCAAACTATTTCAAGGCAGAAGAGTTTGGTTTCTAACAAACTCAAAGTGGTTTTGCCAGCACTCACTGTGGTTCACCTTTTTAAACAACATTCTGTTGACTGTTGAAGTAAAAACTTAGGCAAGACGAACATTAAAATACCTTGAATACTGACTGAGGCACAATTATTATAAAGTCTGGTTTTTCTCAATCCCCTTTTTTGATCCCTATTACTGTATAGCCTGATTTTATTCAGTGTATTTGTCCTCTATATAGAATGAAGGTGCAATTATTACACTGAATTCATAGAGCATGCTGAACTTTGCTAATGCTCCACCCACCAGACTAACCTTTCTCAGTCACTTATTTCTCTTTGGTATCCTACAACTAGGTCACCAGTTTTTTCTGCCACACACTTGTGAAGAAAAAGGGGGGAAGAAAGGAACAGATTTATTGTATCTCTTCAGGTTCACTATTGTCTCTCCTTCAGCAGGAATACCAGAAAGTTGTAAACATATATAAAACCTTTTAGTGTAAGTACAGTCTCTTAATTAAAACTACTCTCTCTCTTAAATGTAGCTCTTTCAATTTTAATCTAGTAACATTTTGCCCTGATGGCAGGTATCCAGATCCATCGTTACAGTGCAAGATGATTCAGTGGCTTTCTAGCCCCACAAGGCTATCTACTTTATCAAAAGTATGGCAGAGGAGAAGACAAGAAGTAAAATTATGAGGGAATAATTGAAACACAGGAGCTTAACACACCAAAACCAAAAAAGCTGACTCGATCAGTAAGTCAGAGCTGCTGACTGAAGTAGACTTCAAAACCAAATAACTTGGTATTACTTAAGGGAGTTGTGGCTAATGGCTAATTGTTGAAGAGGCAGAAAATAGAAAAATTGATTCTATCTTCAAGAGAGGCTATGAAAGACACAAATTTTCCCTAAAGACTGTACTGGATATGCTTTATTGTAGTCTGTTGCAGGCACCATTATTTTTCCTGTTTACTTAAAACTTTGCAATATTAGCCATTAAACTAAATTAACTAAGCACAAAAGTAAAAGCGGGGAGATATTTTGCCAAAATGAATGTTAACAGACAGTCCTTTTTTCCTTAGTTCCGATTTTGATTTATTTTTGAATAGTAATATTATGAAAATAAGACTGAGAGTCCCATTGATACTTGAAAATATGCTTTTTCTTCTTAACTGCACATTAAATTTTTCCCAAGCTACCTCACGAGATTGGTAATATGATGTGCAGTCTGTTACTCTTCAGTACATTTGACCAGATCAGTAGTATCTGAAAGTCAGTCAGACTTTTGAAATGTCAAATTACTGGACTGATTTCTGTCCTTGGTAAAGGATAACAGTGCATGTAACTGACATCCTGCTTGGTCTCAAACTGAGTGAATGAGCTTTGGGAACTCTGCAGAAGTTCCTAACTGGTCTCTCCCATCTGGAATTATCTCTGAAGGTTATGCAAAAACCATGTAAACACACTTCTGTGGTTACTGCACATGTCAAGTCTGCTGCAAGGATAGGCAGGACAACACTGATTCTCAAATTACCAACCTACAATTTCTCCTGAAGGATAAACTCTTTTTTATTAAGACACACTTCTAATAGATATAAGATGTCAATCTTCTAAACTAATATAAAGTCCAGTTCTTTTTTTTCTGAGGAAAGGTAATTGACATAAATATGAATTAAGTATCCCTCAGTATATGTAAAACAAGGAGAAATTTTGGAAACTCAGGGGAACAGAACATTAAAAGCTTTAGGCACCAGGATGTGTGAGAATATTATCAATGCCCACATTTTATAAATCATTAAGCTACTAACATTCTTATTAGGGATTTGGTACTGATATTGTCAGGCTGAAGAAGATGGGATAAGTGACAATATAGCTTTTATACCCTAAAGCAGACTGTTATTGGATCCAAATTTGCCAAGGAATAAAGCAACAGCACTGATAGCAAAAGAACCGAATAAACAAGGTGACAAAACCTAACAGGAAAAAAATCCAGCCATGCTGTACATTCTTAGCTGTCAGTTTGGCTTTATTCTGAGCTAAATTCAGGAACAGTAAGTCTTCTATCTCTAAATTACAACATTTGATCATATTTTAAAAGCATGCGCCTACCACCTGTTCTTACACTGATGAGCACCTGCATGATTTCCATTTTACCAAGGGAACTATCAGTATTGTAAAGCAAATCTCAGTGTGAGCAGTCGTGGCATTAATGAATATCAATAATAGGGGCACTGATGATCCAGCACTAGCATGCCTGTCACTTTTGGTAATCAGGATTCAATTCCTTGCTCTGCCACCAACTTCTACAGCATTAACAAAGTTATGTAAGTTAAATCTGTTTGGAAGATGTAGATGAATGTGAGTTCAGTCTCACAAAGTTTTAACTGAGCACTCTGGAAGCTCTTGAGAAACAATAGTTAAGACTACTAAACTATCGATTGTCTTTCAGGAATTGTGTACCATGTCACATTAGAGCAGCCATTTGGCTTCTGATCAAGAACTGGCTCATATCCTACCATATGATGGCACACTGAGTTCATGTCATAGACTCCCAGTAATCTCACACTATTCCAATTTTGAGTTAGCATATTTTGAGAAGTGATTTCTCTTCATTTGAGACATGGTAAATCACCTTACCTCACCATCTGCTTCTACTCTTTGGCAAAGCCGAACAGTAGGAGTCAGGTGACATTTCCCTTAAGTCATGCTGTATCATTTATCACTGTGATAGCTGATAAACCACTATGAATGGTTGCATTACACAGGCAGTTTCTGTGAGTCATCTGAAAGCCTCCACTGCCCTTTAGAAACACCAAAGCCAACACCAATTTGGCTGGTCAAGCTGACACCGTCGGGAATTCTTCTCTGAGAAACTCAGATCTGAAGTTAAGCGGTACAAGGGACATAACTGCAATATTGCCTGTTGCTTCTCTTCAGCCTCAACCACAACCTTGTCCAATCCACAACCCGTTTTTTTTTTTTTGTCAGTGAAGAAGCTACAAATATGTGGCCCTTTCCTTTCATTTAGACTGAGGTTATACCACTTCTCCTAAGCCTTGCAATGATTGACATTTAAAAGTATAGAATTCCCTTACCTTACAAAAGCAGGGGTCTTTAAACAGATGTAAGGTACACCAAAAATATGGGCAGGAGTTTAATATTGTAAATCTTTTTTTGTTTTAGGTAATAATTATATGAAACTGTAAAGAATTTTCTTGCTGATATTTTCCATCAAAACAAAAGATAGTAACAGAAAATAGAGAGTTGTATTTTTATGAGGAATAGAATTATATCCAGCTTTAACCTGTTAAAATTGCATATTTATACTAATTCTCTATAATAATCGGTTGCAATAAAACAATATGAAATTTAAAGTGAGCTGGGGAACACATCTACCTAATCTGTCATATAATAAAAATCATTTTCTCTCAGACTTTTTTCCTTTTACCTCTTCCCTCAAAGTAGTAGTTTTTAATTTAATTATATATTTCATTAATTTTTGCCTTTGATGTAATCTTTCTTTAATAAAAGTTGTTTTGGGGTTTTTTTTAAGATTAGTTTCTCTCTGTCTCTGTTATACTTCTCTTTTGTGTGATAAACTAAAGACTAAATACTAGTAAAAATAGTATTCTAATACAGCTGAACATCACATATGACTACAAATCACCTACATATGTAGCAGAAATTGATATATTAGGGAAATAATATAGCCTAAATCCTGTTCCATGTCAGGCTATTCCTAATTTTTCACTATAAAAAGAAAGCAATAGGAACAGTATGATGTGCTCTGACAGAGACTACTGGATATGCTACCATGGAGTGAAGAATGCATTAACACTAGAATCAATTAGAAATACTCAAAATTCTGAATTAAATTCTGTCTTTATATATCTCCTAGTTGTTCATAATTGTACACGTTAGTGTGAAAATTTTTAAGCATCTGAACTGCTTGTGAATATTGAAGGTTGATCATATATCACATATGGCACAGCTTGTCTAAATCAGATGGTACTCTTGTTACGCTTGACTGGATATATAAGCTACATAAGTAAAAGAAAGAATGATTAGTTACAAATGGAAAAAGAACACTCTTGCTCTATGCCCCATAATTCCTATTTAACTCAACCTTTCTGTAACTGTTTATGTTATTGAGCTTGTTGGGTAAACAGAACAAAATTTGTGAAGGTAAGGCCATTCACAAGACCTGTGCATGAAGGCTCTCCTCACCTCTCTTCGCCTCACCTCGCCTCGCCTCGCCTCACCTCGCCTTTGGTCTTGACCTTGCAGTAGATCTAGTCCAAGTGGTCTTACTAGGCATGTCACTCTATAATATCAGATACAGTTCAAGGAAATTTTCCACTGTAGAGGGATAGAATAGGTTAAACAAATGTAGCATATGGATATGGAATTGTAAGAAAGAGAAACACATAGAAATGAACAAGTTTAAAAGAAAAGAGAAAAGCAAAAATTTGAAAGGATGAATCAAAAAAGGAATAAAACTCTAGTTTAAAATACTACATTAGAAGACTAGGTAAGACTAAAGAAAAGAAAAAAAAAAGAAAAACTGTCCAGCTAAAACCCCTGCATTGATCAATAAAAAAGTTAAAGAGACTTTCATACAGAAGATGCTGGCATTTAAAAAATGGAAAGCTTTTTCAGCTGAGGAGAACAGAAAAATCCATAATACATAGCAGGTCAAATAGAAGCAGGAAATTAAAAGAGCTAAAAAAGAATTTGAAGAGCATCTTGCAAAGGATGCTCAAACTAATAATGAAAAGTTATAAAAATATATCAAAATCAACAGCTAGGGAATGGGTGGGACTGTTTGATGATAAGAAGTTTAAAAGGGGAACTCATGAATGATAAGACCATAGTGGAGAAGTTCAGTGAAATGCTGTTTTCATTTCTATGGCACGCACAAGATGCTGGGGAATTTCCCACAACCTGTAAATCCTATGTAGCAAATATATCAGAGGACCGAGATTAATGCAGGGAAGCCCAAGAGTCCTGAATATAAAGACTTCATGATGGGCTGGTTCCCTGCTCTCTGGCTTCCCAGAGACTGAAACCACCCACTGATGCCTGTGGCCCTGATCTGCACTGCACTGCTTGGACTTGATGTGTTTGGAGATGTAATTATGAATTCTTGACAGAAAATGGATCTGTTTCATGGGATATATAGGCTGTCCTTTCTCCAAGGGCTACCTAAGTTAACCTTCCCTCCTTGTCTTTCCCTCAAATTCTTCATGTTTCTCTTGGAACAGGTGCTTCAATTAGGACTGAAGCAGTGCTCATTTGGTCTCTTCCTGGCAAGAGTAGCTTTAACTTCACCAGCATATTGCAACTTCACTCTGAGGATTAATTAATTTTTCCTGTGTGTGGCAGTCTACCTGCCTAAATAACATTTTTTTACTTCCAGTTTCATTGTTTTTGCAGTAACTGGTAAAACATTTGCTGCTGAAGATTGCACAGAATACCTGAGCAGGATAAATGAAGTCCCTTAGTACAATATCTCTACTTATATGTCAAATACAAAGTTTCTCAGCTACAGAATTTCATGATCAGTTTGGTGTCTGCATATCTCCTGCAGCTATAGAGCTTAACACAAAACCTCCGTAATGAGTAGGGAAAATAAAATATAAAAATAAATAAATAACTGTGAATAGACCTTGGTAAAGAGAGTTGGTTCAATGCCACAGGATGCCTTTCTCTCTGTCTTTTCCCCTAAGCTGGCATTGGATCAGGAGCACAAACTTCTTACATACAAATGATTTCTGGACATACAGTTCAGCCCTAGGTACTATATTAACTAAATTCAGCACTGGCATTGTTAATTTTTCTGAACAGTTGGACAAAATACAGTTAGATTTTTTTCCCATGTTTCAAAAATCACTAGGGGAACTTATTATAAGAAACACTAGCAGAAAGAAAACTCAAGTTATAAATAAGGTTGCTATTATGAAAGAGGAATCTATAGATCAATAGATTTTGTGCAGAGCCTGGGACAGTGGTCTGTAGTACTTCTTTCCCACACACATTTAAGGTAGATCTTATTATCTTACAGATTTTTAAAAAATTATATTATGATTTTATTCTCTAAGAATAATGATCTGAGAAATCACTAGGCACCAACCAGCCAACTCCCATTTTTGGGAAAGACTGGCCTATCTTTTCCAAAAAAACAGGATAATGATAATAGAATCAGGCTGCCTTATTTTCTTTTTTCCCCTGAATTACATGCAGTCAATAAAACATAGTCTTGTGATTGATGCACTGGATAAGAACCTAGATGTTCTACACTCAGTTCCCAGGTTTGCCACAATATTTCTAGACCATTATGATCAGGTACTTTGTGTGAGATTCAGTTCACTTCCTTTTTCCCAGCTGTAAGATAGACATCAAGGCACTATCTATTATCACTGGAAAAAAGCACTTTCAGAGGACAGTTCCTTCTTTCCTAACAAGCCTAGCTTCTGGATGGCTAAAATTAAAGAGATGGTCTTGAGATCTCTATTCCTTAGAGGAAGAGAAATATGGAAGAACATTAAAAGCTGGGCAGTCAGGAATATTTTGCACACAGATGAATGCTCAGTACTTGCTATTAGCCTGGCTAAACAGACTCTTTGCAGGTTGGCCCCAAGACAGCAGCACGGAAAACTCTCACACGTGCATATCACGTACAGTACAAATCTCACTAGTGGGAATGGAGCACATTCTCTGAGCTTGATAATATTCCTTTCAAAGGGCATGCAGCTGTGGCTTCCCTCATGGAATGCCAGTTAGTTTGGACTCCTCTCGCTCATAGATAGGTTTTCTGAGAGAAATCTCTGATAAAAACCAAACCATTTTGAATGAAACTCAATTCAGAGGGAAAGCAAGAGGTCCCAAGAACATCTTTTTCATCCTGCCACACCCTGAACTTTCCCCACTATTATATGCCAAAGACCATAAAAAGGTGACTCCATAAGTAAAAGAGAAATGCAGCTAATCTTAAAACTATTCTTTGTTGTGGGCTTTCTTGGGCTCATTTAAATTACCAGACTCTTCTCTGATGCTTTACGCTAGCTAGAATAGTAATGATTTTCTTTCAAGCTACTAACTTTCTTCCAAAATCAAAGTGATGTCACGTTTAGCTTCCCATTTTCCTGACTAGGCTTATCCTGCTGAAATAAATGGAGTTTCCTGCTTTTTCTCAGATAAGGCATGTAATTACTTGGTAAAATATAAATGTGTTTTGTTTAATTTAATTTATGATTATAGGCTTTTCATAACTACATAAATTTAACTTCTCACATATAATAAAGACTGAATCCTCACAATGCCCTTATAAAATACCCTGTATTTTGGACACAAAATGGAAATATAAAGGGTTTGTCTAGAGATGATATTCTAAGAAGCATAAGCCTCACTTTCATATATGGAAAATGACCAAACCCAATCTTACAACATTGGTATGGCAGCAAGTCCAACTTTAAAAACCTTTTTGAGAGAAAGGGTGTGTTACATTTAGCTCAGCACTACACAATAAGATGTTTAGTCAGTTCAAACTGCTTAGACATAAAATTGCACCTCTATTTTAGGTAGAACCATTGGATTAGAGCATAATTTAGACTAGAAAGAAGTTTGGGAGGTCTGTGGTCTCATTACCTACTGAAAATGGCGGAGTCAAATATTCTATCAGTGTAGGTTGCTCAGAGTTTTATCTTGCTTGGTCTTGAAAATATCAAAGGCTGGACACAGACAGTTTCTCTTGTCAACATGTTCCAGTGCCTGACTGTCTTCATGCTGCATAACATTTTCATCATATCAAGTCAAAACCTGTGTTTTCCCAGTTTGTGTGTGCTGGTTCTTGTCCTCCTGCCACTGAGTGCTGTGAAGAGCCTGACTTGGACTTACAGTTCAACACAATTTGTAAAATTAGTAATATATACAGAAAATTATGCAAAAAGTTCTGTATTAATTGAAACATTACTGATACACTTGTACAATTCTTGTGGTTAAAACATGTCCTGAATGTCTGAAAAACATAAATGGAAACTATGTCTTGATTCCAGTTGTGTGTCCTCTCTAATAATCAACTTGACTACGTTGAAAAGAGATTGCAGTGTTGAATATTGTTCACTGTTGCTTTTCATAGACTATCCTGAGATGGAACCTCGACTAGGAAAGTGTTACTTTTCCCTTCTGTAATCTTATTTTTCTCTCTCTCCATTTACTTTTTTTTTTTTTTTTTT
>VZTJ01006819.1:665541-704943 GCA_013397795.1 Orthonyx spaldingii | reverse complement strand
AAAAATTAAAAAAAAAAAAAAAAAAAAAAAAAGAAAAATAAAGGGAAAAAAGGTATTTCACATTTAAAGCAATTTCTTCATACTTTTTTTGTTAATGGACCATATATTGTCTGCAGCTGTCTGATTAGGTTCATCCAGGTGATACAACCATGGTGAAAGTTGTGTAAAAGAACAGATCAATATTTAAATTATTCTAAAAGCAAATCACTGTTCTGTCTTTCACTAGAAGACAGCGTTTTGATACTCACATCTTATTACAAATATGTCCTTAGGATTGTTATTTTAAATGCACTAGTTATTAATGGAGTATAATGGCCATTGATTACTCTCAGTCAATGACTCAGCTCACTAAATGAGGTTCATGCTGCACTGAGTGATCAAAGGTGACAAAATCAAGAACAGGTAACCACATGACTAGAGAGCAAACTACATCTCTGATTTTTCATGATCTGTTGGTGGTTTAAATCAGACTTTGCAAGTTTTTTTTTTTTTTGTTTGTTTTAAACATGTTATTAGGAAAGACTGTAGAATTCTCTGACATATTATTATAACTTTTCCCTAAAGCACAGATAAGAGCTATCATTTGATAAAATAAAAGTCTTTTTGCACATATTGAAACCACAGTGATTACAGAATTTCTGAAAAAAAAAAAAAAGTTTTGTACTGCTAATCAGCTTTGACCCAGGCTTTTACCACAGAAACACACACATTTCTACATTTATGTCCTGTGTTAAATTAACCAGACAGTCCTTTGTTACTTACTGGCATGGTTTAACCCCAGCCAGCACCTAAGCTCCACACAGTCACTCACTCACTCACTCACTCACTCACTCACTCACTCACTCACTCACTCACTCACTCACTCACTTCCTCCCAGTGGGGTGGGAGAGAGAATCAGAAAGGTAAAAGCGTGAAAACTTGTGGATTGAGGTAGAGTTTCATAGGTAAAGCAAAAGTCACATACACAGGAAAAGAAGAAAATGGAATTAGTTCACCACTTTCCATGTACTGGTGGGTGTTCAGTCATCCCCAGGGAAGCTGGGGTCCATCACACATAAAGGTGACTTGGAAAGGCAAACACCAAATGCCCCCTGCCTCCCCCAACCCCTCACAAAGGCCTTGATGCTGTGTAAGTGCTGCTCAGAAGTGACAAAAGCATCCCTGTATTATCCACATGGCTTTCAGCACAAGTCCAAAACATAAGATCAGGAATGAGGGAGGGTTGGGGGTGTTATAAGTGCAGATAAAATAATTGGTCCCAATTAAGTCAATTAAAATAAATTTGTTTATTTAGCAAGCGACAGCAAGCAAAGGCAGCGCTGGGCGGACAGGGAGTCACCGCTCCCCTAACGGCGCGCACCTCCCTCATGAACGCTACAGTATTTATACTTCTCGACTTCCTGGATGCGTGTCTCTAGTGGAGTATTCTGCGCCTGCGCGGCCTGTTGCTAGGGGGTCATTTTCTGCCTCCTGGGGTTGCAGGGATGAAGGCCCGATGTCTTCCTCACACGTCCTCCCTTCCAGCGGGTGTGAGCTGATACATTGTTTATCTTATCAGGATGCCTAAGGCTTAACTCAAGGTTACATATCAAAGCTACAGCAAATATTCAGCAATTTTTGATTCATTTATTACAATCCCCTTATTTGATTAACAAAACAAAATACATTCATTACAGGGGGAAGGTGTTTTTATGATTTTTTTTACTTCTCACTATCGTACTCTGATTTTGATTGGTAAAAGATTCAATTAATTTTCCCCAAGTCAAATTTGCTTTGCCCATGATGGTCCCTGGTGAGTGATCTCTCCCTGCCTTTATTTCAACCCACAACTCTTTTATTATATTTTCTCTCCCCTGCCCAGATGAGGAGGGGAGTGATACAGCAACCTTGATGGGCACCTGGCATTCAGCCCAGGCCAAACTGCCATAGATGGACAAACTTACATAATTTTAAAAGAAAATTTGGCACAAAATTAATCAAATATTGGCTTTTTTTTCCCACTTGGAAAAGTAAATAAATTAAGCAGAGATGGGCATAATATTCACAGCCTATTGTAGATCTTATTTTCATTCTAGGAGACCAGTACAGTGACTGGGGTGATGAATTAGAAGGAGAATATGATTTCAGGGGCATAAAGGTAGATTAACTAGGCAAGTGCACAGACTATTCTCTTCAGATAGTAAATTGGAGAGATTCATCACAAGTCTTCCCAAGAGAGCAACTACTGAGAGGTCTACTACAGTAGGAGACGTTACTGTGCTATCCTGCATGGTTTTAGTTGTTTATTTCCCCCACCAGCAATAGGTTTTTCTTTGCACATTCATTAATATCTTAACTTTAGACTAATATGATAGCACAGGATAATCTGAAATAGACTTTTGTTCAATGTTCCAGAGCAGTTTGATGTCAAGGAGCTGGAATTTTATTACAATGACCAATACAATTATAGGAATAGGATTGCATGGGAAATAGGAAGCTCACAAAATATTGTGTAATTTTATTTGTTCTTATTTTTGTTAGTGTCTCTTAATAAACTTGAGCATAAACTAAGGCAAAACACATGAGTATATTTAGGTCTTGTGCAACAGATAATGCTGTGCATTTTTTTCTTCTTCTCTATGTTTATCCCTGAAAACCATGGATCTAAGTCTAAATTTAGATTTTAGCTTAAGGCCCACGATCAAGACTAATATTTAGCCAGCTTTTGCATATATCTTCCAAGAGAAGATGTTACTTGTTATTCCTTGATTGCTTAGCTTTCCTTGGTGATACTTAAAAATTAATTATTTGTGCCAAAAAATACCTTGTAACTTTGATAGTTTGAAATGTGGTTGCATGTGAATAGATGGTTAAACTTTTATATCAGGTGAGAAGAAGTAGTCAAATTTTGGGAGTTGTGGATGGCTTAATTCTTCAATCAAGCAACATTTTGTAGACATGGTGAATTGATTGCTTGTTACTGCATTGTATATTGAATACGGCTTTGGAATCACTGCATTTCATTCATACAGTTATTATGCTATGTGGATATCTTACTCCATAGATTCTCTTTCTCTTTTTTTTCCTCTTTCAAACATAATCGCATCAGTTGTTAGAACATTCAAATGCATATTGGCTTGTGAAAGACTGACAGCACAGTTTTCTGTTCAAAGGAAACTTTGATTTGATGGTTAAAGATTAGACAGCAGGTATTTAAAATATCAGTGATATTGACAATCCTCTAATTTTTGAAAGGGTGCATGTGATGACAAGGAATACACAGCTATTGAAAGAGCTCTGCTAAGCCAAGCAACATCTGGTACATCTGCTTGAAAAAGGACATTTAGTATGAATGGAGTGCTCACAATTCCTGTTTCTTTCAAGGATTATACTTGAACTCAGCTACATGGTAGTGGGACATTAAGAAACTAGCAGCACGATTTTTAATCAGTAGTCTGAAATTCCTGAATGACTATTCTAAATGATTGAAGAAAGACAGTAATAGAAAAGCAAATTCATAGATGTTACACAGCAATGTGTTTGTGAAAATTTTCCAAAGCATTCTGTGGAATCTGGGACTGAGATTTTTTTATTTTTGCCTCTCTTTCTTTTTAAAAGCTAAAAGATTCAAAATACCACTGAGTTAAGGTAGATAAAAATCTGGAGCACAAATAACTGATTGAATAGGGGAGGTGTAGTAATACCGTGTGAAAATACAGGAAATAGTTTCATGGTATCTAATATGCTTCTTAGCTTCATAAATTGAAAGTCATTCACTATCAGTTTAGATCAGGACAAGAAGTTAAAACTAAACTCTCAGAAAACAACTTATACTTCTAGCTGAGTAAAGGGGACATAATTCCTAGAAAATATTATTTTGTATTAGATGTCACTTTACTAATAATACTCTATATAGAGGTAGCTCTTGACATAAGAGCACAGAATGTGTCTTCATTTGAACTTTAAAAATACATTTCAGTACCATACAAACTGTCAGAAGGCTGGATATTCAGTTTAGCTTAAACCAGTGCAGTTCACAAAATCAGCAAAGCTGCACTGATTTATACTGCCAAAGGAATGTCCCTTACTTAGAAACAACTTATAGTACTGACATATATTTCACTCTCCTTGAGGGCTCTGTGTGCACATACATGTGTATTTTTTTACTATTACCTCTATTTATAAAATGGGTCTTTGTCTATATGACAGATACTTTTGGTTTTTTCCACTGCTCTCTTCAGAAAATAAAACTGTTCTTAATTAATAATTTTATTGTGATATCAAGCCCACAATTTATTATTTCATCAAACAATTCCACAGCTATATTTTACTTAACAATGTCTGATATCTCTATAGAATAATCAAGACATTGCTTAGTCATATGAAAGCTTTTCACGGATTACTTACTTGTTTATGAAAGACTGAATGATGATTCAACAAATTGTAATCTTGTTTGAGTAATCTGTGAACAAATACCCCTGAAGGGTGCTAGGAAGCACCATACGGTGAGAAGTATCTTTCACATTGGAAACCAAGATTCAGCTGCACCTGGATGAAGGTGGGTTGTACAATAGCCACTTCCCATCATGGTCTTGTCAGGTTCAGCAATAAATAGGTTATAATATGGGGTTGCACATTTCTTACTCAATTCCCCTCCCCCACATGTGCACACATAAATTCCATCCTTGAATTGCAATTTCATGAATTCTTAAAAATTCCAGTACAGCCATTATAAGGGTTAGAGCTATTAACCCTGATTTAAAAAAAAAAAAAAAAAAATTCATCTGCGATAATCAAGGATATCATTGTACTTTCATTTGAATGAGACTTATTTTTGTATTTCAAAGTATGATGGCAGATGCTGCTAAGTGGATTGGAGGGGGCTTCTCTAAAAGGTAGTTAGATCCCAGAGTAGAATTTCACAAACCATTCATTCAATGACGGCGTCAATTTAAACAACCTCAACTTTTGCACCTTTACACTTGTTCATATTGTCATGCTGCCTACTCAGTTGTGGTGCTAGATGTCCTGGGTTGGGAGTCACAACTGATTTAAAAATAAGCCAATGTTTTTCTATTAAGGTTATTTTTCATCTATGTTATTTACTAACTGAGGTTCACTATGTGATACATGCATATTTATATCTCTGCACATGAAGGGATAATGTGAAAATAGGGCACAGATGTGAATTCCAAAGCTGTTTAAACAAATAGTACTTAAATTTAAAAAATGTTCATAGTACTGAATCTGTAGTGGTTGTGCAGACACTTTCAGGCATATTTTTTTTATTAAGATTCAAGCTGTCAGTCACTTAGCAAAATATGGTTAAAGTGGTAATGTTGTTACAGCTGTAATGCAGCTATGATACATGATCTCCCTTCTGAAACTAGAAAGATGTCTTAAATAATCAAAAAGCATGTTAGAATTTTCTAGCAACATTGAGTGATCCAATAAAAGATATTCCCTGTGACCTTGTCTCAAACAATGTCAAACACTGATAGTGTAACAGATTTCAGTAGGACTGCTGATGGTAATAAAGATCTGCAGCTATGCTCATAATTACAGAATTGGTACTTTTTGCCCAAAAATTTCTGTCTCAAAATATAAATGTAGGAGATTGTAGATATCTGTCCTGTTATTCAGAACTGGCATAGACAAATTTCAAGTGCACAAAAGCCTTTTCCTTGAAAATATCTCAGGCAATGAGGAAAATTTGAAGGAAAAAGTAAAATCAATAGACTAGCCCATACTAAGGTTTAGTTTTTCTTTTTTCTTCAGAGGACATACCCTATGGCTACGTAACGTTTCTCATATAGTCAAGTAATTTTCTCTCCTTGCAGTTTGTGACCTCATGCTATAAATTATTTTATTTGCATACAACCCTGGTTCCTCTCCCAATTGAATATGGTCATAGACAAATATTTTCATAATAAATTTACATGTACATGCAGCAGTAGAAAACCTCCACTTACACTTTATTTCATACAAGCCTTAGCCTGTTTTCTTACAGCTCATGCTTAAAATAAGTTCCTTAAGTGAAAATCAAGTAATAAAGTTTTCTCACTTGGCCTTTGATAATTAGAATATCAATGACAAATAAAGAAAGACACCATCAGTCACTTACTGCTAACCATGATTTTCAGTATGGCTAAGGAGAAATTTTATTTCTACCATTTTTATTACATGGCATTGTAATACACTCTATGTAACTCCTTTTTGTTACAAAACCTAGTAAGAAGACTGAAACTCAGTAATTGTAGGCTTACAATTGTAGAAGCTCCACAAGGTATACTTTCTTTGTTCTGTCCTTCAGTCAACAAAAGTAATTGCATGAAAATGGCTTGTTTTAATGGCTAACTGGACATGGATTCACTACAGGTATTGCAAAATTAACATATCTTAAACAGCCCTCCTGTTCTTGGCAGAGTTGCAGAATATGGAAATGTACCAGCTAGACTTTTCAAATTCTTCACACCACTGTGGTCTCCTTCCCAAAAGAACTCTCTCTAGGAGACTCTACAAAGGCAAAGTAAATCCCTCATCAGAGATATATTGTGGCTTGTCAAGTGGATCTGCTGTGGCTACCATTTTCTTTACTGAACCCATGTTCTTCTTTTTCAAAGCTATATATTGACACTACAAGCATTTGCAAAATAAGTCCAGATCTGAGAAGGATCAAGAATTTATTACTGTGGGATCTGGCCAGTCTTCCTGTTCCCTTTTCATTTAGGGCTGCCTTCAATGTTAAAGTTTTACTTCTGGCCACAGTATGGGATCACATTGCCTACAGAAAAATCATAAGTCCTGGCTCTGTGTATTTGGTCTGGTCAGCCTGACTCTGAGCTGGTGAGCTGCTGAGCTGTCAGAAAGCTATTTCATGTATTGCTTGAAGCATGAAGGTGTGGCATAGTTTGCTGACCCTGCTACATGTTTGTTCTCAAGTACTAAGTAGTGCAAAAGGACAGGTTTTCTCCCTTAGGAAGTCACAACAAACAATTAACTTTTACCACACTCTATAAAGCAAGATACTCAAATTTTATTCAGCTGTTACAGAGAAAGTACATCGGTGAATGTGGCAGTTCATGTCAGGATGCAGCAACTCAAAGTTAGATTACAATGAACAATTATTTTACTTTCATCTACAAGGTCCTATCTGCAGACCTAAAGCAGATTAAAAAATTAAGCGCTTCTCTCTTTTAATTTTTTTTCCCCCATGTGATCAACTATGATTATTTTTCTTTATTGGAGGTTAACAGTTATTTTTGGAAAGGCACAATTTGTTTTGAAAAAGAATTCTGCTGATGTGACCTTATGTGGCAGGTAAGAAGCCTCTGCCCTTCCCTGGTTACAGACAAAGTGCCAGAAAAATACACGCATCCATTTTTTTCTCCCATAGCATTTGATAGGACGGAGTTCTTTTGCATAAATATTATTTGGACAGTGATTCTCACAGCAGGCTAAAACCTCATAGAGGCACCAGCAGTAAAGGTAGTGACAAGCCCATACTATCACCACTTATACATCGTGCAGAAATTATGATGTCTCAGCTTGTGATAAGACCAAATCCATTTACTGACAGTCCTGAAGGAGGCCAGTGTTTCAAATGATGCACAGGTGTCAAGGTCATGAGACAAGCCATCTCTACCAAAGAAATAATAGCTATCACTTAAGACATCTTTGGCCTCAGGTCTTATGACTCCTGGACTTGGGTACAGTTTTACAAGTTCATGCTGAAATGGTATATATGGACTTCTCAGCAACTGAGCTGTTTTATTACAGGATCCTTACAAAGAGCATCCATATTCACCACACTTTTTTTCCTAGGTTGCCTCTTTGGACGATAAACCCTCTTGGCAAAGGTGAATAGAATGGAGCTATTACAGTGACATTTCTTAAACTCTAAAATAGGAGTCATGATGTTTTTCCACTTGCAGGTAAAATCAAATATCTGGTGTTTTGTTTTTTCTCCTCATCTATACAAGGTCATATTGGGTTAATTTGGGCTCTTGATATATCCAGTAACTGACAAAGGTGAAACTGTAGTTCTGAAAAAACTGCTTCATTTTCACATGATCACTGCAATAAGTACTTACTGTCCTGTGCTATTTCCAGCATCCCTTAGAAGGATAAGGTGTGACTCAAACTTTTTTGCTTGTAGTTGCCAAACCAATAATACAACTGAATAAATTTCTTCTTTTCTCTCTAACCCTCTCTCATTCAGCTTTATTTCCAGTCTTTCTAATTCGTTGATACACCCCAAGTTTTGATTTTTTTTTTTTTTCTAAATCTGCATGAAGGATTGCAGGGTTAGGTTTTTCTTTTGTACTTTGTTTTTTGAATGACTGTTAATACCACAGTATTATCAAGTTCTACATTAGTCAGACTTTACCACCTGCATCATATAAATACACACATTCTGAGTAAAAAATTGTCAAGCAAATTGCAGTGTACAGAAGTCAGGCCTTTGTCTTGATGATATACAGTCATATCCCCAGCAGCATGTCCTTAACAAATATTTGTAATTAAATCACGCAAGCTGGTTCCTCATTAAGGATCATTGGCTTGATTACAATGACAAGTGCAATTAACATTTCGGTGATACCTGATTTTTGGTATTGATATTTCATCACTGTCATAGAACTTGACCACTGTAATGACCCCAACTTTCTGTTCTATTGCCATATCTTTTTTGAACCTAAAAGGAGATCTTTCACTTGGATAAATCATCTCCGTCCTAATGGAATTTATTTTTAGACAGATATATTCATTAATTACTATATTAGAAAGTGAATAACTATGTTAATTTAGTTTAAAATGAGGAGTTGCATGACCTTTATTCATTAATAAGTTGAAGATTTGCTGAAGAAAACCTACAAAATCTTAGTAGCTTACTCACAGAAGCGTAATTTTTAAGAAGGAAGGACAGAGAAGGCATTTCTCCTAAGAGAGTCACATTAGGAGTTGATAACCAGGAGACTGGGTTTACTTTTATAAAGACTTCTGCATTTTCACTCCTTATGAAAGATTGTGGAAAATGTCTTGGCAGAATGAAAGAAGTAGGTTTTTCCTGATGGAAGTGTCATGGGAAAAGTTCAAGGTTCAAAGCTCAGTTCCTCAGTTTGTGTAAGCATTTGTGTGAAACTTTGGAAACATCAGTTCTTCCATGACTCCATGGTGCCCTCATGGGCTTCAAGTTGATTGTCACCTTTTATTCAAGGTTCTCCATGCTAAGGAGAGATTACAGCTCTTATGTTGGTCTGCAGAGACATCTTGTTACTGTTTTGTGTTTGTGTTAGCTTCACACTGTGTTGACAGAGTCCCAGAGACTGATGGGTAACTAAAAGTTGAAAACATCCAAGGATTTTCAGTTCACAGTTTTTCTTTTAGTTTTAGCTAAGCTATGTCATGTGTATTCAACAACAACAAGAAGCTCTGAGATCCAACACATTGAGTTTCTACCCAAGAAGCCAGACTGATCAAAGTTTCAGAGAAGGACTTATTCTCTCCCTATACGTACAATGCATTAACTGAAAGAGTTATCCATATTTGCATAATTTAATGAAAATTAATGACTATCAAGAAAGCTCTAAGAGAGAATAAATACTTAAGAGTTTAACAAAATACTGCTTCATGCCTTCCTTCTTTCCTTTTATTTGTTGTTTTTAATGAATGCATCTCATGGTTACTGACGAACAATGATCAATATCACCTAGAGAGTAGTAGATAAAGAAAATGAAATCAACCCAACCTTCAGAATGACTTTTCTTGACTTTGCCCTCAAAAAGGACATTATTCCCCACACCACAGTGTGTGTACTAGGTTTTGAAGGAACATGGCAACATATTACAAAAAAAAAGTAAAAGTAGAGAGGGAACTTTCAGCCCTTTCTTGGCTTTCTGTTTGGCTTCAGTAAGCTAGACTGATGTATAGAAGCAAAAAAATATAACATTTCTTATTGGCTGTTCTGATGGGTAATTTACTAGGGGGAGCAGTTTGCAGCTTATCCTATGTTGCCAAATAAGGAAGGATACGGGGTGAGCCTGGGAATCCAGACAGCCTTGTGCCTTGGCATGGTTATGGCAGCAAGTGAGAGAAATGCTGGAAAAGAGAAAGACAAATGTGATCCCCTGTGCATGTGCATCCAGGAAAAATTCCTGGAGTGCCTACAGGACCATTCAAGAGGAAGAGGCATGGAAAGCAGGAAATGATCATCTGAGTGAAGGAGAGAGGCAGGATGCAGGAAGATACAGCCAAGATTCACCAGGGAGGCAAAAGAAAGTAATTTTGGCTTGCAACAGGAATCTCTAGGTTCCCATCACACCTTAACACTTGCTAGGATGAGAACAAGGTCACAGGGAAAAGATGCAGAAGATAGAGGAAGGATGGATTTTAAGCTGTGATCTAGAAAAAAAAGAACAAAAGAATGAAAGAGAACAGTACTATGGTCTCTTTAAAAACAAAGCCCAAATATGTCAGCTTCCAAGCCCTCACTAACTACAATACTAATTCTTTCTTCCAAGGTACTTCTTCCTGAGAACCTTTCTCATTGGCTAATTTGGAAAAAATTCTGATGCTTTCTCATTTCATAATCCCATCATGTTGGTGTGGATGCAAAAATAGACAAACTAACCAAGATGATTGTCTTAATGCTCACTTAGTTCATGGGAAGCCCGAACATGAACATCTGAAAAAAATACTCCATTGCTTCCAGATTTTTTCATGCAGTGTATTAAATTCTTTCTCAGAAAAAGCCTTGAACTAAAGTAATAATATTTTTTCTTCATGAACAACCACTTAAATGTCTGGCGGTTCCTCATTTCTTGGATCTTTTTTCAGGACACTGAAAGATTGCGTGGGCTTTCTCCAGGGAGCCTGTCCTGAAGATGTGCAAACACAGCCAGTACTGTCATCCTGCCACTTTTCATAGTGTTATTATGAGTCTCAAAACATATGGTGTTTTTCTTAAAGCTTCAGCTACCAGAGTAATGACTGTTTGCTGTTTACTTAGGTTATCAGCCATGGAGAATTTAATATTGAGGCATTTCACATACATTACTTGTGTGAGGCAGAAACCCACCAAATCCTGATTTACAAGCGAAGATCAAAGGCCATGGAAAGAATAAGAAGTCTAAGGTCACAGAGAAAATCTGATGTATGTACCCAGGTTTTTCAAAGTCCTTTAGGCTATTGCCCAAAACACTGATTCATATTTTATTCAGGTTTCATGTAAGATCAGCAAGCAAACAGAAGGCTAGAATGCTTTGATCATGTAAAAATAACTGAAAAGGTTACATCTAAAATCTTAAGGTTCTAAGGAGAAATAAGAACTAATACTATTTCTTCTTTTAACACTTAAACAAATTTCATTCCATTCAGGTCTTGAAGTTAGTAATTCTGTTATACCCTTCAGTATCAGAAAAAGAGGAGATTTTAAAAGAACACATTTCACAGTATTCCTTAAATCATACCCTTATGATAGAAGACTTGTTGAACTTTGTGACAAGATTATAATGATGCAACCAACCATGGCTATATGTCTTATTAAAAGCATAACAACCAGACTGTAGCATGTCCAGTGCTCAGGAGGCCAGTGGTAAGAAATGACAGGTTTTGAGGTGACTGACAAGAACATGACAAAGACCATTTCTTCCTGATTCAGGAGAAGCTGGGCTTTCAAAAGCATTTCTGCTTGAGGACACTGACCTACCAATACAGTCAGTGTCCCTTATATGTTAAAAATGCTCGAACTCAGCAAAGAAAAGAATTGCCTGAGGACAGAAAAGAAATGTTCCCTTCAAGAAAGATGATAAAGTAGTTAACTTAGCAAAAATCTTTTGACCTTTTTACTTCAGAAGAAAGGTGTCATATCCAGACTAGAACTACAATATCCCTTCCCACATAAAGGGTGTCAGTATCAGGAACTCCCCTTTGCAATTTTCCCTTATCTTGAGGTATACAGAGGGAGAAGAACTGCTCAAGAGCTTGCACAGATCTCAGGGCAGAATTGAAACAGTGGTACAGAATTAAATGTTCCAAAATGAAATAAACTCAATAGAAGCTTTTCCTTTGCTTCATTTTCCCTTTGCCTTTGCCAACCCAATAGAAAGCCAGAAGAAGTACAATTTTTGCCTTTCCAAACCAAAGTGAAATAAGGTATGGAAGTATCCTAATTTCAGACTAAGGACCTGAGATCATATGGAAACCCAGCTGTTTGCTGACACAGGGCTCCATGTTTCTTCCTTAAGTTTCACAGCTGCTTATTATTCATTATTTTCTAGGGTTTTTTTACTAAAGCACATTCTCTTTGGCCCTAGCTTATTAGATTCCTCAATGAGAAGTCACATTTCTTAAAGCAAATAAAATGTATTTTACCTAAAATTTTTTCTTCCCTATTTTCAGAGCTATGCTATGCTGTTGCCCATTCAGAGTTTAATAGCTAAAAGGAATCTATTCTAGCTAGATTCCCCATCCAGGAGTCTTTTAACAGGCTATTTTAGCTGTCCTGGTCAGTAACCTTATCTAAGAAGTAATTTTTAGGCCTCCCTTCCATTCAAATAATTCTGACAAACAGCAGCTACTGAGCAATTTAGACCTCCTAGAGCATTCTCTAGGGTTTACTTTTCACCAAGATGAAATTACAGCACTTTATATCTTTGTTTTCTACCTTTTTATTTTCTCTCTGCATTCAAAGAAAAAAATTTGGCGACCTATAAGTAGCAATGAAAATACTAAAGAAAGCAGGATACTAATTACAGTGGCAATGGAAAAAACGGGAATGTAGTGTTAGAAGTCTTTGAACTGGGACAGAACTTGTTGCTGAAACATACGTATCAAATTGTGAATTTTATTTCCAAATCTGCTAGAAATGAGTTAGTAAAAGGCAAGGGCAGCATGACTTGCATTGTGGAAAAACAAGACACTAGAAACTTACAAGCTTCTAGAGAGCAAAACTAACTCTGATAATTCTGACAAGATAATTTCCTTCCTGATTATGCTTGAGAGATGATAAATGTTAGAGAAATATTCTAGAAATGCTGAATTGAAGAAGTACACTTGGTAACTTCTCTGACAGCCTGCTCTCTGATCTTAGAAAATGTAAGCATGCCCAGCATGGCAGTGTTGTGATCTGTGTCTTTGTATTGCTTGAGAAAATACACTTATGCAAAATAAACTTATACATAGTAACTGTGGAATACAAACCAGAGTCTGCAAGGCCTGGGCTTTAAAAGGGTGTTTAATTTTGACTGAAAGTGAATTACACATAAAGTAAAATGCAATGGAAGATCACAGTCAATTATATGAAGTCCTCTAAAGTCTGTGTTCCTTTTCCATTAGGGGAATAAAAATATTGAGAAAGTCTCTAGCACTCATAGGAAACACTTCCAACCTAACTGCAGCCTTACCTACTCTGACATTACAGGAAACAAGATGCTGCAGATCCCCCATGGCAAGTGATGAAACTTCGGAAGACAGTTCAAAGCAGTTCAAAGTTTCTCACTAATATTACTGTTGCTGTGCATTCCCATCAGATTCAAACTTCACAGAAGTACTGTGTTTCTTGCAAATGTATTGCATAGTTACCTTTGATAAGCATAGGGTGTAATCATTGGAGGGGGTTACCCATTTAGACACACAAGTAAATAAGTACAAAGACTTATATAGACTAGACATTAAAGAGTATTCCTCATGCAGTATAAGTACCTGCATTGATCAAAATAATCCAAGGCCTTATTAATGATTTGACTTTAAAAGTTCATTTGTAGTGCTGTCTCTGGAATTTTCATTCTCCCTATGTACAAAGTTAAGGTTAATCACAGTCCTCAAGGTCTGGACTGTTTTCCTCTGATGGGCTGAAAGGCTCACAGATATTTCAGTTTCACCTCACTACAGGCTGGAGAGCAATCAGAGGCTGACTGGGTTCCGGAGTGTGAAGGCACTCCCAAGTTTAATGGATTAGTACTTCCAAGAGCAGAAGTTTTATGACATGTATGCATAACTAATTCTTATACAAAATCATTTTACCAGATTTTGTTCATCCTTTCCAAACCATTATTCCTTGCTGTGGTTCTCACACAGCTGCATTTCAGCTGCAAAAAAACTGTTTCACTGGGAGAAAAATCAGCATGTTTTAAATGCAAATATCCCTGTAACTCCTGTTAACACAGTTAACTCCTGTTATTCTGTGATAAGACTAGGAAGGGGTTAACTTTCCAAGGTATTTAATATGTCCCTTTTCACTTCGCTTTGTCAAAACAACCATTCTTAAGAGAATTTAGTGTTCAAATTGATTTTTTTTCCCCATTCTTTGACTTTATATTAATTTGCATAATGCTATTCATTATCATTTTCATTTTGACTTTATAACCTGTATGGCCAGGTTCATCAGCTGTTTTGTCACTGTGAGAGTAGATCAATCGTTTAAGCCAATTTTGCCTGTCATACTAATCATTGACAAAGATTAATTGCATATATTACAACAATATTGGCAAGATCTGCCTGAAGTCAAATCTCTGCTATCCCTCCCAGATCCACCTTCAATACAGCTTGTGGTCAGAGGTAATTAATTCTGTGTGCATTTTTACCCTAAAAATTTAAAAATGGAGAAACAGTTTTCATATGCTTCTTGCATAGAAAAACAACTGCCATCTACTACAATATGTCAAAATGCTACAGCCGAGATGTTCTTCCCACTCCTGTTAAAACCCGTGGAACAATCACAGAATATATTATGCCTCAGAAAAAAAATTACTGTAGTGTACAATAACATCCCAGGAGAAATGAATTTTCTATTCCCTCTGTTGGTGAATCAGGAAAACCCTGCTTGAAACAGCTTTATGTCTACAAAACATCTATTTATCATTCCTTTTATGANNNAAAAAATTTTTTTATCATTTCCTTTTTAAAAAAAAAAAAAAAAAAAAAAAAAGCTCTCATAAATAATTCTGCTTGTATTTTTTTGGTATCAAAACATTTATTTCTAAGCACCTGAATTTCTGTTAAAAGTTCATACATGTTTCTTGTTTCCTGGTGGCTTCACTGGAGATACACTGAGAAAGTTTAGGACCAGGTGCCTGCAAAGGAGACCTGTCATGAGGTACAGCATTAGAGAGAAATCCTCACTGGTAGAAACCAACTTATTCAACTTCTTAATGATCTGAAACCTCAAGCTGGGTTTATTTAGTGGAACTTTCAGACAGAAATGTGAAACATTTTCCTGGAACTGTCTATATTTTTGCAAGACACAGTTTGATGATGGAACCTCACTGGCCTGTGCCATCCATAGCTTGTTACATGGGGGAAATGGTTGTTCTTAGGGGAAGTTACCCAAGGAAGATCCCCTCTGTTTGCAAGTAGGTGAGGGTCTTCAGTAAATTAAGACAGAGAAGACTGAATGGAAGATCTTCTCTCCAGAGCTTTCAGACTTTTTAGGGATCTCAGTTCCAGTCTAGGGAATTCCATTGATGCCTTCAGCAAAGTTCTCAGGACACTTCCAGCTGATCCTAATTCTCTGTCAGCAATACTCACAGCTCACACAGTTGATGTCAGGTTGAATAAACAGTAGGCACAGTGGTGAAAGTATCTTGAAACTTTCCTTTCTATGAGAAATCTCTACTTTGCATTCAGAATTAGAATTCTTTTTTTTTTTTTTTCTTTTTTTTGTCCTTGGGAGATTGAAGAGAAATTCTGTCCTTTGAACAACTCTGAACAGCTTTCTTGAGGAAAATTTATGGTTTTGTTTTGCTAAAGATATAGAAAGATACAAGAAAACAACAGTAGATTTAGAAAACTTGGTGCTACAAAGAAATTTGGAGCCAGACTGGGAGAACTCAGCAAGTCCAGTAAAACAGTGGATGATATCCACACTACTCGAATCTGTTGGAAATCGTTAGAATCGTGTGCTTATGAATTGGATGCTGGGATGGACGTTACGACAAAGTAGGGAAGTTTAACTTGTAGTTTAACTTTTCACTGTGTTTAGAGGATTCACAACCTATCAAGCCTGATGGTTGTCTTCTTGTCTCCAGCAGAGAGACAGGTGGTATTTTTCAAAAGTTGGTATAATTCCAAAATATGCCTATTGTGAGAGCTGCTGAACTCTGGTGGGAGAGAGTGTGAAACTTAATTAATTATGGACAACTCTTCCCAATATTTATTCCTGCAACTGAGTTCTGTGTTGAATTTGGTATTATTCATAAAGCTGAGTGAAAGTGGGAACTCTTCCACATGGTAAATTTTTATATCTAAAACTGATAGATGAAAGCATTTTTCAATTTTTTTCTTAAAGAAAGAGATACTAAGAATTTTCAGAATGAGGTATCAGAATTTTGCACTGCACATTAACTCTTACAAATAACATATATTAAAACAGTCAGAAATATAGAAATTAAATTTAAATATAGAAGTACTTTTCCCTAAAATAATTCCAATGACATTGATTAAAACCCATTATACTATATATATATAATTTCAGCCATATCTGCTGGGAAATTTGCATATAAGCATTTGTGAAAACTGTGACTGACTGTGATGTCACACTTTGTAAATAAATCCAGTATTAAATGCTGCAACCTTGACCTACACCACAGTGTCAATAATGAATGGAACATTCATATTGCAACGTGCTATATACATTTTATTTCAGATATTTTTGTTCTAGTTTAATAGAAGTTGTAATGGTTTTCTAAAGATGAAACTGTGACTACTTTTTTGTGGCAAGCAGTTAATGCCATATTTTAGGGAAAAGAATGTCACATGTTCTAAGCCTATGTGTTTTCATTGAAGGAGTTATTTCTTTTTCTCTTTAATTCATTAATGATGGTGAGCTAACATGGCAAAGGACACACTGTATTTCATTACAATCTTGTATTAACTTCTGCTTTAGCTAGAAGACATTTTGAAATTTCTGAGATAGAATCAAAACCACAATGCCTTTCTAGGATTTTAAATAATTAATAGAAAAATATTTATCACAAAATTCTGTTGCAGTAGTGGTAGGAAACTTTAAATGTCTGAAGGTGAAATATCTAAGTCTCATGTTGTCATAAAAAAAAGTGGCCTCCTATTATAGGAAAGGAAGAAAATCAAAAAGCAGACATCGATTTCTGTGACCTAGCAAGGGAATAATTTTAAACTAATTTAATTTTTGGTCTGCAATAAGATGGATCACTACAGTACGTCTGTTTTTCTCCTCTGATTATAAAGCAGATCTGAAAAAGACTAGTTCAGACCTAAGCACCTAACTTTTAAATTTTTAGTGAGAACAGACATATCTTACATGCATAGTAAGATTATTTATCTTCAAATAACATGGTTTTTAAATCATCAAAATTTTTAACTTAGGTTTTTTTTTTCTATAAACAAAATCTAGATTGTCCTGGGACTTCTTACTTTTAGTTACTGTTGAGATATCCATAAAGGATTTTTTTTTATTTAGAGAACACTTGAATAACATGTGGTTTGGTTTTTTCCTCCCTCCTATGCAGTTTTGCAAAGTAGCTCATTAAAAACAAATTAGGCTTCAATAAATTAAAAACAACATCCAACTTCATTAACAAAAGAGACCATTTTGTTTCATATTAGACAATGCATATAAAAAAAAAGTAAGTTCTGAACAAATAAGAATGAGAATGATTCAAACAGAATAAATGCAATTCTATATGCATAATAAAATCCAGATTTTTAGTCTTAGGTAGAGTTATGTATCGCATCATAACTATTTTTTTTTCTGAATTTATCAATTTTAAAAATATGGGGACTTTAAGGCAAGGATATGGACATTTATGATAAAGATATGTGTTGAAATACAATGAATGTGGAATTACTTTTTAGTCCTCTGTTTAGCTGGTTAACTGAAAGCTAATTCCATGTTCTTTTGAAAGACGAATTTTACAAAAGTAAATAGCTTTTAAATGGTATTTATTTTGACTTGGAAAGGAGTAAAGAATAAAACTTAGATAAATCAGAAGATGAAAATAAGCTTCAGGTGTTCTTCACCGACTTGTCAATTTTTCATGAACCACACTTTTCACAGTTATTATTGCACAGCCATTTATAGGACAGAAGCTGAGCCTTTCCAAAAGCATGAGTTTCTAAAAATGGCTTATTGAAAAGAGAGCATAAAAGCCTAGGAAAACACCTTGGTAATACAAATTATTTTTCGCTTTTAGAAATCTCCTTAAGAAACTTTGCAAAAAAAGGTTGGACAGACAGAAATATAAACAAATTGTTGACTGTGCTTCACAGAACATTTAATTTTCTCATGTATTATTAATTATAAAGTTTTGCAGTTCTATATTGCTTCATTCTGAGGATTTGGAAACCCTTTTACAATTAAGAATGAATTACTGAATGAAAGAAAATCATATTCTCTAAAAATGCTAAATCAGTAGCATTATACCAGGATATTTTCTAGCAATGTTTTCTGAAGGCAACAGTAGGTCAAGAACCACAAACAAATAGTAAATTAAGAATTTTATAATTTTTATTGGTTTTTGTTTGAATCTTCCAGGTTGACCTAATTGTGACTTTCTGTTTTAAAGAATGATATAAAAAATTTCCTTTCAGACTGTGGGGGATGGGAATTAAGGGTGTTGGAAAAACCTTTTGTGACAGCAGAGTTTGAAAAGAACATCTTGTGCAAATGAAAATGTGATTGCACAACTGACTGTAAGAGGTCATGGGGGAAAAGAAAACCGAACCAAACCAGCAAGTTAAAAAATGGTAAATAATTTCTTTGACTCCTGAGTCAATACAGCTTAGTTACCAGACATTAAAATGCTTTCAGCTCCCCCACAGCAGAGAACGTAACAAAAAGTTTAGTCTTATGCAGGCAGCTGGAAAGAGCAGTTACTCAGTAATAAAATGCAGAAAGCTGAGTTGGCATGGGCTTTGCTGTTAGTGATGGCTAAACACTAGAGGGAACACCACTGAATCTTGGTGTCTAATGTTCCCACTTGTGTGCATGCATACACACAGAAACATACATATATATATGTGTGTGTGTGTGTGTGTGTTAAAGAAGTTCAAGTCAATTAGCACATGCTGGAATATTTCTTCAGTTCCTGTGCTGCACAATGCCATGGCATATTTTTCTGTAGCAAATTCTATATTTAATCAGTTGGTAAACTTCCATACAAAAACAACTCATGAGCTCAGACAGCTGGGTGAAATAGGTAGGGGTTTAATTACCATGGATTGTTATAAATTATGCTTCTGTAGGAAGTAGCGGGTTTTTAAAATTATCTTTACAAATAGTTTATACTTCTATTTACTATCATGAATTAGTTTTCTAATGGTACATAGACTTAATTCATTTTAATATTATTGACTATTGAAGTTACTGGCATATATTTCTTAAATCCAAAGAGACCACTGGATTTCTCAGAGAAGACTCTGTAGAATAGAACATGGAGTTTTATACTTTCATTGCATTTTTCAGGACTATCAAAAAAATCTGTCTTTGCATATTTGAATTCTGATGATAATTTATTGTGCAATAGTACTTTAAGAAATCTTCTGGAATTTGCAGGAAATCACATCTTTTTTTTTGTTTCAATATAAAAGTTCTGTGTTATGTAAATTCTCATTTGCATTCTCAGCTTCTGTTGGTTTTGGATTTTCGTTTTTGTTGGGTTTTTTGTGATTTTGTTGTTGCTGTCTTAATTTCTACCACCAGTTCATATTGTGTAAAAAAGCCATGTACTAGTCTTGCAAAAATAATTATTCACTTAGGCTTAGGGAATACTATATTTTTCTTCCATGTAAGTTTGTGCCCATGCATGGCACTATCAAGTGATCTGGTAGTGGTTTTCTGACAAGTTTCCCTGACACATTTCATTATAAATTGTATTGAAGAATCTTTTGAGAGGTTCTGATATCTCTAATGTTGCCATCGGCATCTGAAATTCGGTGTGGAAAAATCCCAGGGGTTTGCGATGTGTCCTTTTCCTCTGCCATTCAACTCCAGGGTGAGTGTGATATAATCAGCTGAATGCCAAGATTTCTTTTTTGTACCTTGTTTCCTCTGGAAAGATGTGGAAAACTGACCAAGATGAATAGAACATGAACATTCTAATGTATGGGCTGGACTGATGCCAATGCCCTGGCAACAACAATGGTGAATTATGAACTAGAAATACATTGATGACTAGAAGAAGGAAGGCTGAGAGGTTCTGATCAGCCTTTCATTTCTAGTTCTCAACCTTAAATAGGGCATGAAGAGAAGTACTGGGACCAAATACAAGGGGAATAAAACTGGGGAAAAGTAATCTATTCTTAATTACTCATTTGAGTGCTGAATGAAGTAGTCTATCTTCTCCTTCTACCTTACACACTACCAGTAACAAAGTAAAGGTTATAACTGACATAATAATTTCTGTAAAATGAAGGTAAAAAGGATGATCTTCACTTCTTTAACGTTATTCAGGAAGGATTTATTATCACTCAACATAGGATAATGGAGGCTGAAAGATTCTATGATTTAACCCTCTGCTCAGTGCAGGTCTAACTTCAAAGTTAAATCAGATTGCTCACAACTTCATCCAAGTCAAGGTCTGAATGTCTGCAAACTTGACGACCCAAATTATGCATATCTATTTTTAACCCTTCTTAATGAAACACCTTAATTCAACTCATTGAAAACTCTGTATTAAAAGGCTAAATTGGAAATGATTAGATTAAGTCAAGCAGACCAAATAAAAAGCTATTTTATTTAGTTTTTTCTTCAAAACCTTAATTCTGTCACTCTGGATATCAGGAAACAGCTTTCAGTTACCTGATCACGTGTTGTATCACAGCTTCCAGTTTCACTCTACCACCTAAGTTCATTCAATGCATTGGATGGGTACACAAAGAGAGAAAAATAATTTCACATAAGTACATTATTTCTAACATTTTCTCACTATCAAGGGAAATGTAATAACTTCTGCTGCCCTAGCTAATTTATTTCATTAAAACAGTTCTATTTAATACACAATAGTCAAATATGGAAGCCTTCATTTGCTGCTCATTCTACAAAATAAAAGAAGTGAGGCCTTTTTAATGAATTTAAAAGGGACTTGTTTCTTTCCTCTTTATTTCTACTCATATTCCAGATATAGGTACACACATACAAATATGTATCTGTTGTGTATGTGTGTGCAAGAAAGATTACAAACATCAGAATTATCTTGCAAAAATAAAGGAAAACAATAAATATATATATATATATATATTAGCAGAAACAAACATCAGGAGAATCAATGACTACATTGTGTTCAATCACTCTGGTATAAAGAATACTACTTTACTTATGTAATGCAGAAAAGGTCTGCTCTTATTTGAAGGAATACTTATCAATTAATCAAAGTTCAGAAGATCCTAAATACAACTAGGAACAGTGTCTGTCTTCTCTTTCCCCTCCATTTTGATTCAGAAAGATACTGGAGCTATTTTAAACCAGAGCATTCATTTCAGGAATAATAGCCCTGGTTTTGTCATCAGTAAAGCATTTTTAGAGACTTTTATTTCTGGTAACCTCTTGCCATTGTTAATCAATAAGTTTGTTGTATTTTTACTTCCCCTAGTCTATGGACCTCTTAGGATCTTTTTCTTTACTCTTGAGTGTATTTTTTTCCCAGTTACGCCATTATTAAGTCTCTGTATTAGTTTTTCTTCAGTGTTAAGTACTACTTTTATTATTAATGGCTATGTGAACATATATCAAAGTGACAGAAACTGAAAATAATTGTTTCTTCTTTCTTGAAAATAAGAAATTAATTTCAAAACACCCTTCTACCCAGCTGGAAATTACAGTAAAAACATCCTCTAACTGTCTCTAATTTCTGTAATCTGTGGTATGTTTAATGGTTACAGAAAAAAAATCAAACAAACAAAACCTAACAACCATGTGTTCAGAAAATAACATTGGTTTTTAGAACACAAGCAGTGTAAATAGATGATAGATCCATTTGGGTGTCAAACATGTCCATTAAATGCATTAAGACCTATAAAACCCGCTGTCAAAATCTAATTGAAAGATTGTCATCCTTGCAAGTACCAGAAAGACATATAGCGTACAGATTGTACTAGGACTAATTAATCTACGCTGGGGTCCAAATTGTTATTTTCACAATAGGTTGAGTTACTAGAAAGTCTCCTCAATTATAAGCAAAGAACTGAATTTAAATCATCTAACTTTGCTCCTTTTCTGCTCACAAATTATACATAATGGGGCAGCTTGCTTTTTGTATTTCTTCTAACTGACCACATGCCATTGTTGCCTATTAGAATTTGCACACATTTTTCTTTCCCAGTGGTGCCCTTTACTTCTGTTCAACAGAACCACATGAATTATTTGTGGTTCACTCTTCAGGCTGTGGAATATATATATAGATGCTAATAGTCTCCAAGGGAAGACTTGTTCATTTTGCAGAAAAGAAAGGTCTGGAGGAAATTCTGGGGCTTGTCTCATGGGCAGCATGATCAGGAAATCTTCAAATGGAGCAGGGTGTCAATTTGCTAGATAGGTTAGCCAGTACCCATGCTACTTCTCCCCCCAGTATGTTCACTACAGGCTGTTCTCCATGTCCCAAGGTGCAAGGGATGTCATGTTTCTGGACTAACCCTGCATCCCCACTGCAACAGGATCATATGGATATGGAGACACCAAATACGTGAAATGTTAAAACATATCCTGTTCCTTTTCTGCACAAGTGGGACATGTTGTTTTCCTTTGGATCCTCAGATCATAAGAGCTCTATTTCCATATGACTATCAGAGATCAAAAAGTACTCGGGGCTCTTCTGGCTGCAGAATTAAAAATTGCTGTACCATACCTTCAGTGAATACTACTTTTGGAGTTATCTAGTTTTACAAGCAACAAAGTACTTCTGCATAGCTGATAGCTCTAAGGAATATCATTCACTCTGTGCACCACACACTGTTAAACATATGCAACCTGTGAGTGTTCATTCTGATATATCCACATCCCACAGATATGACATGTCTGTGTTGCATTATCTTTACCACTCACCAGAGTCATTAACAGAACAGGATTCTGGAGTGTTGTTTATGCAAAAGAAAGGTACCTACTCTGGTTTTGGTACCAGGCAATAATCTGTAGGTATTAGGTACATAGTCTGACACGTGGCTGTATTGCTACACTTGGAGTCTTATTCTTTCATGGGCTGAGCAATTAACTCAGACTAATTAATAAAATATTAACACCAAAATCAGGTACTCCTACACAACAGATATGTCAGATGCTTCAGTTCTTAGTATTTCCATCAGCATTTTTGCTCACCACCCATCCCACAGGTTGTCATTTCTGATGGCACAGGCAGCTCTCTGCCTAAAGGCATGTTAAACAACATATCGTAACCCCCTGAATGTCTTCAGTCCCAAAAACCAGGCTTCCTTTAAAATAATCATTTAAGTACTTAATGACTCAAATTTCCTTTGATGTCTATACTTGTGAATATTGCCTGTTTTGCTGCATGATTTTGCATTTCAAGAACAAACCAATTTTCTGACTTCTTTGTTATCTAAACATGGAGGTGTTGAATACATCAAAATCATTTGATGCTACCAGTATATATTGATGTCAAAACAATTTACATTTCTTAATCATGGAAATGTGTTTATACTTAACAACCTGTTAGAGGCTAAACAACTTTCTTATTTTGAACTCAAGAATGCAAGCTCCAAAGACTATTTAAAAAAATGATAATTATTTATCATAACTATTGAAATTTAAAGATTCTTCAAGAATCAAGACTAAAGGTGCTTGGACTTATTTAAAGCTAAATTTCATCTGTGTTAAACACTGATGAAGCTGAAAGCAGAGTAAACATATTTTACAGCTATTAGGTGAAAATTCTAGTGCAAGAAAATGAAACAAGTGTGTTCAGAGATATTGTGTCACAGGTTTAGACTACACATTTGCAACTAAGGATCTTACTTACAAAGTTATTGACCCAGTGAAAAAATGCCAACAATTTAATTTCGGGTGTAGTCAAGCATGAAAGAGATATATTTTTGTCTCGAAATCGCAGAAAAAGGGCAGTATAAAAACACACATAATAGGGCCATCAGTTCTCTCTCTTTCCTATCCAAATGGCAGTCACCACTATTCATGGTGTTCAGTTTTGCAAATGCACATCAGTCAGGACAATGTTTTGAAGAACGCCACTCAAGTTTCTGCATTTAATTGGTTTTTTTTGTTTGTATAGAAATAACTCATGTTTTCCTCCCCTAGACACCTCAGGTTTTCCTGTGAACTGATAAACAACAGATCTTCACTAACTCTTAATGAAGAGTATCCCTAGCCTTGGGAGGAGATTTGGAATGAGGTGATCTTTAAGATCCTTTCCAACTCTATGAAGTCAGGAGGCACTTCTATTTTGGAAAACTCCATAATTTGATTATCAGCAGTATACTTCTAATAATATGGATTAAAAAAACATTGTTAAAGTTCTGTATTAGTCATCATATCTAAGGTGTTTTGTTTTTTGTAGTCTTTGAGTGGTTTAATTGATATGATAGCTAAAAATTAAAATAGGTTGAAGAGCACAAGAGGGAAAATCTTCATATAGATAAAAATTTATGTGTGAATAAAACCTAAGAAAATTAGTAAATTGGTACTTTTTGCCATGGAATGAAATCATGAAGTTCTTTAGGGATCTGGTTGAAAACCCTTGTTGTTCAAGAAATTTATAAAAAAGCTGCAAAAAGACACAAAGTATAGTGACAAAGGCTGCAGCCCAGCTGAAAAAGGAACTGCCGAAGGACTTCACGAGACCAGAACAAAACGTGTGGTAAAATTCAATGCAAACAAATATAAAGCAATACACATAGAAAAAAACATTTCTGACTTCACATAAAATGATAGTTTCTTGCACTCATCATCACCTTGCAGGAGTGAGGTTATCTCTGATAACCCTGTTAACAACATGGATTATGATTGATTGGGCAGCAAGTGCCATGAAAATGTCATTTCACTGATTGGGAGTTGTTAGAAAAGTGAAGGGGATGCCAGAAAAAAAATAATAGAAAGCAAACCATAAAGCATTAATATGTCACTGGTATAAATCCATGGTTAGCTTCCATCTTGACATGTTGCCTTGCATACTGTGATATTTCAAAAGGGCTATAGAGAACTGGAAAGCTTCACAGGAGCACAGCAGGATGATCAAAGATATGGCATGTCTTCTGTGTGAAGAATGATTATGCTGGGACACTACATGTTGGACAAGTGCCATCTGAGATGAGTTATGACAATGATCCACAGGATTGTATTTGACATAGTGAGATTGAAGAGAGTTCAGTGGTTCAAAACCTTGAGAGCACCACAAAAAGGTAGGAGAAACCACACTCAAAACAAACACAATTGGGTTCTTCATGCAAAGAGGAGCTGAGACATAGAGCTGTTGGCTGAAGTACATTATAGACGTCTAACAGTTGCATGGATTGAAGAGCAAATGGATAGAAAAAAACTATTTCTGATTACAAAGTCTGTGACTAGAAAACAGCTGAAGGCAGGGAGGGTGTTCATTTGCCATTTGTTTTGCTTGCATCCAATTTTACCCTTGTTTGAAATAGGATACCTAGTTAGATGGCCTTAGGTGGCATCCAATACAGAATACTGTTTTAAGGCATGGCAAAAACTGTGAGTCATATCTCTGAATTAGCTGTAAGGGACTCACAGACTAGCGTCTGAATTATGCTTTCCTTTTTCTCTCTGAATAATGAAGCTCAAGCGAGTAATTTTTAAGATACATTTGCTCAGCCTCAGCAATTCAAAGTATTCCTTTTATTTTACAAAAGCAATCAATTATTATTATTATTTCAATTAAAGATGTGATCAATTATTATTATATATTATATTATTATCTCTTCAGAAAGGATGTTGATTTACGTGTGCTATAGAGGATTGCTTTGTCAGATTTGGCACCTGTCCGCCTGGCCCTTTTCACCATGGCAAGAGACATTCTGCAGTTCCCCAGGTTCCCTAAATAAGTCCTTGGTGAGATGTTTCTGCTTTGTTTTGCTTTGATCCTTCCAAGAGGAGCATACATACTCTTTTCAACCACATATGTTTTGTTCTTAGAACTTTAGTTTCAACAGGAAAAGAGAAATGAGAAATGTGGCTAGACTTATAGCTTGTTATTTGGAACACCATCTAGAGACAAAAGTTCACAATTTCACATACAGTTTTAACTAACCTTAACAACTTACTACCTGTCTGACTGCTTAGCCCCTCTCACAGTCTCAATAAGAGTCATGAATTAAGGATGCAGTGTTCACAAGAACCCTTTTTTTTTTTTTTTCTGCAGGATTTCCCTCAGTACTGGATACTGTTGATAGCTCTCTTTCCACAGGTTAATTTTTCTTGAAGTTAGATTTTGGGGTTAAAATTGTGTAAGTTTCTGAAAGTTCTGTGTAAATCTGTCTCATGTAGTTCATAGTGATTCCCTCTCTGCCAGGGAAGTGACCTACAGATATGTTGGGAATTATCCTTGAGGCACAGGCAACTTGTGCAGAGATGCAACTTGCTGCCAAACTCTTCCCTGACAAAGTGCTGAGGTACTCAGGTTTTAGGTCTGCATTGCTTACACATGCACTCTATTCAGCTCCTCATCCTGATGTGGTGCTTGCTACCTCTGTGCAGATATCACATGGTAGTAATGGGTTGTTAGTGTTAACACTCAGTTTGATCAATCTGGACATATTTACTGAAAGAAACATACCCTGAAATACTTATTAGAAGGAAATGTAGCAATATATCATGCAAAATCAGTGAATCCTTTATACTTCAAAACCCTGGTGGGGTCTCCTGCCCTAAGGACTGACTTCAGGCTATGTGTCTCTCTGGGTCTCTGCTCCTTTTTGGCTCTGGCTTGGCCTAAAAGCCACTACATCTGACACACCTGCAACTCTCAGGGACAAAGCGGCTTCATCTTTCCACAGGTTTTGAATGTGAAAGAATCAGGAGCCACATGAGGCATTCTTCCTTTCTGCTGCTCTGTCACAGCCTTTTAAAAAAATAAATAAACACAGTGTGCTTATGATGAAACATAACTATTGAGACAGATTAGGTATCTGTCACACTCAAAATGAGCCATAAATCAGAAAAGTCAGGAAGGAAAATTTGTTATAGATTTTGGAAGTGATAGTAGAGGGACATGCTATTTTCAAGAGCTGACAAAGACCTTACACTATTTTAATAGCAGCTGTTGACATTTTTATCTGTGCTTTTATGTATATTGTCAAAGTGTATATGAGTAAAATGAGAGGAACTAGAATGTCAGATCATAGACTAGCATAGTTACATCTATGGGTAAAAGAAGCAAAAACAAACAAACAAGCAAACAAAAAAAAGACTGTAACATCTACAGACAAAATGAATAATTTGTAATAACATGATTCCATGTAGCTCCTTGCCCTAGTGAGAAACCTTATGCTTCAACAATATTTCTATATGAATTTTGCCTACTCAGTGTTGAGGTCTTTGGCACAGTATTATAAATGCTGTCCAAGGTTATTAATCTGTGTTACAGATACTATTAACAGGCATTTCGAAATTGGAAAAAGAAAAATTATATATACTGTCTTTTGACAGAAAAAAAAGCTTAAGGCTTTACTGGAGGTATTATAGCCTACATATTTACAAATTACTAGGGTTTTCTTTAACTAGAAGATCTTAACTACTCACTGCTTGTCTTGCTGACAGTCAAGAGAGACATTACTTGTCATAGATGTGTTGGAATTTTAGCTGTGTATGTTTCTTTATAGGCACTCTTGCAAAGGTTATTTTTTGACCTGCTTAGATAGGTACAATAATACAGGAGACATCATAACTTATATACCAGAAGTTTATGGGGTGTTCCTAGGTATGGGGGGATAAAAGGCTCTTTAATTTAATATCTATATGGTCCATCTGATTAAGCTATTCTTCTTTCTATCTACTTCTTCAAGTCCTATTCTTATCTCAGTTACACATGTAAACCTTAGGAGTCATCCCACTATATGTACTAGAATGGTTAGGCATTCATGTCAATGGAAGGAAAACGAATTTTTTCCTGCTTTTCAGATCATTGGCACTAAGAAACATAATGACTTCTGTGGTGCTGTAATATTCTGTCATGTCAATGCAGTTACTATTTATAGTACATTAAGAATAGTTTCCTTATAGAATAAGCAGAGGATAAAAGTAGTGGGCATACAAAGTGATCCACTTTTCTAGATGAAATAGCTACTTTTCTTCATAAGTCATCAAAAAATGCAGTAGTATTGTACATTTTAGTGTATCAAAGTACTAATATTTTCCATGTCTCCACCACACTCCAAAAAGAAGCTCTTTCAGCATAGATTTTTATTTTGTGTTTCTGACAAGTAATTAACTACATGAAGAATTTAATAGAAAATAATTGTTTTTATGTCTTGTTCTTGGGCTACAAAAACATCTTAGCTATAACAGCCCCATAAGCCTGCAACACTGACCAGTAATCACTGCTATTTCACTGTTCTTATCTGTTTCCTTTAACATTTCAGTCTGAATCATAGAAGTGCCGGCTTTCCAGGACCTATTTTAGACCTTCCTTCCAGCCGGACAATATCCCAGAATATTCAACAAACCTGGCGGAATACCTGAAAACCATTTCTAAAAGGCCTGAAATTTAGAATTTTCAATAGTAACTGGTTTTGAAAAGTTCATTCAAAAAAGTCTGTATTTCCCATGTAAAATTATATTCTTCCTGAGCAGCAGTAGAGACAGGGAATTCTAGTGAATATAGTTACCTACTTCTTATCACTTTAAAATTCACACAATTTTAATATAAGGAAAATTGTAACCATTTTGTTCTTTTACTTGAGATTATACTCAACAAAAAATGCAGCATCTATCATCATAGTCCAACTGTACAGCTTTGTTAGAAGGGGTTAGTGGGACCTTATGTGGCCATGACATCAAATCTATAATGAAATGAGTTCCTCAGGTGGTATAAATCTGCTTGAATTCTCTTGCTCAGGTGGAGATAGACATGTTTACATCAGTTGAGAGTCTGGCCTATATCTTTTTGTGTCCTTTTGATTTCTTTTTCTCCCATCGTTATTATTTCCACTCCTAAATGTGCACTTTTTATCTTTATGACGATAGTGTGAACTGAATTGTGATGAAAAATGCACAGTTCCAGTTCAAGCAGTCTTGACTTCTGATTTATGATCACATTTTCTTTTGAACATTCATCCAAGATTTTTGACAGTGAGGTCAGGTCAAAAGCTGAGGAATGAGTGTTTTGACTTACATAGCTTAATGAACGGAGGTCAATTTTGTATTTGAAATAACCTGCAGAATAATAATTTTCTCTTTGAAGCTTAGATTTTCTGCTATCTGTTACAAAAGCACCTAACTACTCTGTTTTAATCAATATAATATGCTTTTTCAGTTGATAAATGACCTCAATAATGTTGTAATTCTTTCAGCATTGAACTAATGGGCAACTCCTTCATTATGCTAGGCTTACAGAGAACACACTAAATGCACTAGTAATCATAGTCAGGAAAAAAATTTTATATCATTTTTTTGCTGCATGATCTATGTTAACATAGAAAAATTGACAAGGAAAAAGAGTCTTTTTATGGATTGGTTTAGATTGATACATTGTATGGTATCTCTTCTGTAGAAGACCTGTATAAATCAGTTCTGAATATATATTTTAGATTCAGGATTTAGAAAGAAAAAATAAGTCAATAAGGACTGGCAAACAACTGCAACCATGCTGATGCATCATACTGTTCTGGTAAATAAGAATTCATATTTGGTAACTTTTTTGTTCAGAAACGCACTTATTCTCAGAAATTTACCCCAAGATAAGTAAACCAAAACCCATAAACAATACTGTTTTGAAGATTATATGTTATGACAGTTATATACTTATAAATAAGAAAGAATATTTTTTACAATGAGTGTGGCAAGAAAATGAAACCTCAGAGTGTCCAGAGAGTAGTAGATGCCCCATTCCTCAAAATATTTAAGGTCAGATTGGATGGAGCTTTGAGCAACTTAATCTAATTAAAGATGTCCCTGCTTATTGCTTGGAGGTTTGACTAGATGGCCTTTAAATGTCCCTTCCAACCCAAATTATTCTATGTGTCTGTGATTAGAGTATGTAACCATTACGTTTTCACCAAGTGAATATGCTTTCTGCTTTATGAGAGTATTGGGTAAGAGAGGGCTTTTCTTTCTGACATGAAAAAAGATCCTTTCTGAGCTGAAGGAAGAGGAAAGAGAAAAAATTCACTTCACGAGGGCAGGAAAAAAAGGGAAAAAAAAATCCCACACTCTGTTCTGAGACTGGAAAAAGAAGTTTACTTGGCTAACTTACCCTAATATTGTACTAATATTTCCCCTTTATAGCACTACTCAGACATAACAGATGAAACAGTCTTACAAAAATATAGTGGTACAATTTTCATAAAAATGAAAAGCTGCAGAAGTCACAGGTGTGGTTCACTATGTATACAGCTTTCCTCTGGCACTTATTACACCATGCAGCATCAAGGTGATATTACTATTAGCTGTTAACCATGCAAGACAGTCCTTAACTGTGGTCTCCACAGCGTGGAAGTAATAGCTTGAAATGGAAGATGAGACATGAGTGTGTGCTGGCAATATTGCATTGGCTGTTTGACTGTATCATTTCATTGGTTATAGTCATATTTTATCCACAAATAAGCATCTTGTATGACAAGTCAGGACAGAAAATGTTTTTAATCTTGTTTCTTTCATCACAGCAATGTAAAGAACTGCCCAAGAGCTCTGAAATACTAAGAACCACCTTCCACAGAGCATCTGGGAGTTGCCTTTTTGAAATTTACACGTAGCAGATTCAAGCATGCTCACCACCTAAATTCTTCCATGAAAGCTAAAACAATTGAGGGAAGGCAAACTGTCTCAGTACATTTGTTACTCATTCCTGTTTTTAGCCGAACTCTCAGAAAAAAATCTCAGAGAAATTTGGTACTAATCCACATTTCTGTATCAATTAATGACTTCTGTTTGCAGAAATTGTCAACCTTACAAATGAAGACAAGCAAAAAGGGATCTACCAGGATGAACAGAGTTGCAGGATATGGAAAGTGAAATAGGCAGTATGACTGACTCTCAAAATGTCCCTTGAAAATGTAATTGCATTGAAGAGCCTTTCTGCTCATCCAGAGCATATACAGCTGAATGTGAGGATCAAATGCAAATCCTTTTGAGTCAAACTGAATCTTCAGATTGAGTTAGTCATTTTAGTGCTGGATATAAGGGAAATAAGGGGTATAAAAGGATGTGAAAACAGAAGTTTAAGTGCAAGGGGTGAAATTCTGTTCTTAACTACGGTCAGTGAGTGTTCTGCTGTGTCCTTCAATGCAGTGTGCAATAAGTGGCAAGCATTTAGCCAAGTCTAGCAACAATTACCAAGATTTTTAGCAAAAAATTGAAAAATATGTGGAATAGAGTCACATGAAAGCTGAGTTGATGACTACTTTACTTTTTTAACATAAAACCCACTGTCTCACGTCAAGTGGAACTGATCTGAATGGTTTCATGATTTGCATACAAACGTTACTTTAATAAATTAATATAACAAAAATATACAGCCTCATTATGATTGACCTGAAAGTGAACTAAATTTTGAATTAAAAAGAAACCTTAAAAATCAGACTTCTTTCTTCAGTCTCAGCTTTGCTCATAGGAAGGAGTAAGTTACACCCTTTAATGAACTAGGATTTAGTGAGCAAAATGAAGGGTGATATCTATGGTGCTTCATAAGACAATGTGAGGGGGATTTTTAAAAAAAACATATCAGTTTCTACAGAAATTAGTCTATTGAAATCAAAGGTGTCTCAGAAAAATGCATAATGCGAAGGGATCAGCTCAAGTCCAACATACAAGCTATACTCTTGCAGTGGCATAGCACTGAACCATGGCAGTATTGTTCTGATTGCAGTGTGCATATCAAAATTTGATCTAAAGAAGAAAAAAGGATGGAAGACTTGGCTCAGAATATTATGGAAGGGATATACTTGCTAGAAAGAACATGTGCATATAATAAACGGGCAAAACAAATTAAGATAATCCTTGCTTAGAGCCTAGACACGTCTGTTAAAAGTGCACAGCATAATGGGGAATGCAATCATAATGTTACTTTGGAGATCTGCTTCATCTGTAACTCCTAGAAATTACTTCTACATAAGGGGCTCTTTCCCTTGGGGCATCCTCACAACCAGAGTCAGGTGCCTCTGACAAAGGGATGTGACCCATCAGTCTGCAGCCTTTGATAGTAATGGCTACTGAAGCAAATCAATGTCAAAATGTGCCACTTTTACAAATATAAAAAAGTTGCTCTACTGCCTCCTTTTTTCCCCCTCTGTGACCCAAGGTGTGGACATATTATGACACATTTTATGAAGAGTTTTACTTGATACACTCTCCTATTTTGTAATAATTCACAACTTTTCCATCACAAGATTAATTACTCTGTTCTGAGATGCCAAAGCTTGAGGAAAAAAAGCTGAAAAGAAGTCTGTTTATATATGGGTATGAAACTTAGTACGTGGCTTTGGTAAGAAGAAAGGGGTGATCTGCATAGACCTGCACATCTGTGTTTGTAAATGTCTAATTAATTTGCATAACTGTTTCAAAAATGTTCAATTCACAGCTGCTAATAGAACATCAACTATTAAGGGCAAGCATCTGAAATGCATTTTTCTTCTAAGATGCACAAACATTATGCATTTGGCAATTAATTTGGGCTGTGTATCAGATATTTCACAGATCGGAAAGGCAAAACTCAGAAAAACAAGCAAAATGAACCAAAAAATCCACCAAGTTTAAGCCCAAGGCTTCCTCATAATGATTTCAAATAAACTTTAATCAAAATATGAAGAGTAAAAAGAAGAAACAAAGCCTCAGTATGCTCAACCCTACAACAAATAATAACCCTATAGGAGGTTGAGTTTTCCCCTCTCTATGGAAGGAAAATAACTTTATTCTTAATTGTGATTATGGATATACAACTCACAGAACATATTACATGTTATCATGAGAGCAATCAAATGATTTGGGTTTGCATGAAAGTTGGGAAGGGAAGGTTTGTGATAAAACCTGCTTTGGTGGTTCTGTACTGTTTGTGCAGTGCTACCACACAGGAAATGTAGCCATAAGTCACTCTTCCCTTGTATGATATGAAGAAAATAATTCAAAAAATATGCCACCTGTGCTTCTTACAGGAGTACAAAGGATTCTTTAGAGCAAACCCAAACTTTATAGAGATTTCCAAGCAGGCAAGAATACCCTCTTTCTCCTGGTTATTATGACTTCTGGTTATTTTGAATGAATGTCACTGTGGCAGGTGACCAGAGACCAAGGAGGACAAAGCGAGTTGTCTTAATAACTTACCCTAAAACTGAGGTTTGCCTTAAATAGTAACAATTTGAAGTAACTTGTCTAATACATTCAAATTCCTTCTAGCTGGCAGTCTCTCCTTAAGTTCAGCTGACATAATTTCTTATTTCTCCTACCTCACAGCATTCAAGATCTCATACTCTGATAATGGTGATGACAAAATGCCATGATGCATTTTCTGTACCTCATATCAATCTTTCTACAGTGGAATTCAAATTTCTACTGCAAACCAATCATGTTCCAAATGGACCCTTTCTGTGAAAATGGAATTTTTAAGGCTTTTTCATTTTATGTGGTCTGCTCTGGTGTTCATCTCATTTTCTGATGACTGCAACATTCAATTAATGTGTAGATTAACTGATCATTCTGCAGAATAAAATACAAATACCCTCCATTCTGACTATTTCAGTTAGGTAATTGTGCTATATGTATCATTTCACAGTCCTTGTTGTGGTTGGAGGATGTGGGAATATGGTGGAAAGAAAATAAAAACAGGTCAGACAGTTAATACTCTGCAGATTCATGTGTTGTGTTGCCCTTTCTCAGCAGTCAAGTTTTTCTGCCAAGGATCTTGGAAAATGCCCAGCTAAAGCTTTCAGAAAGTACATGAATCACATCAACTTGCAAAAAGTTTATGACATGATACAGTGTGGCCACCTCTTATCTCCCACACCTGCCTTTCTCCCCAGGGGGCACTGCAGCCAGAGACTCAGTGAACCTGGGATGGGACAATGCTCTTAGAAGCAATTTGGCACTTACATACTACAGTGAAGACGAGTATCCTTGTGAGATTAACAGAATCTCTTAAGATCACTGTCTAGGTAGAAGAATAAACAGTGGGAAAGTTTGCTACAGTGCCAGTCCTCTGTGCCAGCGTGGATACTGCAGTACCAGCAACACCGACATAAAAATAAGCGCGATTGCATCATTTCATTCTTCACACAGCAAACAAAAGTACGCTTGGTGCTAAACCCGGGCTTCCTTTCCAGGTCCTCAGTTCAAACATACCTGAGAATGAGTTTTTCTTTCCCTTGAAACATTTCAAATACAATGGGCCAGGATGCTGCTTTCCTCTGAATACAGATCAAGTCTGAATATGAAGAGAAAGGGAAGTTTATGACTCTACAAGAACAGTTTGCTCTCAAGGCAAATAATAAAAATAAAAAGAGGTGAAAGTTATACAACTCTAAACTAAAACACTCCAAGAGACAGCCAACAGAACAAGTTAGGGTCAGATGCCCTTGATGTAGAGAAATATAATATGTCTGAATAGTTGTTAAATATTATCAGTGAGTTAAAAACACAGAAATATTCACTCTGCTAAAAAACATCATTAAACAAGACTTTGTTGTTTTTGTTTTTTTCTTAAAAATTAGGTGACAAAAGAGAGGGAGAATTTTTTTGTTATGTTTTGATTTGAATATTATTTCATTTTATTTTATCTAAAGGAATTTTTGTAATTTCTAAACAGGAAGTAAAATGATAATTCTTTGTGTGGAAATTGTCATAAAATAAAAATCTAAAGAAAGAAAAACTAGTGTTTTTTTGTTTAATAAACTATTTGATTGTCATCAAACTGAAAAAACAAATCCCACATTAGAGAACTTACAGATGGAATATCACTAAACATGCTTTACTTCAGCATGTAAAACATGTTATTAAATAAAGTATTTTCAAAATGAAACCTAGGAACTATTTATAATCTACAAACGTACAGATCAGCTATCAATACGACTAAAGCTCTTGGTGACATACCTGTGTCACATTCACATTTCACCTTTAGGAGACTATATTAATTTGCTTTATTGAAATGGGAAGGATTTGGCAAATACATGGAATAATGCATGTTCTGAACAATAATCCAGCACCAAGACCATGATCCAAGAGGCTTTGGTTTCTATGGTTATTTGGTTATTAACATTGTTATAATTGCCTGTTACCCACTACTGAATTCAAAGTGTAGGGCTACCTCAACCTTTGGCACCAGCAGAGGTGTGGACTAGAATTATAATAAGCAAGTATTTGTTCAATAAAGTGGTGTCACAGTGTCTCAATATAGAATCCCTGTAACTGTGGACAGTAAAAGCTTTGAAGTGTGTTTACCATGCTCTTTCACTTCTGTGGAATGTGAGCAAGTATTTTCAATTTTAACCTTACATTATTTTTCCATAAACATCCTGAAAGAAAAATCGAAACACATTCAAATAATACTTCTCCTAATAAGACCTGTGTTATGTAAGATTTCCTCCATCAAGGTATATAATGAATACAAGGCAAGAATTGGTTCAGGTTGTTTCAGCACAACATGCATGTAATCTTATTTCTAGAATATATTTACCTGATAAAAATCATATTTTATTGAGCTTCTTAACTGTTGGAGACAAATGTTTCTAAAGTAATAGCTGATTTGAAAAAATAAAATAACCTTCAGAGTCCGTAAAGAAAAATTTTACATCGAACAGGCAGTTTTCTAGAAACTCAAATTTAATTTACATATTACAAAAATGGATTGATGATAATTATATGAATTGTTAGATCCATCTTTGCTGTTTATAAACTGCATTACAGCCAATGATAAACTGCTGATGGCAGAACTCAGCATAAGATTTTCAGAACTATCTTTTAACTCATCAAAGTTAATACCTTATCACATACATGTAGGAGCACATTTTTATCAGGTTTAGATGTATGAAAATATGCAAACTTTCAAGTGTATCTCTAGGCTAAACTCATTTCTCATACAATACATTATAATAAATCTTACGTGACTGGTACTTTATGGATTCTCGTGGGGGTATAATTTTCTTTTTAAAATAACTTGAGTCTTTCATTTGAAGTTCCTTGGGGAAAGTGATGCGGTAATCAAAGTGTAGTAACAGTGACTTTCCTCTCAGGGTTTAGCAAAGAAAATAAAGTAAGATTTTGTAGTAGCTGAATAGAATGTTGGTTTTAGATACTGAGAAAAATAATAATGGTCTAGCCTGTGTTGGGTGAGAAGCACACTGAGTAATAAATGCAATAAGACAGAAAAATAGCCTTCAGGTTGCCGTTGTAATGATAAAAGACTGGACTGAAACCTTATGATGTACATGGAAAGCTTCTGTAAAATTCAGATGACTTAAGATCAAATTAGTCTGTACTTGCAGAATAGACTACTCCTGAGTGAGAACAGTGAGCAAACCATGCAACAGAGTATATCATACTGGGCTCTCTTGTCTTGTACTTCTTTTATTTTAAGTGGAAAGTCAGGTGGGGACATTTACCTTCGAGGTGAATCAGAGCTGATAGATTAATGGTGGGTCTCTTCTCACAGGAGAATAAATTGAGTGGAGATAGGGGCTTTTGTTATTGCAGGGTTTTGAAGTGCTAAGAGATTGATAAGACTGTAGGCAAAAGGGGGAGACTAGACTCCTGTTCAAGAGGTTTTTCTAAATAGTTGGAATTTGGGTTTGATTTCACCATAATCTAGGTAGGGTTTTAGTTTGTTTTTTTAATATTTTGAGAACACTTTTAAAGAAAATACTGCTTTGAAGTTGTTTCTCTGTATTGTATAATAAATGCCTTGATTATGCCTCATGTCTCACTTCCCACTCTGGAGAATTCCAGACTCTGGTGCATTTGTCAAAATAGGAAGTGTTTCTTTTCAGAGATGTTGGATATATAATGTTTTTTGGACACCAAAATTGTCCTGGCGTCATTAGCACACTTCTCTTTCTCAATGAAGTGAGAATATATTTTTCAACATGGACCCAAGTCAAGTAATTCTAATATCTGAATTGTACTGAAGTCTAAATATATAATAGAATCATAGAATGACCAAGGATGGAAGAAACCCCAACCGTCCACCCAGCACTGTCACTGCCCTAAACTGTATCATAAATAGTGAATAAGTAGTGAATTTTTGTTCATTTTGCATCAAAGGATCTGTCATAATGCCTTTCTTAATTTTCTGTTTGAAAAAAAAGTCGGTGAAATGGTCTGACTTTGGGAAAACCTGTTGAGAACATGGGATAAAAATGATGTGGTAGGATAGACAAAAGGCAGAGGGAGACTTGCAAAAAAAATCGGGGAAACTGCATTTTGAACAGACTGTTGAGAAAAGCAGCAAACAGAGGTACAGTCAAGCCTCAGAGGAGAGAGAAGATCTGAGTTTAGATAGAATTTGCTGCAAACCAGAAAGTCCTTGAGATGAAAGAAAACAAGCCTGAACATAAAAATTTGCCTAGCAGAAGCACAATAGGAGACAGGCACACCCACCCAAGTCTTTCTTCATCTGTTTACTTTCATAGATATTTCAATGATGGCTGTTAGAAATAGTATAGTTAACAGTTTCTATCTAATTTTAATAAATTTTGGCTTTTTGAATGTATACTGATTATTTATTTATTTATTTTAGTTTCATAAGAATACAGTTTTAATCCTAAAAACCCAGAGGAGCTCCTTCATAGAAAGAAGCATGAAGCATGATCTGTGATATCCAATGAAAAAACATTAAACTTCACTTCCCTATATTGTCTTTAGAATAAAAATGTGTGGATTTCATCGTGGATTTTGCTATATTTTCATGACAGTGACTTTATGTGAGAGTGTTTCCTGCATGGCTTTTTCAATATCTCTGCTGTTTAACCTGAAACTCCATTTAGCAGTCTAAGACAGGGTTTCTAGTCTTTCAAAACAAGACTACTACTTCAAATTTCTTTATGCCCAATGCTTTCCCTTGCGTTTACAATTAAAGACACACACACAAGACATTTTGCTGATCTTGGTGCAGGCATCCATCTTCTAGAAAATTTATCTTACTCTGGTTTTGCTCCTCAGGATACTGCCAGCACCAGGGTGTGACTGACTGTTCATACGCCCAGAGTGCAGCCTAAATGACACAAAAAGTCATGAGATTGTGGAGGGTACCTTTGAATCAACAACCCATGGCAACCCTTGCTGCCACCCAAATTTTATAATAGAACAGCAAATATTTTGCTACTGATATGAATTATTTGCCTGTGCACTTCTAACTTAGCTGTCATCTTTAAAACTCTAGGTACGTAAAGTAAGAGACCTCTTGAAAAGATGATCTCCATAATCTAAAGGTATTTTCTTGCATAGGTTGGTTTATTTTCTCTTACTAAGTAAAAATTCAAAGATATTATTGTTACCTTCAAGATGCAGAAATTTTGCCTTGTGTAGCTATGCATAGCTGGCACCCCTGGACTACTTAGAATGTTTTTTTTGAGGGATCATAATTTAAACTTAATATCCCTTTATTTTTGATTCTTGATATGAATAAATGTATATTACAGTATCACACCAAATTTACTATTCACTTTTGCTCTGGTGACATTTTGCAATTCAAGAAGCAACAAAATTGATGTCTTGTGAGCTCGAAACACTCCTTGTGTAGATGAAAGTTGACCTTATCATTCCAGAACTGCCCTGAGCACCAGACAGGATGATTCAGATTCATTGTAATAGGAAATTACTGTAGCTGGTGTGAAGGAAATTACTGTATCTGGTGTGATTCAGTTAAAGCAAATAGTTTGTCCATCTCTGCATTAAATTCTTAGGAAGCATTTATTAGTGAAAAGTGCTTGTCCCTTGAGTGGAATATGCTATCCATAATTCTGGGGTTTGGTAGTTCTTTGCACTGGACTTGGCAAAGCATACATTGAATGAACTAAATTGGTTAGCTAAAATGTGCCTCAGTAAGCAATATTCTCTATTCTTTTTGTAATGTAAGCTGTGATTTGTGTATGATCTACTTTTTCCCTGGCCTTCATGTATTGCTTGTCTTTTTTAAAACATAAGCTCTTTTAGCCAGGCTCCATGAATTTCTCTATGCATGGCCAACAATGAATGCATTATAGATGCAAGGTCTTTATAAAAAGCCAGTGACATCTTTAGCTTTCATTTCTGCTAATACTTTCTTCTTGCTGATGATAGCAGTGTCAAAACTAATGTAATTTTGAGGAAGGATTTTTTCGCCCCCTCCCCCCCCC
>VZTJ01006819.1:599544-665485 GCA_013397795.1 Orthonyx spaldingii | reverse complement strand
TGGTTTCTGTTTGGATGAAGTTACTTGGTAGGATTTTCTAGTGGTCTTTTTGGTCTTTTCTTTTTGCTAGTAGTGAACAACTTGAACAGCTCATGTCTTTTAGCAAGGTGCTATATCAATAGTTCAGTATATGTGCATACACAGGTTCAGGATATCTTCAAAGTATTAGAAAAATCCTTGTAACAAAACTAAAAAAATTTCTCTGATCTCTACTTTTTCCTCTCGTAACAGGCAATACTGAAACAGTATGTTCAGAGGTAGAGTTGATACTTTTACTGAAAGCCCATTCAAAATCTTCATAAAAGCTTCTGGGTTTGGTTGCTGACAGACCAGATATTGGATGTTTCTTTTTTAGCTAATCTGTTACCCATCTTTCAGATGCAGTGTCAAAGGAACTTTTAATTGCAATGTTTCTGTCTCTTCCATTGTTCATTTCAGCATTCAAAAGGCTGGATAAATGTTACAGAGTATAATGGACATGCCATTTATTAGCATTTAATGTGAAAAAATTGCATATCGTATACTCTCTATAGTCAAATAATTTAGGAGAAAAGCAAAGTATGGCTCAACAAAGAAAAAGACCTAATTTGTATGAAATTCATAACCTAGTACATCAAATATATTTCTGCAAAAATGATACCTTGTGTCACATACTGAATTGGATTTGTCAGGTGCTGGACTAAGTCAGTTATATCATCCACAACATCACATAGATCCTTCTTAGTAGCAAATAAATCTCCTACTGAATTGAATATATCTCTAGTTTAAGAAGACGCACAATAAACTGATTGTGTTTCCATTCACATGTTTGGCTGGATGTAGACTCAGATGTGTTTGTTAGAAGTGTACATTCCTGGTAAATTAAATGCTTGATATACATCTGAAATAACATTTCCTGAAATATCCGTGTTAAGAACAGGACGGATTGTATGTGCAGCTGAAATGCATGCATCAACTTACTACAGCACTCAGATTCACTTTCTAGGAGACACCAATCATGTGAATGGGGTGAAATCACTGGCAGAAAAGGTTTAGGTCAGCAACAGCTCTACAGCAAGAACTATTGGTTATAGTTGACAATGTGGCTTTATACATACAACAGTTTGGCAGGGGATTCAGGTGTGCAGACAACAAGATTCATCAACATGAGAAAAAAAGACAGTAGCGGTAACAATCAACTCTTTTTCAGGTGTGAAAATCTTACTTGCTTTTGTCTGGATCTTTGATAAAAGACTTCTCCTGTTCTGCTGAGCCTGTCTCTACCCTACATTTTGGTGTTTTCTTTATGATTGTGTCTCTTCGCATTATTTTATGCAATGCTCAAATATGGGAATGGATATAAACACAGCATCCAAACTCTGATTATGAGCTAGGCCAGGAAATGTTTCCAACCTTGTTACTTTGGTTGGCCATCTGCATTTCAAGCAATCTGGGAAAGTGACATGCATTGGAAATGACCGTGTTTTATTTAAAAAGAAGCTTTCAGTACAAGAAGGGGAAAAAATCTGCTATGAGAAGAAAGTGCTTCCCTAGGAAAAATAACTAACAAAGAGAATAATTATCTCTTTCCCTGAGGAGTTGGAATGGCATTTCCTCTGTGCAGAACTGCAGGTGAGCTCTGCCCAGAGTAGAAATATTGTTGAAAACCAGGCTCACGTGGAGTCATGCAGACAGGGAGGAATAGTAGATCTCCAGATGAATGCAATTATTCTGCTGGAGTCTTGTGAATGCAAACCATGGTAAGTGAAGAAGAAAAGCTAAAGCAACAGTTGGTATGGAGTGATATGCATGGGGTAGCCTTTACCAGAAATCAATGACATATAGTGTTTCCAGGGTGAGTACCTATAGAAAACATTTAGGAGGCAATAATTATAATTAGTGTTTTCTTAAAGAAAAGACAAACCTGCCCATTATCACTGCCTAGTGCAGGACATACAGCGTGAGTTGCATGAGGTATGGATCCTGAATAAAGATATTTACTTCCTACCCTGGACATACAGCAGTTCAGTTATTACTGCAAATCATGAGTATTATTGCCCTATTTTATTCTTCTTTACGAATGGCAGGCTGGAGGACTAATAACTTTATAGTATATATAGTCTATAACATCTTTTTTATTTTCTTTAATGTCCCACTGTTTTACCACCTAGCCTCCTCTTTTATCTGCAGATCTTCTTCTGTGTTTCACTCCCTATACTGATGTAACTGAATGTGGTAAATTATTAGAGATATCTTAATGAGATATTTAAATTTTAGAAATAAAAGAATCTCTTTTCGTTTTTATTTCACTGCAAAATTCTGTATATGTAAGATAACTGAATATTTTTTAGAAGACATTCAGGATAGATTTTGTTTCATAATCCTTGCAAAAACCGTGATGGCATTGCTCTTTCATTGTTATTTTTCTCAACTGAAAAGCTATTTATAGAAGGGTAGAAAGAGTTCTGAAATTTGAACAAAGATATTTGAAGATTATCCTAACATTTTCCATAATTTTCCATAATTCCATTGCTAGATTTGAACTCCATCTCCCAACAGGAAATGAAGAGTATTCTTATTCTGGTTTGTGGTATTCTTGTGAATATTAAAGTGGGGTTTTTTTAAGGAATAGTTGTTTTTTCCTTAAATCACCTTGTGCTGAAATCATCGATGCTTTAAAGTGGTGCAAATGGAATTTTTTATTTCACAGAGATCCTTCAAGCTGTAACTGCTCTCTCAGGTTCAGCAGAGTTTTTCTTCTGTTCTTGCAAAATCTCATCTAATATAGGTTGTAATGTTCAGATTCTGCTGAGTTTGTAAGTAGCTTGTCACTGATGGGGACTACAGACACATAAGGAGCTGCAATTTAGCTGCCTGCAGTGTTTGTGATGCATGTGGCAGGTTACAGGCTCTCGCTACCCTTATTGTGCATTTTTCAACATTAATATAAATTAAAAAAAAGTGAGGTTTTTATTGTTATAAGGAATTGTCAGCTTCAATTCTAGAACTTTCATTCAGGTCCAAAAGCTATTTCTAACTTCAAGGAAAAAAGACTGCACTTGATCCAACACCGGTGATGCTTTGCCTTGTACCACCAGAACTATGATGCCATGCAGAGCAGAAATCAGTTCCTATTTGAAATTAGTCTCCTCTCTCATTGCCCTGGTACCTGCATATATTGTTCATGGGATACGATTTTTCTCTCAGTGCTAATTTCCTACACAAGGTAGCTCTGCAAATAAAATAGGATTTTCTACCCTGACCCAATCTTTTCCCCAAATTCTACAAATTAAGATCTGACTAAGCACCACACAGAGGTGGGAGAAGATTAAGGAGAGGATAAGCAAAATTTCAAAGTCACTATATATATTATATTTACACCTTCTATGACTAGCATATATATGCCAGTCACTGTACATATGTCCAAGGAGATTTGTCTGTGCAGATAAACTTTCTCATACATGTACAGATTTCAGTATTTAGGCTCATAAAATGGATGCATACAAAGTTGTGGAATTCAACCTACTACACATGCTTTTTAAAATCAACTTAAATGTTGTAAGTATAAAATATCAAAGTTGTCCCTTATTTTTTGCCTAAATATACACACTTGTGAACAAGAATAATATATTTAGAAAAATATTTGTAAGCTATTTAGTTTCTTGATTAATTCACTATTAGAAATTTCTGTCTCCAGTGCAGTTAATCTTTCAAAGTAATCTTTATTTTTATTATTAATCATCTAATATATGTTCGGGTAACCATCCACAAGAAAAGGTATAACTAAGACTTTCTCTTTACAGACCTGTGTTGTGCTGCTGATATTGATGACATGTCAAATTAAAAACAGGATAGGGACTTTTTGACCTCTATTGTCTAAAAAAGGGGATGCAAAATAAAAATCAATATTTCTCTAAAGGAAAGGGTGAAAATAATAAGTAAAAAGAACTGAAAGCCTGGCAATATTCTCAGATGTGCTCTGTAACTAAATAATTTCAATTTAAAATCAAGTGGGAGCAATACCTTTAGAGGTGATGAAAAGTTCAGGGAAAGGTTTTTTTCCTTTTTTTTTCCTTAGGTATTTACATAAAATGTCTTCATCAAATTAAAAAATATAGACTTTGTAGTGTCATGGAGATAGTAGTCACCAAGATATTAAGATTCAATATGACCAATTCATAAATCCAAAATATGGTAATAGTAGGATGGCTGCTAGATTTGTTCATGCTAAACCTTTTAAAATTAAGGAGAAAAAAAAAAATAAGAGAGAGAGAGAGGAAAGAGAAAGAATTATGAGATTTGGGAGGAATGGAAATTCTCTTTAACATAAGATAGACAAAAAGTCTCAGGACATGGTGAATAATAAATTAGAAGCTTGAAGAGCAGATCTAAAAGTGTGAGAGGACAATTGAAAGAGAGTAAGAAAGGGAAGTGCTATTACCTTGACGTCTGGATAATTTATGATACAGCTGCTTAGCCTCCAGAGGCAAAAAGCCATTGTTCCGAGAACCACAGTGAATGAAACAGGATAAAGAAAAACATGTTTTTTAATTAATGAAATCTACACTGATTAAAACAATAAACCAAAACAAACCAAAAAGGAAAGAAAAAAAATTAAAACTACAGAAATTGCAGAACATGACATGTTAGATTCAAACATAAACGGTGTCAAGAAAATTAATCACAGATTCATTTTTCTATGATAGGGGGATAAGGAAACTCAGTAAAGTTATCCAATGTCCCGACTAAGACAACAGAGAACCCTAATATTTTTTGGGTAATGCATGCTGACCTTTGAAATGTCTTCTTTTTGGAGGGAGATATGTGACTAAAAGCACAAATAATTTGAAAATAATATTATACAATCCATGGGACAGGCATAGGCTTAGTCACTACACATGAGACTCCAAGTATAATCTCTAAATTAGAACTCCCCAAAATACCTGTGGAAAAGAATAACATTCAGTTGCTCTGTGGTACCATTACCTTCAGTGCATTTATTAGTCTTTCTTAGAACCAGAATATTAGGTTAGATGGCACTTTGCTGGGATTCAGATTATTTGAACAAGAGTAATAAATAGTATTCTAATTAATTTTTCTTTGACATAATTTTCAGTTACATAGAATTCTCATGCAGAAATTTGCATCTCTTAGCACAGTGATATTCACTTATCATTTATTGTAAAAGTAGCTTTTGCTTCTTTTTGCTTCCATCTTTCACTCATGAGGAAGGGAAAGAAAAAAATGTTAACAATTTTACATAAAATACTGTATGCACAAAGAGTAGTGTGAAAAAAGTTATATGTTCATTTGAAAGCTGTATGCTCATTTGAAATGACATCTGTTTTTGTTCCAGTTTCAAAAAAAATATTATGTTATAAGAAAGCTAAGGAGCAGGAAGCTTTTAGAAAAAATGTCCTGCAACAATCAAAATGACTAGATATTTACAGAATTAGACTTTTTATAATAATAATTTTAATACAAATGTAGCCCTATTTGCCAAAGCACTGAAAAATAGATGACCATCTCAATATGCTCTAAAAACAAGGAGAAATACCTCCATAAACTGACGTTTACTACAATAATATGGATGACAATAAAAATGAAACTAAACAATACATTCCTCTTCCTAAGTTGTTTTAAATAGTAATTTGTATTCCTTAATAAAGTAATGAAGGTAGGCAAAAGCTTTAAGCACAAAAGCATTTCTTTTATGAATGGACACATGTTGCTATAAGAAGTCCACAAACTTAAATTTTTTCCACGAATGTTTGTGACCCTGTAGCAACAAATTCAACTGAGTGGAGATAAACTGCATTGCATTTATTTTCTTATCCAGATTTAAACAGCACTTAAAGAGACAAGGCACTTTTTCTAATCAAGTATCCATACAGTTACTGTAAGTTGCATTACTGCTAAAAAGTACAAAGAAAAAAATGCATTCAGTAATACAGTGAATTGTGGTAAGTCTTAAGACATGGTGAAATGACATTTAATTGAAAAAAAAGGGTTGGGCACAGTTCTTCATTTAGGTACAATTATTTACAACAGGAAAAACATTGTTACATACATGTGTGTTTTATACCTCTTTTGAATGGGTATAAAATGGTACTCTCTATTAAAAAAAGCATGTTCATCTCTTCAACTCAGTTTGGTGGGAATTTTGTCACTGGCTTTGACAGACATGCAGGATTAGATCTAAGACTCTCTGTATTTACCAGATACAGATTTCTTCTGGCTAGGTAGAGGCTTTTGCTGTGGCATAGGCAGAGTCCAAAAGAAAAGAATGGTAGGTAGATACATCTCACACTGACTAAATCCCCACCTCTCCACAGTTGTTTACTCATCCTATGTCTCTTCTGAAGAGAATATTGATCTGTTTTAGTAAAAAAGCTTTGGAAGATAATGCTGGTTGGGAAAACTGCATGGCCATCCTGTGGTGGCCACATGGAACCCTGTGCACCTGACCACAGGTGCAACTGCATTTCCTAATCTCCCGGGTGAGGACCACCATCAGTCAGTGGAGAAATGAAATTGAACTAGTGGATCTAGCAATGCTGCCCACCTTTGTGCAGTCTGGGAATTCCCCATCCATAATTACTTCTGTCTGGCTGCCCGGAAATCTGCAGGCTTCCATTCCTGCTTAGCCTATTTCTGATGCTGACATTCTCCCTTCCTGGCCGGGCAGGTGCACGCTTACCCTGGAGTTATTTGTTGAGGCAAAGCTGAATTGTGGTCATCTGTATTTCGTTAGAACTGAGACTTTTAAGAATTGCTTTTTTTTTTTTTTTTTTTTTTTCCCAAATATTGCAACTTAAAATAATTTACCAAGCAATTTTATGATGAGGAACCCAAAAATTTTTAGGACTCATTACTTTCAAGTATCTAGCACTTCCAATAGTAATAATATTTTCTTAAAAAAAACCCAAACAACCAAAACCACACACACACACTAACACAAAACAAAACACAAAAAAACCCCAAAACCCAACACAAAATAAAACCCCAACAAAACCCCAAACATATATCTTAATGGTTTTATTAATGTAGTCTTGTTTTTGGTTAATGCTATGATTTCACTAAAAGAAGAATTCCAGAACTTGATACATCATCCTGTGGCAAATTATAATTAGCACTGCATATTTACAACATGTGATTAGATACCAAGAGATTTTTCAAAGCTAGCATAAAAAGTTGCAATGAAGATGATAATGATTCTTTCAGAGAGATATTCCTTTGTTCATTTTAGCATTCTCATAAATGTTTAAATAATATAAATTAGGCTTCCAAGCCAATTAATTTGTCTGTTTCTCATTTTCAGTGATGTATTTTAATTATACTCTCATGCCTCTAAGCTTCGGAAAGGAAGACAGCATGCAATGATCACGAAAAGCAAAACCTACAAAAGTCCAAAAGGATAATGGAACAAATTCCACAGTTTTATGCTGTAGTCTCATCCCATATCATTTCATAATATGGAGAAAGAGGTTTAAATCATGCACTTTTAATTTAGTAGGGCATGCAAAGCTCATATTATAACTTGGGTGAAAGATGAATTTTGGTTCATCTTAAATGCTTCACACTAAATTTACTCCATGAATTAAAACCAATATATGATCATTTTGTATTACAATACACAGGGTTAATTAATTTGTGGTCTAGAATATGTACTGAATAATAAAAATTAATTTCTGGTTTTCAATTCTATTTGCTCCTCACTGTTCAATCCTTTGTCTGTGTTTGATCTTAAAATATGCTTAATATTGAAGGCATACAACTACAGGATATTTTTGAGTCACTGAACCTTGAAATAGAGCTTGGGTGCATGAGAAAGTTGATTACAAAGAAGGGAAAGTGAAACTATTCTCCTTCCTGTCATGAGACTTTACCTATAATACCTGCTTTGGTGAGTCCATTCCAAGGCAAATTCATCTATTTAAGCATTGAATTGATGGTAGTACAGGTAAGTAATTATAAAACTTCTATTAAGGAGTAGTATTCGAGATCCATCCTGTACATATCTACCCAACGCTCAAATATTTTCCCTCATCTATCTGTTTCATCTCTTTTATTGACCATGATTCATTTTCATTTAATGTTCTGTGAACATTACCTTCTGCAACAGAAATTGCATGCATAATTCCATATTTTAGAATCTGAAGAATATTAGGTCAGATTATAACACACACCTCTAAGTAGAACAAGGAAACACTTAATTTGGTTTAGATATCTATATTTGAGAGAAATTTTTCCCTATTTTCTCTCCTGCTGCATTTGGTTTAGGGCAATTTTAGCAGTTTCTAATGCTTCTCCAAGATGTTAGCCATGTCACAAATAAGGTAGTTAGCAGAATTGTTCTCTCCCTCAGAACTTACATGGGGGAAAATAAGGCAAATATTTAGGTACATTCAACTAAATATAAAAATACAAGAGAAGTGAGTAAAAAAAAGAATGAAAGGATGATGTAATCATGGACACTACGGTGGTAAAATGATAGGTAAATTTGCTAACCTGTCAAACTTCATCAGCACAGAAGTCACATTAAGTCACACATTGAGTAGAAGACGAAACATTTGTATTAAGGTTTTGCTTTTCAGCCCTTTAAGTACATTAAAATGCCTTTAAAAAGCATATATCTTCTCCCTACTTTGCAGCCTTTTAACATCAGAACAGGAAAGAGGTGTCAGAATAACTAAACTTGAGCTGACCCATGCAGTCCTATTGGGATTTCACATGGCTGTCCTTTTAGTGTAATTTCTTTGCTGTTCATATTTTCCCTTCTTATGTTTTAATTCAAAAACTCCAAGTCAATAGATATTTGATACCAATTAATCAACATGCTTACCAGTTTATGAGCAACTCGCTCATAATTAAACAGAGAAATTCCTAAATTCCATGGTCACTCAGGGAGTGGAACCTGAACTGTACCCAGATACACATTTTGCCCTCTCTAGCCTGTTTTTAGTTCTATGCAAAACCAGTCTTCCCACTGAAAGTCTAGGCAGAAAATCAGATCTTGTGGCTGTCCTAACAACACAAAATATTGCTAGAGCATCTTTTGCTAGAGCACGGCCTATAGAGCACAACACTGTAAGAAACAGCTATCAAGTAGCTCAGTACCATGGATCTAGGCTTTTTAAGCCTTGTCTCTCTCCTCACTCTCAATTTGAAATTCATGTTGCTTTCCCTCTGTGTCCTGGAAAGTTGGGGAAGGAGGTGGAAAGAAGAGCTGGTTCTGTGTGATTTACTATTGAAATGAAGTTGGGTGCCCTGAAGTAAAGCTATCTTATTTACAGATTTATTAACTCATGGCTTCCCCCCTGCATCTTTCAGTGGTTCATTGCTTTGAATCTTTGCTGAGACAACAAACTCCATTCTTTTATTCTGGTCATGAAGTAGTGTTGCAGGAAGCCCATGGGAGAGTGAATCCTATTCAATGTTGGAATTCACTGGGACTAAATTTGCAAGGTCATAGTTAATAAGGGAAAAACAAATAGAAAAAATAAAACACCCAAACAACCCCCCCACACGCCAAAGCCAACAGACCTGCATTCATAAATTTCGCATGGAAAAAATGTTTAATTAACAGATGTTGTCAGGTGCTGTACAAATTAAATTACTTGTTCTATAAATAGGATAATGAAGTGGGAAATGTCATAGCTAAGAAATGGTACAATGGACAGGCTTTTGTTTCGGATCCTGATATTAAAATGAAACTCAGTCACTGGGGAGCCTAGAAAATATGTTAAATAAAATTAGACACCATAACCTACATCTATGTTCCAAATATGGAGGCTTTTTTTGCCTTTCATCTTCAAATCCCAATATTTGTGAAGCTCTGTCTGGACACTGACGTGATTTAAATACCAGTGGATAAACAGATTGAGACCTCAAGGTTATTTTTTAAGAGGTATTTTCATATAAGTTTTTTTTTTTTTAACTTTTCAATGATGATTTGAGATTGGAACTAAATCTGATTTTAAAAAAAAAATGCATCCTGTGTAAAAGCTACTAGATTTTTTTTTTAATTTATTTTAATCAAGTTTAGGATACCTCTGATTTCTACAATGGCTTTTTAGGATGACGAATAAAACAATTACAATTCTCTAATGCTCACCAACATCCTCCAAATTAAACTACATTAATTGTTTTAGTCCAAGTCTAATTTATGCTTTGAAAAATTCTGTCATGTATAATTCACAGTGAACATGTTCTTCCAAGCAGAGCAAATAATTAGTCAAATGTGGGCTCAAAATTCAGACTATGTCATTAGCTTCTGGTTGATTTTTGACTGAACACGTGTCCTATGATCTCATCTAGCTCACATTATATGATGGCTAGAGAAGATCCCTCATACAAGTGTTGTGTTTATGATTTTAATTTTCTTTTTTTTTACAAATAATAGTTATGGCATTATTACAATCTAATAAACATTCCTTTTACTAGACTTCTTTCTTAGATTGTATTTTATTTATTCTTGGAAATTTATATTCACTAAACATTCAGCTTTGGAAACATATTTAACACTTAATGAAGTTAATTGGATTATCCATATGTTTAAGTACTTTAAGTACTTTGCTGTATCCGAGGTTTAAAGGGGTGACAAAACCAGTCACAATTCATAGGAGGCACTTCTATATTTAGAATATTTTAAGAGTTCATTATATGTGTATTTCTAATTACAGTTTAAGCAGTAGGATAAGATTAATATTTTTATAAAGTCAAAGCCTTGAATTGGCAACAAGAACTCACAGAAAAGTTGTCTGTGAGCTTTTCAGCAAAGTTTCAATATTACCTCCACCAGAATTTGATGATGTTTTTCGTTCCAGTGAGAGTTTATGTGAGTTTTACCTTCTCTTACAATTGCAATATTTTCTATACACCTACTTATAATATTCAATATTTTGTCAGGTCTCACAGTAGATATTGATTTTGTATTTACCGCTAATGGAGTGATGTATATAAAGTACATTTCATACTTAAAATCAAATTGCTTTTTATGAATATGTTTATTTGTTGTGACAACAGTAGAATAATATAAGAATTCAGAAACTGCTTTGAATTGGCTTCTGATTTGAAAGATGCTTAGAGAACATAATTTAGACATTTTCCAGGTGCATGGAATACCTTTGAAAATGAAATATTAGTGTTTTACTCCACTACTGAAACAAGTAATTTAGACTGATGGGCAGTGATTATGGAGAATAGATCACCAATAACCAGAAATCTAAAAGGGAATTGTCAAATAACTAGCATCTTTTTGGTGATAGGCAGAGGTGCTCTCTGTGATGAAGAGACACACAGACTATCAGAAAGGAGTGCATGTGTTGGTTTAGGTCTACTCTTTAAATTTGATTTTTTTTTAATTTCAGGGTTTATTAAATTGTTCTGGCAAAGTAAAATTTGTGTCTTACAGCTTTCTTTGCAGAAGTTGCCAAAGAAGGTAAAAAGGATTATTATTAGGCCGAGAATGTTTGCCATCCAGCTGTGTGAGGTTGTAGCTTCATGCACCTTACAACTGCAGCTGCTATAACTTTACACGTCGGCCTCTTCCAAACTTCAAGTGTTCCATTCTGTCCCTCTGCCTTCTCTTCTTTATGAGATCACAGATTTTTTGCAAATTCTTTATTAATTTTTGTTTAATTTAAAATGGTTAACTTTGCTGCAGTTCATAGCCCATCCATGTTCTGTTGAACTGGCTGCAGCAATGAATGCTGTACCAAGGAAAGTGGGAGGAGACCAAGGAGCTGCATTGAATGGAGCATTCCATGCTTGTGGAACAGGGAGTCCCTTACCCAAAAAGAGTTAGAAGGGTGAGCTGACATGATAGACTGTGCCGATCTTGTGCACTGCATGAGTGGGCAAGCCTGGGAGGAGCCAGAGGAAGATATTTGGACTACCCCCCTTGCTATTGTGTCTCTGTGCTCCACTCTAGGTGTACACAAGAGCTTTTATCACAGAAAGAAACAATACAGTTTGGAGTATGGTTTCTCCTTCCCAACAGTTTCCACCCAATATAATGGATCAGGCACTGCTACTGTAATTGATCCTATATTTGAGCCAAGGTTCAATCATTTTTCCCTAAGCACTACCATGGAAATAGCTGGTGTGGGCTTGCAGGGTTGTATATATTTTTATGACAGCTTAATAATACCTTTATTAAGGTAAAAAACTATATTTCATTTAGGTTCCTCTTGGTTGTTTTGATTTATGATTAATATTTGCTTTGAAACATAATGAGAGTGGTTTTACTTAGAATCCAGGAAACTGGAATAGGCTTGAAATATTAATTATTTACTCCTTTTTTCTCCTTAAATCTATAATTTTATGTTTGAGTATTTTTTTAGTCAATCTGTTAGGAGACTTGTTTATTATTCATACATACATATTGAGAAAACACTATGAGTGGCAGAAACTGAGAAACTTCTTGGGATATTTGCAGAGAGACTTTCCAGTGACACACATGGACTATGAACCAGGTATTTTCTTAACTGAAAGGGAAAAAGGGAAAAAAAAGATTAAGGGATCCAGCGTTTAAAAACTGTAGAGATAGTAAAAAAAAAAAGTGCAAAACCTGTTAACATTAAGAAAATTTACCTGTTGTGGTAAGTGTATTCTCTGTTCCTGGAAATGGGTATTGGGACTGGAGGACTTTGTAGAGCTATGCCCCTATTTGATCACTAGCAATTGATTGTATGCCAGCAGCAAGTCACAAGTACTATGGCTTACATTCTGCAGAAGTCACAGAGTATAATGATACGCTGTAAAAAGGTCTATTCCATTTAACAGAAATTATTATATGATATGTTGTGCAATATTCATAATGGCTTTTTATTGTTTTTAATAAAAATGAAATCAGTGTTAAAAATTATAAGCCCTGCTTTTATCAGTTAAATGCAGTACCTCTCCTTTTATAGTCTGTGCAAGACTGATCATTATAGATGCATACAAAATCTGTTTCTTCCTAAGCGTGTCTGTATAAGTCATGCATATATCAACTTCAGGAAAAAAAAATATAATTTCAGTTGCTTCTTGGTTTGGCTGCGTGTCAATTTGTATGATTTTCCTTTCATTCTCTTTTTTTTTCCTTCAAAGTTGTGGCAGCTGTGAAATAATAGTGTTTGAATGGGCACTCTGGAAGAACACGAAGTCCAAAAAGGCATTTGTGCAAGCTCAAGGCAGGAGGCCATTGGAGTCAGGTATCTTTTGTTGCTCCTGTCAAGACTGATGAGACCTCCACTGTTGCTCAGGAACAAGGCACAGCAGCTTGAGTTTGAAACTGACAGTGAAACTGTGGCTTCCATAGAGCTCTGAGGATAGTTTATTTGTAGTTCATGACTGACTTGATAATCAAAAGTTTGGTATCTTCACTGAACCGTGTCTGCATTTTAGCCCTGAGGGGAAATGGGATTTCATCTGTGCTACGGTAGCCAGTGCTTGTAAGTAGCAAGCTCTAAGCAATTAATTTGTTTTCCATGTTATCCTCTTGAAATGTAAGAAGCCCTTGCTTCTTTACTGGAGTTTGGATTTGACCATAGGATCCAGGAACGTACAAGTTTGTTAGGGACTGATCAGAGATTCTGAAGTTCCCTGGTTGCCTTTCTTCAGAACAAAAAAAAAAGAATAAGAAACAAAAGTTGACATAAAGAAGAAATAATCTTCGTTACGTATTCTGTATTCTCATTATCTTGAACCCTGTAGCATATTACTGACGTTCTTTATCTACAGCTTTTGTGGGTATCATGCTCCATATAGAAATGGTGTTGATCATAATATTGTAACTTTAATTCTTGCTGCCTTCTTGAAATGAATTAGTAAGGACATAATTTTTGTCATGTTTTGTCATGCTTGTGGTCATTTGACGTAAAATCTGTTGGATTTACATACTGAAAATGTCAAGGTTCCTTGCAAAGTAAAGTTATTAGATGCTGAAGGTCATATTTTTATAGGAATATTAGTAATTATTGACACTGAGATCTCAAAGGCTTTATTTTGTTAACCATATTTGGTGAGACTGATGCAGTTGGTAGCTCGTAGAAGTTTGGTAGCCAAAATGATGCTTGGAAGTCAGTGTCTGGATTTAGACTGAAAGTCTATGGCAGTCTCTCTGCAGTGTGTTTTCATTTACATTTAAGCAGTGTACTGCCTTTTGGAGAAAATTTAGGAAAAAAAAATCAAAAAAAGGCATGCAATGAAAACGTTGATTTTCCTTGTAACTGTGGGCCACTCTCTCTTTTTACTCTACTATTTCCAAAATTAGCCTCTTGCACCTATTTGCTCTGACCCTAGTTAACTAAGAAGAAAGGGGACATTACAGCATGACACTGGTGCTCTGCCTCCCTATTTCACCCTCAGTTTCTGTACACTGGGTAGAGAACCCCAAACATAGACAAACATTGCCTGTGATACTTTGTTAACCTGAAACAAAATGTGGACAACAGTAGTGTCAGATGAACCTGTATCCTACCCAACACTGCATTTTACACTGCAAAACTATCTTGAACCTTTTAACCTTCCTGCTGTCTTATGACCGCAAATTCTATGGGTTAATTATTCTGTTGGGATTTTTTTAAAATAACATAGCTGGATGAATTCTATTCCTTTTGCTATTCAGTTATGCCAGATTTTTTGACACCTTGAATAGGAACAACAGAAAGTTCAAAATAAGTTGTCCTCAGAGTACCCTTTTCCTCCCACTTTGTCACCACAAAGGAACGATGTCAATTTGAGTGTAAAACAGTCAGGAAGACGGTGTAACTGCATCATTTGCCTTGTCACTATAGCCCTGTGTATAACTGTTTGACAATTTTCTCTGCTTGACCCAAACAAATCAACTCTTGGAATGATGACTGCTGACTTTGCCTGCAACTTAAAGCCATTATGCAATAAAACCTTCATGGTTTCTTCACATTATGAAATAGAGAACAGGAGGCAGCTTTCTCCTCAGTAGTATTGTTCTCTCTTTGGGGTCTGCTGCTGAAACTCCTACATGGTCTATTTGCTGCTGTGAGTCTTATAAAAATAATATTTCTAAAAGTGTGTTTGCCCAAATGTTTCATAAAGCTCTACAGACTTGGAACAAACTTAATTATTGTGCAGATGAGTGTTTAACTGCTGCTGCTATCTTATGTTTAAAATTAATTTACTCTGCTTGCTACAGAAATGTCTTACCAAAGATTTCATAATACCTTTACTGAGATAATATGCAGAATTCACCTGGAGATTTGCCACTCATTTTTGCTCCTAAGATAATATATAAATACAATTATATGCCTAATTTGGTAGAATCTATCTTTTTTTTTTTTTCGAAGATAAAAAAGTTCAAAATTGTAGTCATCCTATTTATAGCTACATATACATGCAAGTAAACAACTCTAGAATAAATGTCTTTTCGTCTGCATCTGTTCAAATGTTACCACCACTGGGTTTTTTCAGAGTTCTAGAGGCTTTTACTAAACATAGATTTTATTGGAATAATCAAAATTATGGAAGTCACATGGAAGTTTGACTGTATTGCATAGTATATATTGGATGATAAATGTAGTTCTGTTATCTAGAAATAAGATGTTCATATAACATGTACATGATTTTACACTCCAGGTTTATGAAAATGCTTGTTGTCAACACTCTCACAGGATCTTATTTACGTTTCCAAAAAGTCTTGTTATTTTGATGAAGTTCAACTGTATTTAGTATTTCTTTTTGTTCAAAGAGAATGCACTGTACTTGAACTTGAGGTAATACATAAATCATATTGACAATTAAATGCAATAATAAAGTGATCAGGAACATAACACTTGCAGTGTTCAGCTAAAAATTAGAAAATTCATATTTTATGTGGTTTGTGTTATGTATCTAGGCTAAATTAAACTCAGCAGAGCAGATAAGTCCATTGATGAGGCAATAAAATGCAATCTGAACATGCTGTTTGTCTTACTGTTAGCAGTATGTTGAGTGGAAAATATTGAAATTGGAAAATTAACATTTTAAATGGTGTCATTTCTTTCAAGCTGCTTGTGGTCTTTATTTTAAGCTCTTAGAGATATTGTTCTTTTACTATTTCACTACTATTTATTTAAATACTCCAACTGGAGGTTGGGACAATTAAGCTTGGTGGTACAGACACAAAATTAGGTATTTCAGCCTCAAGCACCATGGACTTGATAAACTCACTCAAATAACACTGCAAACACTGAGATATTAAATTGTAAGGGCAAAACTAATTTTTTATTGAAATTGTATTGCAATGCTTCTGTGTCTTTAGACACAGAAATCTTCTTAGTCAAGTTAGAATTCCTTTCTGAATATCTTTGAATGAAAAAGATTATGAAGCCAAAAGCATAAAGTAGAACAAAGGCAAGCATGCTAAGCAAGAAAAGTAAGATGTTATAAGTCAGGCTTTGAAAATATGTTGAATGAAATATGAGCATATTTGGATCTGCAAATGATAAAAGTATTTCATTATTATGTATTTTATTAATATTTAATTTTGTTATAATCAAATATTATTAAGAATTTTATTGTAATCATATATCATTATTTATTATATAAAGTAACTTCCTGAAAGCTGTGCTATAATGAAACAAGCCCATCTCTCACTCTACTTCTGAGCTTTTGAGAAAGTAAAGGAACATAAGCCCTAAAAGCATTGATGTTGAAGAACTTCAGAAGATTTTTATTTGAAACCAAAACACCACTAGAACAGAGTAACTGCCATCATAAATGAAAAACTTTAGGTAACTGTACAAATACCAGTAGTAATCGTAGACAAAAGTAGAAATAACAATTCATGAATCACTGATTGTGATTGATATCATGGGCAAATAACTTATGGTCCTTTAAGAGATAACCTTTTTCCCTAAGAATCAGACGTTGCAGAAATCTCATGCACTTGTTTCTGGGTGTTTCTTGATGAGCCTGTGGGCTATTTTTAACAAAAAAAAAAAGGGATTGCAGCCATGTTTTCTGTATATTAGATGGTAGGTATAACCTGAGGTAGGGATTTCTTCTTTTATTCATGATATTTTTGTTGAAATGAGGCTTTAGCATGAGCCAGCTCTCCCTTGTAAAACCCCTCTTTTGATTTTGCTCCTTTCCAGTCACTCTCCCATTACACTAGGGTCCAGTCATTCTGGGAGATTGTGCCCATATCCCAGATAGATTGGGATAAATGTGAATCTGCTCCTTCTATATCATAAAGCACTAAGGCCTTCACCGTCACCAGCAGTGACAAAAGTCTGAATGAGTAGAAACAATTGAAAACTCTTAAGTCTGGAAATGATTGTCTTTTTTTTTTTTTTTCTTTTTTACAATCAACATATCAGTTACTAAACTTCACTTTGAGTGGTTAGATGGTCTAAGTATTGCCTCTGACAGTCTCAAGAACTGTCCTGAACCATTGTAAATGAAGCACTGATCATCTGGGGCCTACTTTAACACCAGCCTCAGTGACAGTTCACATTATCAAAAAGAATGTTCACCTATAAAGTCTAAAACTGCTGCCTTAATGTATCAAGTAATCGTTTTGTATGTGTGTTATCTGTCAGACTTTCAGCTTCTCCTGGAGCTGGGTCAAAGTTTGCATTTGAACACATATACGGATAACCGTGTGAGTTAACCAGGAGTACAGATCCTGCCAGATCTCTTTAATTGTAAGTCTTGTCTGTTTTACAGTTCTCTTCATCTCCTTTGTTACTGTCTTCTTACATAGACTCACTATTAGTATCTAGAGATGCTACGTGACATTTAGCAGAGAGGCTCTTCCATAAATGATCAGGCTTGTCTGCTGCAGTGTTGGGCACCAGGCCAATTTTAGAGTGTAAAGTGTTATGTAAATTCATTGCATGAACATCTATCAGAGAAATGTTATTTTCAAAGGCATAAGAGAATAGATTCTCTTTGTTTTTAAGAATGTATGTGTAAGACATGCATCACTAATCACATTAAATACTAACTGCAGCTTCGAATTTATAATCTAAGAATATCCTTTGGCCATATATTATTATTCCACAAAATTGTATATGCAAAAAGTTAGAACTTAAGTGCAAGATAATGTTTGCTCTCCACCTGGCTGTTTGATTGCTGAGACTACCCAGAATTAAGTCACAGACGAGTGTCACAGTGTGAGGATTCAGCAACGGCTGATTGCTCCGAGCACAGGCGGCACAGCGCATTCTAATGTGCTTTAGATGGATGTGGGTGTTATGTGGGTAAATGACGAGGTCACTGGAGATCCTGGAGGTCTGACACTCAGTCCAGCAGACACATTTGCACTCTGGCTGCGATCCACAAACTACATTTAAAACAACAACCGGGTAGTATATTTTTTGCAGTGGAATTTGTTAACATGACTACTAGGTGTGTCAAGGTCTGTGGGGGTATTATCTGTCATTTTTACTGCTTTGCCTGCTAGATGCTTGTACCAGTGAGACCATCAAGATGTACTGGCTGTAGTGTGCACCATCTTCTCATTGTTGTAGTACTCTGAACCACTCTGACAATGCATTTTGCTTCTGCTCTGACACAGGTCACAGCTGTGAAAATGCAATTTGAATTTCTAACAGATTTTATGTTATGCATGCTGTGAGAAGTGAGAGAAACACCTTGAAACACCAGTATTCAGGGTATCTGCTGATGACTCTGATGCACTGGTTATCCTCATGCCATTCATTCCATGTCAGCTCTATTTATCACCTGCTAGTTGAATATAATATTAAAGATCTCCAGAAACTATAATCTCTCCTCTACTGCAGTGGGACATGAGTGTTCAATGAAGTGAAGCAAAAATGATAGAATAAAAATTTACTTATTGGAATCACACTGAAATACATTTGAGAACTGAAACAAGAATCTTATTTGCTATTTCTCTAGCCTTGATTGTTCTGGAAGCTAGGAGGCCATAAAATAATCAAATAATCTCAAAGATTTGCAATAAAACAATTGGTTATTATTCTTAGTGCTTTTAACAGGGTTACTCACTGCTGATTCTGTCTACTTGTGAGGGTGACTGAAATAGTTTCAATTTTAAGAAAAATAGCTTATTCTAATTCATAGACTTCTTTCACTCCTTCTAAATGTGTTTTCTTTCTTTCTTTCTTTCTTTCTTTCTTTCTTTCTTCCTTTCTTTCTTTCTTTCTTTCTTCCTTTCTTTCTTTCTTTCTTTCTTCCTTTCTTTCTTCCTTTCTTCCTTTCTTTCTTTTTCTTTCTTTCTTTCTTTCTCTTTCTTTCTTTTTCTTTCTTGCTTTCTTTCTTGCTTTCTTTCTTTCTCTCTTTCTCCCTCTCTTTCTCTCTCTCTCTCTCTCTTTCTCTCTTTCTCTCTTTCACTATGACAGAGTTCACTGTTATGATCAATCTAAAATAATTTCACCAAAGAAATGCTCTACAAGAAGCTGTCTTCTCCAAAACTTTCCACAGGCATGCCAAGGTTGTAGTCATCTGTAGAAGATGATAGCTTCTGTGTTATGTTCCTTTCTCTTTGACTGAAAGCCGGTACAGTCCTTGGATTGCAAAGGACTTGGTAAGTGGAATCCTGTCAGAAGGAATGTTCTGACTGGCAGCAGATATTTGAAGTAAGCTCAGTGTGAGCTGAGAGAGTTCAATTTTCTTGTATTTTTGACCACAATACAAGAAAATGAAATTCTTTTTTCTCCTCTGCACCTCATGAGTCTTGCATACCATCGTACTTTATAAAAGAATACACTTGTATAGAGTAATTTGTTGTTTCTACTGCTCTAGAGCTGTTTTTGTGGAACTTGGTTTCTAAAGCATCCTTTCCACTTTAACAATGCTTACACAGCACTACTTTAAAGGAACTAGTAAAATAGCGTGACACAGCTGCAAGAATTAAATATTTCTCCATCACATTCAGAATATTCTCTACAGATTTGGTTTTACATATTTTCTTAACCTCTGACTGGAATAAAATTATAGATATTTAATGACAGGAGAACTGTCCTTATAACTTGTCACAAGTTTATTGCTGCAGACTTGCACAACAAAAAAAAAAACGTGCTTTGCTTTGAGGAGTGAATGCAGTCATGTACAGAACAAAAAGGAATGGGAACATGAATGTTAAACCTCTTCCCCCCTACTCCTCAGCTGATGGGGTTGTTATTTCTTGAAGAGTGGTGAAGTTTAGATGTTGTAAGGAGGGAATGTGCACTAAATTTTATTTAGACAATGGTTCACAAAAGCCATCAATTTCAGATGTAAAATTTGCATCAGATTTCTAACTATAAACCCGTAAGCCTGGCTGCAATCCTTGAACAGGAGGATTATTTTCCCAATCTTCTATGTACCTGCAGAAATTGTAGATGCAAGTCTTGCTTTTGAGCAATCCAGCAGCTAAATGAACAAAACATGCCATTAGTCAGCTACATATTCATTTGTCTGGGGAAATTGCACATGAATACTATTTATCACTATCTCATGCAAAAATAGCAATTCCAACCCATACTTTAGCACACGCTTTCCAATAGAAAATATCCTTTTTTTCCTTGTCTTGACAGTGCTTTAGATTGAGGTCATGTCTGCTAAAAAAGATATTCTCTATAACATTGAGATGATGGCTGCTAAAGCTATAAGGACCATAGTGTTCCCAAGTACAGATGTATTTTTGCAGAGAACTTATTAATTAAGATTAATTATTTGTACCCTGGATGAACAACCTTCTTCCTGCCTAGTTTCCATGGATGTGATTATTTAAGCTATACCTTCACATTGCTCTGCAACAGTTTTCACAAGATCCTTTTCTTGTTTAGACTGCCAGCCTCGAAGCTCACTCTGGTCTTTAACAATTAAGCTGAGTTTCCACCTGACAGCAGCATTAACAAAGATTTTCTGGGCACTTTATACCGTGACCTACAATTGTGCAATTTCACTTCCAAGCACACGACGTTGCAATCTTGATTTGAAGACCATGAGTTTTTGCAGGTATAGCTGAAGACTAGATTTGCCCTCCAGGCTTTTTCTTATTGGCGATGATGATGATGATGCCGGAAACATTGAAAAAAAATGTAGTTAGGGTCATGACATTTTTCAAATAGCTTCCAGGAAGCAATTTGAGGCAAAATGACTATTAAAAATACTCAAGTGTCATCATAAAAAAGAGCCTTTCAATTTTTTCAGTGAAGTGGCTTGCTTTAAAAATTCTGCCTGCAAGACTAGCAGGTGATCCCTGCTTTATGAACAACCCATCACTGTGCTCTCACCTTGTGCTACCCATCTCTATGGTAACAGACAGGGGAAAAAAACCTTAAGCATCTAGATAATAACTAACCAGCCAAAACTGGGTGGTTTTGTTTACAGGCAAGGAAAATTCTCTGCTAAGTAGACATCAAAGGTAATGCTGACCAAGATGGAAGTCAAGGAGTGATGACTCTGCATCTGTGGCTTTGGCCTTTGGTGCACCTATATAAATTTTGACTCTGAAACTTTCCCAGTTATGTTCCAGATAAAATTGAGTATATCCCTTGAGTTTCTGATATACATTCTTGAAAGGTTAAGATCAATCCTGGCAGGCAGTTCAGGCAACATCTGAGGAATGTTCTCCAAAAAATCTGCCTTCAGTAAAAGTCCCCCATGACTTTAGGGCTTTATCACAAATCCAAGAATTTCTGCAGTGGTCTTGGTATTCATCTGCTGCTACTCTGCTTCCTGAACTCTGGCTGCTCCTCATTACACTGTCTTCCAGGGCACATAAGGGCACTGAAGTTGACACAGGAAGGGAGACAAGTACATAGAAAGAGGATTCCAGTATAAGGGGTAGGCTACTTGAATTTTCTGAGCAGTAAATTTGTCAAAAGTGGAACTGAAAATAGCATAACTTTAAAAGTCAGGTGCAAAAATGATGGGTTTTGAAATTGTATCTCTTGGGAAATGCCAAGTTAATTAAAAACAAAAAAACAAACCAAAAACCCAAACAACTCATTTAACTTTTTCAAGATAAGAAAAAAAGTTAAATATATGGTAACCCCCTTTTTTCCTTTGCAAAGGCTTTGATTTTTTTATAGAACAATATATCCTGTACTGCATGGTGATAATTGTTAACACTGAGAAATACTATCAAGGTTAATATTTTTGCACCTCTTCTCTAGGGATAAGGAAATAGGATCCGTTGTAGAGTGTCCAATAAAGAAGGAAGTGATGTGATGATGCAAAAAATTGCAAGTGCGAAGAAAGGAGAAGAGAAGATTTTCTGGATAAAAGTTATGTGACCAGAGCCCTAAATGTGGTCACTACTGGTTGCCATTCATGACTGACAGTCAAGGTTACCTCAGCAGCTGTTAGGATCTTCTGGTGAATATAGATGACACTGAAATAATTTTGTTTACTGAGAGTCTGGCAGGTTTCAAGGATAAAACACAAAGTGCCACTGATGAAGTCAACTGACAGGGACACCACAATTTCCTTGTCTTTAATTTTTTTCTAATGTGTCATGATCTGCGAAGTAATATTGACGCTACAGTAGTTCCTAAAATAGATGCCATTATGTTCATTAGATGCTTCACATCTGGATATCACAACCAATAACTGTTGTAAGTACCAAGGGAGAGGGGAGAGGGAAGTAATTTTAATCTTTTCTGGATTTTCTTGATTAGATATCTTAGACTTCATAAGCATTTCTTTAATTCATATTAGCATTTAACAGTCAAATGCCCTCAATGTAAAAAAATTACCCTAGAGGCAGCATAGAAATTAATGATTATTCTGTGATAGATCTTCTCTCTGACAAGGACTTAAATATTGAAATTCTAATTTATTTATTATGCAGGAAGATGACATTTTATCCCTCCAACCATTTGACAGGAAGACACTATAATTATGTTTTTCCCTGGGTTTCCACTTTCCCCTCTGTACCTTTTTTATAAGAGTTCAGACTCCCAAACAGGTTTGCTCTTACAACAGCACATTTGTAGTAATCAATGCAAGTGCAGTGACTGGTTCTTTCTAGATCATTTCTTCAAGCCGAAATTTTTTTGCCTTCACACACTGTTATGGGGATGACAGATGGCAATGTGTTTGTTAGGAAAAGTGGAGGTGACTTTAATGCACTCTCTGTACATCTCCATGCTTGCTCTATTATTAAGCTCTGATTTGTTCTGAGAGAGCACACAAAAGGCAGTCACTGGATCAGAACACTATCTCGCAAAATAGGAGTAGTGGAAATATTGCGTGTAGTTGTGGATTGTTTGAGTAATTTTCTCCAGGAAGATTATTATTACATATTGTAGTCAGAAACTGCAAAGAAACACAACCAACCCGTGGCAGCTACATTGTGTATGCAGTTATTCATTTATGCTGTAGATTTTAGTTATTGGCTTATAATGTGAGCAGAGTGACACGTGCTTTGTCTGAAAAGGCCGTGCAGCCTTATCAGTCCCTAAAGACAGCTAACTGCAAACCACTTCCAATATTCTGGCATTAACTTGAAATGCCAGTCTTACACATCGGGCTGGTCACTGGAGCTGTCATGCATGACATACTAACATTTCTGAAAACAAAACTAAGAGCCAAGTAGGAATTTGGAAGAAGACTGGCAAGAAATAGCTGGACTTTAAAAACATGAATTTTGTAGGGACATGGATAAGCATCAGGAAAGTAGAACACAAATGTGTGGATGCTGGAATAACTTCCAAGCTGTCTCCCAGCCCTTGCACACAGCCTGCAGCAATAATGGAGGGTCCCAACTGGGCATTCAAATGCTTTTAAAGAGGAGGGTTAGGCCTTTTCTGTCATAGAGAAGAGGGGGATTGCAGGTTTACTGAGTTTATCGCTGTATTCCTGCGGCAGCAGCGAGAAAAAGGGGCCCCTTCCCTAGAACCCTTAACTGGGAACCAGCCACCCCCTCACTCTGCAGCCCCTGACCTGCCCCTGCTAATGTCTCATGTTCAGCAACAAAGAAAGACCAAGGAAGTGATGCTTGGTTGAAGAGTGCACAGGTGGGGTAGCCCACAGTGTGGCAGTCAGGACCTTTTCCTGGTGTGCTTTAGCTTTTGGGTTAAATTAGCCTGGGGTGTAAACGTGGGCATCTTGAACCGTACAGGCCTCTCAGATGAACCAGAAAGCACTTGCAGTGTTCTCATACCCTGGCATGGGAGAAATAGATTTCTCAAACTTTTTAAGTCAGGGAATTGAATTTTAGTGGTCTCTCAAGGGTCTCCACTGACCTTCATAGCTTGTACTTCCAGGGCCAGTAGTGCACCATCTATTCTGTGTCAGTTTTGATCTAGAATGAGTTTTGTTTTCTTTTCTTTTATAAGGAAATTGATATTTCTGAAGATGACAAGTGGAGAAGCTTAAGTAAAAGGTCTGTTTATATGAGAGGAAGATGAAAATGGTAGAGAGGAAAAAAATTACATTGTTGTTCAAAAGTTCTGCTTTCCTTACGAACTCCTGCCTTCTGATAATATTAATAGAAGCTTTGAATATGCAAAGGTCAGGGGTTCTGTAGCTACAGGGTTGTATCTATAAGCCCCCAAACAACTAAAAGTTTGGGGCTGTGTAGCAAATAACAAAAAATGAAATTATATTGCTCTGTTATGACATAAATTCTGTGATTAAATGAGAATACTTTATCTCTTCATACTCTGAGAACCTTGAAAAATGAAGTTACTTATTAGCATGGTAAAAATGAAAAACAAACAAACAAACAAACAACAAAAGAAAAGCCAAATTGCCATTGCTATGCTTTGACATTTTGAGATGTGCAATATCACGACTCTCTTGGGTTTTTTGATATTTAATGGTCTCTCAATATTTTAGGATAAGTACTGATAAACTGGAGAACAGAATATCTCAGAAACATGTTGTCAATATCCATATCTTCTGCAACTGTTCAGATTTTTGTTATATGTACCTCTTTAATCATTTTTGTCTATTAAAACCAAATATATATACTCTGGAAGAACTCAAAATCTTAATACGGCACTGAAGATCAACACAACAGAGTAGCTCTTCTTCAGGAGACAGTGATATGAAGAGCACTGATCACTGAAGGCAAGATGTAAATAACTGTCTTCTGGACCGAAGTTAAGAACCTGATTCTGAGCTTTGTTTGTTTGCTTTGGTTTTGTTTGTTTTGGTTTGTTCTATTGAAAATAAGAGAAGTTTGTTAGTCAGGCTTTTCTCAATGCTACAGTTGTGCATAGGCTATTTTTCCTGTAAGTGAAATTGAGTATATTCATGTGATTTTAAACTGGCATACATGTATATGATGAGTAGGACCGTTTTTTATGGTTACAGAAGTGCCAAAAGTGTGTGAATGAATAAAGGGAGAATCTATATATAGGTGTTACAAATACTTGCTCGTTTGTTGTAAAACCTAATTTTTTAAGGTGTTCATTCCCCTTAAACAAAGAAAACAGGCATTAAGCACTTTTTAGCTGTAGATAAAGGGGTTTTTTTAAGCAATTATGATTTATTAAAGTCATATAAGCAAGTATTTTTTGTGTAATAAATATGATTTATCAAATACACTAAAGCAACAAAATCCAAGTTGCACATGAAATTTTATGTGATTTTGAGTTTATGTGAGTGGAGATCTAGGACTCCACTGACTGTTTTGAAAGAAATAATTTAATATTTCATAATTGGAAAAATATGTCAAATACTTCACTAATATTTTCAGAAGCATCTCCTTGATTTAAGAGCCCAGAAACTTTTCTAAATGTAGCTTTAAATTTTTCCCCAGTGTACAATTAGTTGCAATTGAGTGCCAAAGTATATAATTTAAAATACAGTTTTAAACACTAAAAAGAATCTCAGAAACATTCCTCCAGGCACACATTATATTAATTGTCTTAAATTCTGCTATATACTATGTCTTACAAAAGACACAAATAGATACAAATCTTATTTTTGTGTTTGCAGTTTAATAAACTATCTGAGAAAGAACATGTGCAGGAGAACACTGGTGGCAAACAGTTTGGAAATCATTTTCAAATAGTTCTTTCTGTTAACTTTGTTATTTGATTGCAGTTGTCTCCAACTTGGCTGCCAAGTACAGCTAAGAAAGTAAAAAATGGAGAACAGATCAAAGTTTAAAATAACTCTAATTAAATTAAAATAACCCAAATATCTATTGATATTCAATCAGGAATGAAATTGTTCTTCAACTAATAAAAGAAACTAACAAAACTAAAAAGTATTTCTTATAATTATGGTAAATTTTGATAAGGTTTTCATGGAAAATTGTTTCTCAAGTGTGTTTGGATGTGGAGTCCAGCAATAATGCATATTAAAGAGTAATTTATATTTTGTTGCTTTTACCAGCCAGAAAGCCAAAACCATGGAGGCTGCCACTCAGTGTGTGTGCAAGCACATGCACATGACTGTTTCATGTGTGCCGCTTACAGCATCTCACTTTTGTGTGTCTCTGACAAAGGCAGATTTCCTGCAAGACTTCTGTCATGCTTGAAAGCTTGTCATGCTACAGATCAGTCAAACTAAGAATCAGCCTTGCCTTAACCATACTGTTAGGAGATAGGGAGAAAAAATTTTCTTGTTGGTTAAGTCAGCACAGGATTTTTACTGCAATGCAGAAACATATGTTTTCCAGGCTTCAGCTAAGTATTCTCTGTGATTCTACCTTTTTCAAAATGCAGTTGCCTGCAGCATGTGTGTATTGCTGCCATGAAGACCCTGAAAACAACATCTGTACTTCCTCAGGTATCAAATAAAATTTTTTTGGCAAGAAACAAGGTCTATGATAGGACTTTTACTTATTTTTGCATCTATTATCTGATGTGAACTCAGTAGCACATGCTGTTATCTCCCTGTTGATGGGAGAATTCTGCACCAAAGAACACACTTTATACACATCAATTAATAAAAAAGAGTTAACTTAAAACTTTCTGGTTTTGGGCTATGCCTAGCTCTCTCATATAAGAATGATGGAGCCCTGGTACTCATGTTTTGTACTGGCTATCATTTAAGGAATACCTGTAGGCAGTAAGCTATCTGGGTCAGGAAACACCATTTTGTCTGTTGGGCAGTGTGACTCAGATTCATTTCTGACTCTAAGCATCTGGAAAAGTAATCTGTTTTCTTGAGAACCTTTTCACTCTGGTGTGAGGACCTGAGGCACCTCATTTTAATTGCCCAAGGTTAGAGAAATTCTTCTATTTTCATGGCTGTTTAAAAATACAAATAATCTCATTCCTTCCATAGAAAAAATTAGCTCGTCTGTTAGTATTATGCACACACAGATTTTCATGACCTATCATTTGCAACCTTATCCGTTTGCTGCTCAAATATGCCTTGAATATTTGGCACTCAGATGACTGTAATTTCTTCTGCAATTCCTTTTCAATTCCCTTTAACCCCACACAATATTTTGCACTGGTAGAACTATCAGAATGCCTTTTCCAACTACATAAGTCTTGTATTATTAGTCACTTACACTTTTAGCCTACAAAGAAAATGTAAACACTTCTGCACTGCAATGTTGTTTGATTAGCAGCTTAGAACAAGAAATACAAATAGTATATTTTAGCAGAAAATGTAATGAAGCATATACATGCACATACAGAAATTGTTGAAATAATTTCAATTTTATTTTTTTTTTATTTTATTTTTTTTTTTATGTGATAGTGTAAGGAAATATATTGGGTTTACATGGTAAGGCTTTGGTAGTGGGGGAGATACAGGGTTGGCTTCTGTGAGAAGCTTCCAGAAGCTCCCCCGATGTCTGACAGAGCCAATGCCAGATGGTTCCAAAATGGATGGGATAACATATTTAAGAAGGGGGAAATCACCTGTGCAACTGCAGCTGGAGAGAGTCGTGAGAATATGTGAGAGCAACTGCCCTGCAGACAGCAAGGTCAGTGAAGACAGAGGGGGAGGAGTGCTCCAGGTACCAGAGCAGAGATTCCCCTGTAGACCTTGGAGAACCCCACACCAGAAAAGTTGTTTGTCCAAAGAAGGCTATGACCCATTAGGACGCCCATGCTGGAGCAGGCTCCTGGCACGACCTGTGGCTCCATGGAGATAGGAGCACACACTAGAGCAGGTTTGCTGGCAGGACCTGTGACCCTATCGGGGATCTATTTCTGGAGCAGTCTGTTTCTGAAGGACTGCACCCCATGGAAGAGACTCATACTGGAGTAGTTAGTGGGAAGAGCTGGAGCCCCTGGGGAGGACTCACGTTGGACAAGTTTGTGGAGGACTGTCTTCTGTGGGAGGAACCCCAAGCTGGAGCAGGGGAAAAGTGTGAGGAGTCTTCCCCTCAGGAGAAAGGAGTGGCAGAGGCAAGGGGTGATGAAGGGACCATAGCCCCCATTCCCTGTCCCTCTGAGCTGCAATAGTGGAGGAGGGAGAGAAAATACAAACACAGGATGGGCAGGGAATGGATTAAGAGCAGCTTTTAGGAGCAAGACTCAGGGGTTATGGCTAAGGAGAAGTACAATGTGACTCAACAATGTGTGTGCTTGTAGCCGAGAAAGCCAACTGCATCCTGGGCTGCATCCAAAGCAGAGTGTCCAGCAGGGGAAGGAAGGGATTCTGCCCCTCTGCTCTGCTCTGGTGAGACGCCACCTGGAGTGCTGCATCCAGCTCTGGGGTCCCCTACATAAGGACATGGACCCCTTGGAGCAAGTCCAGAAAATTAACTCCATCTCAGCCAGACCCAATCCTGGAGAAATACAAAGATCAGACTTTAATGAAAACATACTTTTTCATAAGTTCAAAGGTGATGACACCTGGATATTATGTTAATTTTAGTGTCTATTGCAGAAATATTATTCTTTTGGGTTTTTTCCTTTTCTTCTTTTTACATTACATTTTTTCATGAATATTATCATTTGGACTGATTATATCATAGATAAGGTTTTCATACCAAACTATACTACAAACTGAAGTTGATAAGATTATCTTGGACTTAAAAACACACTTTTCCTCAGGAAATAAGAAGTGTGTAATAAAAAACCTTATGAAAATTGTGGAAAAAAGCAGAATGTGCTTCAACTGAAGTAGACAAAAATGTAGAAAGAGAAAGCTGTTATTTTTTGAAGTTGTTTCTAACTTTGAAATTTTTGCTCATACTTGGGGTTCACATGGCAAATGCTTCATTTCTTGGTTTCTTGTTTTAATTGCAATTTTCTAAGGACTCTCTGTCACAGTCTATTTCTCATGTAAAAAGAGAAGAATTGTTTTCACTTATGCAGTGTTTGTCCTTTATAAAAATAGTCAGTTGAAGAGCCCTGTCTGCCTGGAGAGATTTCATGAGTGTTATGCTGTCAGAGGAATGCCAGCATAAAATATCTGAGAAGTCCTGGAAGATGGATTACCTTGAAATTTGCTCTTTGTGTTTTGAATTTTTATCAGCGTATAGTCTAGTTTTAATTTAATAATATGACATATCTGGAATTAGATGGGAGCACAATAGATTCCAGATGTGACATGTCTTATTTTTTTTGTGTTTTGTTGGGTTTTTTTAAATATCTAGAAGTAAAAGAACTGAGTCTTTGACAAGAAAGTGATGCATGGACATACGGAATTGCTTTCAGCCTCCATTTCCCTCTCCTATTTCCTTTCCAGCTGAGATAACCCAACCAGCACCCAGCACTCATCCCCATACTTGCTTTTTTGTTGTAAAAAGATGATGGGAGAAAGTGCACGTGCAGTTTTGGTCTTCCAGCCATAGGTGGAGAACTGACATGAAGGGAAGCTGTAGGTAAAGGACGTTCCACTAAGATTGGACCACATGCTCAGACAACCATTCTACAGCAGGATATAATTGCCAGAGAAGTAAGAAAAACTGTTCACACCATTCAAGTCAGGGACAGGGGTACTTACCAGTATTCATGAGATATATTTTCAACCTGAATACAGTACAAATTTCATATTTATAGTTGAAGCAGAAAGCCAAACCTATAATTAAAACAAATAAATTATTTCCAAAACCCATTCCCTCCATTTCATCTCACCACTGGAGGGAAGTGTCACTTTGCTGTTGTTGTATTTAGCTCAAAGCTTCTTATAAATTAAGTATTTTGGGAAGTAATTTTTAGGTTGTAGCAGGAATTTTTCAAGCTTCTAACTCATTGCAAAAAAACCTTAATGATAATGAATACAAAATTCCATCAGCAAATATATGTTGAGCGGTTTTATTGCTTAACAGTTTTTTGTTCTTTTCTCATAAATACCAGATGGCAGCTTTGTGCATGAAACCCACAATTAAACTTTCGTGTTTGAGAATGAAAGTTTCTATCTGAACACATAAGCTTCTGCCTGAGCTTCTCATTGTTTCTGGACACTGACATTAAGATAAAAGACTCCAGTATCCAGAATATGAGATCATATTCAGTGAAGTTGGAATTCACTACTTCCTTTCCCTTATACTTGCTCTTTGCACATAGATGGGACATCTAATCATACTGTGTCTGCAAAGCGTAAAAAAAGAAAAAAAAAAGAAAAAAAAAAAAAAAGAAGAACGTAAAAAGAAGCTCCACGTGTTTTCTTGTTAACTGAATTTTTAGCAACAGCTCATGTAGCATAGAGACAGAAGAATAAGAAGCAGAACTTTCACACTTTTCCCTCCTAACAGTATTCCCATTGTTTAGAGATTAATACCTTACTCAGGGAGATATTGAAAATATAGATGAGTTGATAACTTTCTTGAACCTTGAGGTGAAAATTAGTAAGATATTAACCTGTCATCATAATAAATGTATTGTATTCATGATTAAGTTGAGTTTAAAAATCAGGAGATCATCCTATGGAAAGCTCTATAGCAGCTGTCAGCAGTATCTCTTGGGGTGGCTTAGAGGATCTGTTATTGATGTTCAGGCATGATCTGTTTAATTCTGTAGAATTAAAGTAATGAAGACATGACTTTAGAGGGATATTAATATTTCAGGTAAGACTGAAGGAAAATACTGCTATTCTTATCCATGATCTATTATTCCTGATTGTGATAGGCAATAGGAGTCTGATCAAATAATCACTGAAAGAGCAAGAGATAGAATCTTCAGCCAAATCTAAAACATATCAGTAAATGTTCAATAGTAGGAAAGAATGGAAAGTTTGTGTTGCATAGCTGTTTATTCTTCCCTTTATTCTCAAGAAAGTTTGGTACAATGAGTTCTTGATTACAGTGGGAATATAGACTGAGTCAAAGAGAATATTTAGTGAAAGAACTTGATGTGCAGAGCTGTCTCTTTGATGTGGAAGTGGCTTGGCAATTCAAATTAGAGGCATGCAAAGCTTTGAGGTAAGTGTATCCTGTCTAAACCCACTAATCATCCAACTCACCACTATAAATTGCTCCAGACCTTGAAGGCTAATCATCTAAGTGCTCTTTTTTTGTCAAGAGAGTAAAAAAGGAGTTTCAGAGGGCAGCTGATCCCATCATCTACTGTGAGTCTTAGGGACCTGATTTGAAAACCTTTCAAGTGCACTGGTAATTTTGAGCTGCTTCTGCAGTGGTCCTGGGTGGTCAGGGCACATAAATTCTCTCTAGAAGTTTCCTCACTTGCTGGTGAAAACGTGCTCTGTGTTTCAGATATACAAACTACGTATCTTTGAATAGCACATCTTTGAGATTTTTAAACTCTGCAATTGAAACCTGCTTCACACTTGCTGTCCATGACCCAACTTCAGCAACAACCTGTGTCAGCATTTTATCAAAGGGCTATTTTTATTTCCTTTCTACCCTTATGAAAAACACACACACACACACACGGACACACACACAAAATCCCAACAAACAGAACAAAACCAAACCAACCAAAATCCCCCAAAAATCCCCCATGAACCAATCAAAAAAACCCCACCAACCCAAAAAACAATCAAGCAAAAAAAATCCAAAATGAAACAAAAGCCCCAGCCCCCCCTCCAAAATCTCTGTATGCAAATACAACTGTATACGTCAAGTTTTGTTGCATTTCAATGACAGTGCATATTGACTTGGTTTTCCTTGTACATAATTTATTAATGTTTAATGGAAATGTTTGATCAAATTGTGGTATCCATGGTGTCAATTTTCAACCTTTTAATATTTTGTGTTAGATAAAAATTATTATGAAGTTTTCAGAGGAAATTGAACACATGTTTTCTTGTTAACTGTATTTTTAGCAAAAACTCATGTAGCATAGAGACAGAAGAATAAGAAGCAGAACTTTCACACTTTTCCCTCCTAACAGTATTCCCATTGTTTAGAGATTAATACCTTACTCAGGGAGATATTGAAAGCAGCAAAATCTGCTACCTGTCTTCTATATTTTAAATCAAACTGATGCTTTTAACAAGATTGACTCTGAATATGGGGCTTTGCTGATTCAGTTAAAGTTCTGAAGGAAAGAATTGCTACTAGTTTGATTGACTTTAGACTCACACACACAGAGAAAAAAAGACTTTAAGCATCCTCAGAATGTATAACTGATGGAGAACCTCGTTCTCTAACTACAGATATATAATCCCTGACACTTCCAGAATATGTCACTCCTCACAAGAGGGATAATTTTAACCAAACAAAAAAATAGTTTTCAGTGCAGAAGATGAGCTGTCTTCAAGCATAGGAAGGGAATTAGCCTTTTATTCAAAAATGTATGGACTCCTCTGCTCCCAAAGACAGGACATCAGTTTTAGCACTGCCTTGCAACAACATACCTTTCCAGCTCCTGGTCGGAATCACCACTAGCCTTTTCACAATACTGACAGACAACTTCTATGAAAAACAGGAGAAAAGTCCCTATTGCTTTTAGCCAGAAAATAAGCTTTCAAGAACGCTAGCTCTAGCTCAAATTTGTATGCACACACACATATTTTTCTGGGAGCAGGAAGACTGATGGTAGCAGAAGCAGCAGAAGGCTGTGCTTGTGAGTCACTTTTATGTGTGGCCCAAGGAGGACCAAATGATATTGAATTAAAAAGATCAATTACTACTATGAACACAACTATAATTAGGTAGATGTTAACAGCAAGGAGATAAAGAAATTACCTGTAAGTCTACATATGTGTGTATATGAGCATGTGTGTATGTATTTTGTTACTACTACGTAAGCCTTGACAGGGGTTGAAGTTATGTAAAGGGTTGCCTGTTTTAAGGTTAGCTACAGAGTTAATCTTGAAGTGCTAAAGAAAGCACAGCCATGATGGCCTGTCATGTACATGTGGGCATGGAAAAAATTGTCACAAAGCTAGTGGCAGAAGTCCTTCAAGTCTCCCTGCACAGTGCCTCCTTTTTTTCCCCTGGTTTTATTTCCTGGTTAAAGTAGAAGTAATTTGTCCGTCCTGAGATCAGGCTATTATGTGATTGCATATGGGGGAAGAAGTCTATATCTGACAGGACCATCCCTGCCTGATACAAAACATTAAGATTTTGATGAAATAATTTCAATTGCTCTCTTCTTCAAGAAACAAAATTAACTAACTGGCTTCAGTCTGAGCTTTGAAACACAGTGAGACTAAGAAGAAGCACGGAACCACTGAACTCTTCAACACTTTCCAGATCTGACTTCTAGCTAACATAAACCAGCGTCATCCTGTTGTCAGAACTGCCAGTTTACCTGGGCTCATGGTATTTTCACGATATTCTTTCTTCTTTTACTTATGTGTATATATATATATATATATATATATATATATATGTAGGCAACTGGGTACTACTTCGCTTGTTCTTACCACAGCCTGACTGCCCACCCCTACTGATGGCACAGGGTGCACTGCAGCAGTTCGCATCTCCGACCCTGTTTGTTCCCAACACTGAGACCTTGTCACACTTTGGAGGCTCCCTGGGCTCCCTCTGGTGGCCTGCGGATCCTAACCATCCCAGAGCTGCTTTTCGAGGGAACCTGGCACAGGCAATGAAGATATAACTTTGGTAACGAAAGATGGGGATATTTTAATTAAAAATGCTCCGCGGTTATTTTGCTCATAAGAAACAGCAAGGGAAGTAATGAACACAAAAAGCAGTCTAAATATTCCCTGAAGCCTGGAGGCAGGGAGATTTTATTTCTTTGTAGTTAGATTTTGCCTAACCTCTGTTAATGTGGGGAAAACTTTGCTTAAAAGCTGTCAGCATAACTTACTACGGAAAAAAACTCTGAATGAAGGACTCCAGGTGTGTAGTCAGAGTTGGTTATCTAGCAGAGACCTCTAAAAAAGCTTTACTGAAATAGCATGCTTTATTGAAGTTGAGCATAAAGAAATAACTCATTGAGGTTAACACCATGGGATTTATTCCCACATATATATCCAGGTGCTCCACTTCAGCCTTCCAGTTGCTGCAGAAAGATGAAGTGGGCAAGAGCAAAACAGTCATGGTATAAGGTAAGATGGCCAAGAGCATAAAGGCATCAGTGCTTTGCATTTGGCCGCAGCAGCTAATCATATTTCTTCATCCCAGCCCTTGAAACTAACGTGGAGCCAGAGTACCATGACACCAACACAGTCATCGCTTGTTCTACAATGCCAGTCACTGGAAGCACTTCTCCGTGGGCTATAAATCCACTTGTGGTCCCACACTATATCATGTAATAAAAAGAAACAGTTTAGAAAGTGAAACATGATACTGAAGTCACATTTGTCTCTTTTCCTTTCCCTGTAAGCCAATTTCTCTGAATTACCTCAGAACAGGCTATAAGGAAGCATGTCAATAACAACCAGATTTCTCTGGGTTTACTGTGATTTGACCAGAAGAATTATTTTGGCCCTAGAGAGAGCAAGAAAGATTAGATATGTGTAGATATTGGCATAAAATCATACACACACACACAAGCATGATGTTCTCATGTCTTAAATATTTGATTATTAAACTGTGTCAATAACTTCTGTACATTGAAATACAAGACACACAGATATAAAGATTACCTTGTTGTAACAAATTAGCTACTTATTTTTAGCACAGATGAAATGATTCTAGAAGAACATAATAACATCAGGTCCAACACAACGTTTGGCAGGACTACTGCTTTTCTTATTTACTTTTTTTTTCCCACCAGCATCAGATTTTTTCCCTAGCTAACCTTTTATTTCTCTGACTTAGCAGGTTTTGTTCAGCCCTAGGACTTAGTGCTTTATTTTTAGAAAGGTTATTTTCTTATAAAAGAAGTAGGCACTTGAAAGACCTGCTCCTAGATTTCAACACAAAACTTCAGTGGCAGGGTCACCAGGTGAGATGAAGTCTACAACTTTCAAAGTTGACCTGCAACACAAGGTATTTTGTGGAAATGCAAGAGGTCAGAGTTCATACTTGAGAATCAGAGGCAGGGTACACATGGAGCTGGTGATTTGATCATGCTGAGCTTAGATCCTGATGCCAGGTAGGATTAAAGAAGCTTAAGAGCTGCACTGACTTGAGTCAGACAAATGATAGTTTTCAGAGATTCTGGATGGCTGAAGGTTACTAAATGTCAGAGCAGTGAGGACACCCTGTATCTGCTACTGCAGTCTTCATGGGAATATGAAGTCTCGTGAGTGAGGGCTTGGTGCCTTCTTGGTGCTTCATGAAAGTTTCTCAGTTCTTGGATTTCACAAGACATGATGTTGCCTTCCCTGTCTTTGTACTGCCTGTTCCTAAAACATGTAAGAGCTGCCATTCCCTTGTTTTGTTCAAGATGTCTCTGTCTTTGGCTACTGCCTGCAGAGGCAGTGCTGTACATGGGTGGATGCCTCTGGTGTGATCTCCCAGTTTCCAATTGCTCAGGGATTTCTGACCTGGCTTGCATCTGGACAGCCACTAATGACCTAGTCTTCATGAATTTATCACTATTCTTGTTTTTAAACTCCTGATTTGGTCATATTGTACTGCAGAGAGTTACACAGCATAGTTGCCCTTTTCACAAATATAGCTTCTCTGGTTTTATTCAAATATTGAAAAATACAAAGCAAGGAAACCAATTCTGATATTTGTTTAGAGTCAAATGTATTTTCCTATGAATAAACTACCACTTAAATCTTAGATTTCAATCCACTCTTTCATGCAAATGATGCATAATATTAAAGGTTGATGAGTTCATAACAGGTGAACAGATAGCCCTCTAGTGCCAGGTTGCAATTTTTTTAATGAAAAAATCCAGATGCTTGCGCTCTCTGAAATAATTACATTGAAACCAATGTTATGAAATACCATGTGAGCAAAAAATTAGAATGCACGCTCATCTTCTTTGTACTGCTCTGTGACTCCAGTCACTACTTATATAAGGGCAGTAGAAGATTTTATTGTACCTTAAAAAATTTAGATCTCCACGTTCTTTTTTCCTCTGTAGCTCTCAAAGGAGTTTTGAGATTATTCTGTTAAATACTTAATATTTTTCTGCCTTTATGGACAGACTTGAATTTATTGGGAGAGTATAGAGGGCATCAAAGCAAACAGAGCTTCATCTTTCCACACAAATCCATTGAGAAGGTCTTCTGTTTCTCGGTTGCAATACTAAGAATTGTTGAATCTGTGTTGTGTGAGTTCACCTACTGGTTTAGAAATTTATGTTGGAAGCAAGAGAATAAGTAGCACAAGAGACCGTGCAGTCTTCTCCTGTTTTGCTCTTTATCATGAGCCTCTTTACTTGTTAAATCATGATGGAGGGAGGAAGGGAGAAAGACAGATCCTTACTCCCTACATACACTTGCTCTGGAACTACAACCATGCCAGACTGCAAAAAGAAAAAAAAAATGGCTGTCTATTTTTTATCTCAAACCCTAAAGGTCACACATTGCAACAAGCCTGGGAGTTGAGCTGGAGTCTTCCAATCACACATCTTCTGCTTTAATCAGAAGAATTTCTTTTGTGTCCCCTGCGCTCTTAGTTTCCTAGGTTTAAATTATACATGAAAATTCATATGAAATCTCACTGGGATTAATCTTCTAGTACTATAAAAATTCGAACCTGCTTTCCATAAGTCTCTTTCATAGATGTTTTGGAGTCTAGTCTCTCACTGTATATGTTTCAATAGCAAGTAGAAATTGTGTTAAATACTGCAAGCAAGATGCTCACTCCTTTTATTTCTATTCAGATATTTAAGCTTTGAGACCTATGTGTGTCAGTTTAAAGACAAGTAGCTATTTAAGTGCTCTGCTGAGTCAGACCTTGGTGGTATTCAAGGATTATCAGAAGTGTTTTCAAATAATCATGCCAGGTCTGACAGCCTGTGACTCAAATAAGCACAGCAATGGGAACCCTGCGACCCACTCCTGATTCCTCAGTGGCCAGACTCCAAGATGAACATACCACATGTGATCAGAAATTTTGTGGTGGGAAGATGATGTTCATCTTAGCCTTATTCTAACTAACAATTTCATTTATAAACTGGGTTCCTGACAAATCATAACTGAAGTTGTGCAGATGACATCATGCAATGGAAAGTAGTTCAGACTGAAAAGGTAGCTTTAAATGTAAAAGTACTTCAGAAGAACAAAGCATCGTTAAAATTACCCTGAAGTACAAGTCTAGAATCTCTGTAACTACTGAGTGAGAAGAAAATTAATAGCTTGGAAGTGCTGAGGATTGAGGCCAATGATTGGCCAATTTTGCATCAGAAATAGTAAGACATGAAGCCAATTATGTGGCAAGCCTAGGGACTAAATAGAGAAAGAGAATTCCAATATGCACCTTGCTGTTTTTCTAAAAATGCTATAAGTTTGTTAAAATAAATTAAAAAGAAAAGAAAACAAAACAAAACCCAAGAAAAACACAAAACCCAAACACACACACACACCCCTCCAAAAAACCTCCACAAAACCACCAACAAAAAAACTTTGCAAAAGTTCACAGTTTCTATTTTATGTCCGGCTGAACTGAGCATAGCAAGGACTTTACCTTTCAGGGTATCAATCTGAACATATGTTTACTAGGTCCGTAGTAAGGTTGTAGTAAATGTTGTCTGTGAAATTTGTGGTTATGCAAATGTAGTTCTTGGCTATGCATGAAGCACTTTCTTCCAATGATAACTTCCAATCAGGGACATTTTGGTAGTTTGTACACATAAACATGCATGTGAATGCGGCAGGATTCATGCTGAATTGGTACAGCCCTACCTGTGGTGTAGCTTGTCAACGTGGATTTTTCAGAGCAAACATGATGGAAATGAGTGTAAATGTCAAATCACAGAATGAAACTAGAGCAGTTTAAACTAAAAACATATTTCAAAAAGTATCACAGTGGTTTGTATCAATTCATGTGCCTTTCTCAGCATAAAATGATGAAACACAGGTGTAAAAAATCTGAAATCATTTGCTTTATTTAAATTGCAGTTTGAACTGATTTTTTATGTTACTTTTTTTTTATTTTCAGTCACACCATCTGATAGGAAAATAGTTACCTTCTGCACTGAACAAGCAGTTGAATTCCTGTTTATTCACTTTTAAGATGTCTAAACTGACATACGCAGGGTATTCAGCATTTAAAGGCAGTTCATGCTCTGTGTTACTGCATAAATAAATACATGAAGTTCAAGATCTCCCCACACTCCCTTCAACTTTGCCATCAACCAATTGGTTCCATTACAAGCCTTTTAACAGCAGTTGTGAGGAGATTTTGAGATGTCACGTTTTAAAAGTAGACCTTTTCCTTCAGTGCTTTCTTATTCAGGGCTTGTGTAGGTGTCAGGTCTGTTCAAAGAGGGAGCCTTACGTATGCAAAATCTGTGTCTACCTGAGATGGGATATTTGACTTTTATGTTCAAATCTGATGCAAAATGGTATAAAGCTGCCTGAGTGTAACATTAAGATGTCTTACTAGAAATTATGATTGGTAGGTAAGTTATTGGGGAAGCTGGCTCATGCTCTGCTACCTCACACTCAGCAGAACTTGAGGAAATAGTGCCTTTTGAGACCAGTGGTAGCAAATAAGCCAACATTTGACAGAAAACTTGATGCAAAAGACTGGTCTAAATTATCCCTAATTTAATTTTTATTTTATTTTTTTAAAATTCTGTTACCTTCTCTGCCCTTTGGCAACTATATGAATCAACAATTGGGCCTATGAACTTCCTTTTGAAGGGATGACCATTACAGTACTCAGAGATCACCACACTGAATATACACAAAGAAATCCAAATATCTTCCATATCTCATTATTTGAGTTTTCCTGTCATTATCATGTACATTACCCTCTTATCTGCTTCTCACAGTTTTGAATATATGAAAACATATTTTCAAATGCTTTACTGACTCTTTTTTTCAAAAGGAGGTCAGATTTCATATTCACATATGCATATGTTATTTAACATAAAATATGCAGTCTTTTTCTAGGTTTATATTTTTCATTATACACTGACTAAGTAGTCTGCTTACCACTTTGATTTCCTTTTCAAGAAGAAAATTGTGGTAGTTAGATGCAATATATATTTTAAAATTATCAGTGGGGCCATAGGTAGACTTTTGTCAATGCAGGCAAAAATGAAGTGTCTGCCTTCTTTCTTTCATGTGTTTATTAGGTGAGCTGCACTGCTACCTGACTTCATATAGAGGCCAACTGTTCTAGCAGATCAGCCTTAAATCTGTCTCTTGATTAAAACCACTTTCATTTTGATTTGGTTACAGGAGGGAATATGTTTAAAAACTGTGTCTGTTTCAAGCAGTATAGAAAATTGGCTAATACACTTTATTAGCTGAGGATTTATTTGACAGTGTCTGACACGTGACACTTCTGAAATCATCCTAGCAAGTTGCTGCTGGAATGAATGCTGATCTGGAAAGTCTATTTATTTTAAGCTGCAAATTTTATAGATTCATAAGAATAGATAACCTGGTTTACATAACTTATAAAATGGACCACACTATTTCTGAAGAAGAAATGGTCTTGAGAAGATCACAGTGTTGCTTGAAACATTGTCTTGTGTTTCAAGGGATAGACAAAGCTAGACAGGCCAGCCTTGATCAGTGATGGTATGAAATAAGTGCATAAAAGACTATGGAAACCTTTCCTCTTCAGTTTTTTTGGAGGTGAACACTGACAAGATGCGATCTAGTCATGGTCAGTTTTATGATGGATGTTGCAGCTATTGATATTTTTCCTTGTATCTTCCCATGGAAGAAGCCTTTGGATGATGGGCACAAGGTATTAACAGTGATGAGGAAGAGAATCAGTTTTTGCCTTCTTGGTTGTAGGATCCAACCTTGAAAAAAGTCTTGAAAAAAACAGATTTGAAAGCCAGAAATACAAAAACAGCAACAAAAAAACCTCTTTCTAAATTTACATCTTAATGCATCTCATGATTTATAATCCAACACCAGAACTCCAGGGAGAAAGTCAGGCCCCAATGGCACACTGAAATTTGCAGGGAGAGAGAAAAGAGAGTATACTCGAGAAAACTTGTTTAACATAATTTGTAAGCTTGATGATCAAGAAGAGAATAGGGTTTTTATCTATTCTTTGACCATTTATTTACTGAGTATTAAAAATGGGACGTAATAGCCTTTAATTCTCTGCATGTTATGCACTCACACACTGATAAATGATGTGACATTTGGAACTGGTGCTAAGTCCTTCATAATATAACAGACCTTTGAGTTCTTGGGGCAGTGTTCTTCCAAGAACATCTTTGATTATCTTTCTATCACTGTCTAAGTTGACAGAGCTGCAAATGTTATTGCTAGTCATAAAATTATCCAACCACAATGTCTGTCTACAAGACCTGCAGTGGTTGTAAATGCCACAAATTGATTATGCACTGTGGAAACAAGACTTATCCTTTCATTCCTTCTAACTTTATTGCCCTTAATTTAATTAACTGTTGCTACATGCTACAGGTTAAAAAGAGAGGCTAATATGTTCCTATTGTGTAGCTTCAGACCCAGAGCATCTCCAACAAGCCTCTTTTACCTCCTAACCTTTTCAGACAAAAAAACAGAGTGCTGACTAATAAATCTCTTCTTGTATGTATATAATCTTTTTCCTATTTCTGCTTCAATCTCTCTTTCATCCCCTTCTATTCCCTGTTTACACTTCCCATTTCCTGGCTATGCTATTCTTCTATCTATAGCCAGTTTTCTGTCTCATATCTAAGCATATTGGCTATTCCTAAAGAATATTAAAGACCTATGTTCAAGTGTATCATTAACGATAAAGACTTTGCCTGGTGATTTAGTAGTGTTGTTCAGAATTATTTCCACAATGAGGCTCAGTAATAGTCCTTGAAATGTTATTGTTTGTAATAATTGCATCTACATCATTTAAGCACAAAAGAGACTGTAAGACCTTATGTGTGTCTTATGGCCAACCTGAGGAACAATGGCAGCATGGGAATTACTACTACATTTGGTCACTAGAAGAAGAAAAATAATGAAACCTACTAATTAGTACTGATCATACTAATTGCTTGATCTGGATTCATTCAAACAGATTACTGAATCAGTTTATATCTGTACTTGTATGTTGAAAAAAATCAATAAGCAGCCATTTCTCCAAGATTACTACATCAGGTGCCCTGCGGCAATGAACTTTGTATCACCTTGTGAATGAAAGATGTCACAAAGGGCTGGACTGGAGAGCCTTTCTTAACAATACAGATGCAGGAAACTGCTCCTAAGACCTTCCTTCTGCCTAAGTGTACTTCTCCCCTCATACATCCACTGTCCCAATCCATAACTGTCTATGATCCAACCCCTGAAAGCCTGTACCTTTGAGGTATACTTTTCCTGTGAGATTCTCTGTAAAAGATAAAATAGAGGAATAGAGATTTTCTGTAAAAAGATATTATTACCTCAGTATCTGCAGTACTCCCACAGCGTTCTCTATTCCCAGGACCAGTGCGGAGGTAATATTATCCATTCATTACAGACACTCAAAGTTTTGAAGGGATCTGCTCTAGCTCAGTATTTCTTAGCATCAGAACACTGCAGCTGCCTACTTACTGGTACTACATTTTTTTTCTCCCTATATAAAGTGTGTTGTAGTAGGAAACATAATAGAGTGCACTAATATTGACTTCACTGCATTTTTTTATTATAGAGGAACTAAGATTATGTTACTGCATATTATCAACAAGTTTTTACTCTCCTCTCAGGAACAAGTCACCGCTGCCTCAGGGAAGACTGCCACCTACCACATCTCTGAACCGTTTCCTTCAGCAGAGAGGGAGGGGCTTAAAGAATTCACAGAACCAACCTAGCCCAAATATAAATTAGCCTCTAAAGAATATGAAACCTCACCAGGGTATATGCTTAGGCTGTTTAGCAGCTAAAAGTAGCTAAAATGTTCTGTTAAGTGCAGCAGGATAAATGAGGTGGTCTGACAGAAATTTCTCACCAAGAAAACCAAACTGAAAAATCCCTGCCATTTCTGTCAGGAGTAACAGAGTACTCATAATATGTCACCAGGTAATCACCAGGTAATTGCAAATGTTTTTTCAGCCCAGTTTTACAAGTATGTTTCCATTAAAGCAGAATTAACAAGACCAAACATATATGTATGAACAGTTAATGATGTTTTCTGGGTGGATTATGTGTGCAGAAAATGTCCACAGAATCACAGAAATATTTAGGTTGCAAAAGACCTCTAAGATCTAAGAGTCCATCATCTACCTTGTCAAGTAGAGCATGACACTAAATCCCATGTCCAGTTGTGTCTTGGACACCTTCAGGAATGGTGACTTCACCGCCTCTCTGGGCAGCCCTTTCCAATGTTTAACTGCCATTTCCATACAGAAATTCTTCCTGTTGTCCCACCTGAGCCTCCTCTGGTGCAGTTTGAGGCCATGTTCTCTTGTCCTGTCACTGGTTGCCTGGAAGAAGGATGACCCTCAGCTTGCTACAACCTCCTTTCAGATAGGTATAAAGAGAGATATAAGGTCACCCTGAGCCTCCTTTTCTGCAGGCTTACCAACTCCAGCTCCCTCAGCTGCTCTTCATAGGACTTACTGTCCAGACCCTTCACCAGCTTCATTGTCCTTCTCTGGGCTTGCTCCAGCACCTCAATGTCTTACTTGAATTGAGTGGCCCCAAACTGAACACACATCTCAAAGTGTGTCTGCAACAGTGTTGAGTACAGGAGGACAATAATTTCCCAGCAACAGTCCTGCTGGCCACACTATTGCTGATACAAGCCAGGGTGCCGTTGGCCTTCTTGGCCACCTGGGCACACACAGGCTCATGTTCAGCCAGCTGTAGACCAGCACCCCCAGGTTCTTCTCTGCTGGGCAACATTCCAGCCACTCTTCCCCCAGCCTGTAGCACTACAAGGGTTCTTATTACCCAAGTGCAGAACCTACCACTTGGTCTTGTTGAACCTTATATCACTGGCCTTGGCCCATCAATCCAGCCTGAGGAAGTTAAATCAGTACAAAACTTTATTGAAGGAAAGTATAATGCAATGTGAAGCTCACTTAAGTCCTCATGGTTGTCATGAACAGGGGCATATGCAGTTATATCAAGATATGCTGTCATAGATGATTCCATTGTACTAATTCCATTGGGATAACTGGCAGTGGCAGATTCCTTATTCTGTTACACAGAATCACCTGTAATTAGACTCCAGTACAATGGAGCTGCATTAGTTGCCTGCTTTTTCTGAAGGTTCAGATTTCAGATATGAACCCTGAACATGAATTAGCTGTCCTTTATGAAAGTCCTCACAAAAGTTATCAGATAAGAAACCTCTAAGATCCTTGCTGAATCCAGCCACTCTGAGAATAATCAAAAGAATGAACAATATATCTTCAGACTTCAATTCCCTGGGCTGTCCATTTGGATACCGGGCATAAAAAATGCCTTCAAGGTAAGGATTGCAATTACAGAGCTAACAAGCCCCAGTGTACATCCCATTCAGGGAATGCTGCAAAATTTTAAATAACAGAAGTTCAAAATCAAAGTTATTATCTCATCATTATCCGCACTATAATGTTCCCTTGCCAACAATAAGCCAAGATATTTTAAAAGACTATACTTAGAGTAATATAAACAGGGCACTTTTTATGCATATGTAAAAGTGATATCCACAGAAAGGAATTAAACAACATCAGTAATATACACTTGAATCACACTCTGTCTTTCATAATAATTTTAAAAGTTTATTTCAAAGGTGGTTTGTGTAACTGAGAACTAACAATGAGACTGTTCAGTGAAATTTAAGGTGAACATACAGTATTTTTCATGTAAACTTTTAGAAATTCAAATCACAGAAGAACTTTCCTAGGTATACACAAAACATGTCAGTTGGGGATTACATGCTTGTCTGGTCTTATTGGATGAGAATTTTACCTTCTTCTCTTTACAGATTGTTACCACTAGCCTGCCCTCACTTTTCAGAGTTAATTTTGCTGTTGGGGAAATATATATGGACATACATATTGTGCCTATATATAATGTAGTTATGCAATAGATTTATGGATGTACAGAGCCATTCTTTTTTTATTATTTTTTTTAAATGAAGTACTTAGTTTGGTGATGACATAGAATTTGATAGCTACTAAGGTGGGGGCAGCTCAGTTTGACATGAGGAACTCATAGTAAGATGGCTGGTAATAGAGGACAAAGAACTTCTTAATTTTCAGGAATCTATTTAACTGAATATTTTGGCCCTCAAGCCTGAGAGATGCATGCTTAAGAGAGGAAGAAAGCAATTAGTTATTATAATCTCAATCGTTCTAAGAAAAAGTTAACAACAGAAACAGGATATAAAAAGTGGGGCATACAGAGAAAGAAAGCTGAAAGGAGGAATGCAGTGTGCGTGTTGATACATGCAATTACATCCCAACAACACTGTGGAGGTAGCAGTGTGATAAATTGTATTCATCACCTGTTATTGATTGCTTCTCCTGTCCTCAGTTCACTAATTCATCTCAGCCATGACCACTTGCAACATTTCAAAATCTAGATCAGCATTCCAGGGCCATGCAGAGAGGTAATAATAACAGTAACATCAAAACAAACACATGAAAACCCAATTTTATTTCAGTTAAGGTGTCAAGAATTGTGGGCTTGGCACTATTTTGAGCTCTCAGGAAAAGTGTATAATGGACAGAAAGTTGGATGTACTGGTAAGAGTAGTAAAGCAAGTGTTTGCCTGAATTTGTAAGAGAGGAAAGACAGTTTAGCCATAATTTAGATAAATAAAAGTTGTTTGGACTATTCTTCAGACAAGGGAGGTATGGAAAAAGAAGTGTCTTTCTATGATTCTATAGCTTGTAGACTCTTTTTTTCTCAAAGTTGTAAGATATTGCTCTAGGAGACCATAACTTCTGTCCTCATTCAAACAACCTGCATTGCAAAAGCCAAACTGCAAATCTCCGTATTCACCGTGGATTCAGAAAACCAGACTCCAGGCTGCATTTCACAGAGATCACTTCCCAGGAGCTGGAATGACTTCAGTAACATACATGGTTTCACAGAATCACAATATCACAGAATATGCTGTTTGGAAGGTACCCGCAAGGTTCATCAAGTCTAACTCCTGGACTGGCACAGAACCATCTCCAAGAGGCACACCATATGCCTGAGAGCATTGTTCAAGTTCTTCTTGAACTCTGTCAGGCTTGGTGCTGTGACCACTTCCCTGGGGAGCCTGTTTCAGAGCCTGGCCACTTCAACAGGTCAAGAGCATTTTTCTAACATTCAGCCTAAACCTCCTGACACAACTTCAGGCCATTCATTCAGGTTCTGTCACTGGTCACCACAAAGAAGAGATCAGTGTCTGCCCCTCTGCTGAGGAAGTAAGTGTTTGGTTCTTGAACTCCTAAATTATTTTGTCAGAATCACTGAAACACTGTTGACAGTGCTATTTCTGTGGAGTCTTTAATCTTTGGTGTAGACAGAGTCAGATTCTTCCCACTAGTACAAATCCCTGCTTGGTCACTCCAAAGCCTGTTTTGAGCATGGTTTCTCAGGCCAGAGGAGTTTGATGTGTAGACAAGGTGTTTCATGGAAAAGATGTTCACACCTCTCAACTATCCATGAGTAAGGGCTAGAAAAATGCTTTAATTAGTCATTTTGGAGCAAGGATTATGGATAGAGCTCATAGAACTTGGCATTTCAGTTTGCTAAATGGATTAAAGTTTGTGAATCAAGCCAGTTTTCTGGATCTAGTTTCACGTATGAACGCTCATCTTCAAGACACATGTACGCTTCCTGTTGAATTTGGCTTAGTTTCAAATGAATCCAACTGAATCAGTACAATGAAGTGATTGTAGCCCTTGGGTGAGACCCTGGATGAGACCCCTGGCTCCAGTTAGCAGGAGGTAAAAGCATATACGGGAAGGACGCCTCCTGCAATGTACATCCCATCTGTATGCAGCAGAAGCAGCAAGAATGACCTTCCTAGACTACCTGTAGAGTAATTGAAGAAGGACAGTAAGGTTACTTTTCAGCCTCCTTAGCAGTCTTCTAGAGCAGCCTGCTATCCTAGACAGTTTTCTGCTTGTCTTCATCAAGAATTCGACTTCTTCCATAATCTGTCTGTGATCTGAGAAATCTAGCTATGGCTTGGTAAAGTGTTTAAAATGTGGAGCTAGTACTGAAGATCTGAACAGTGTTTTCATGAATTTTAGGGACTGGTCATGTTGGTAAAGATAAGTATGTGAATTTATCCTTTTCTAGAGCAGGATTAATAGCAACCTGAAAAATAATCTGAAAATAAAATTAAAAGGAATTCCGTTGGCAAAAATGTGACTAAATACACACTAATACTAGAATTGGACTCATAACAAAATGTTATCTTGGGATAACTGTCAGATTTGTTTGAAAGGGTAGATTCAAATAAAACAACAAAGCACAGAAGTAGTGACAAACTCAAGGACTTTGCTTGTCTGAAATTTGAAGAACAGCATGTCAGCATAAACAGAATTCAGAAGAGGTTTTTGAATGAATTTTAAACACATAGATCAACTGTTCATCCATGTGAGAGCAATTAATGTAGCATGTTTAAAATTTCCAATATTAATTATTACATGTTTGCAGCTCCCATTTATATTCAGGTATTTCTTTTAGCTATATGAAATGGGGGAAATGTACTTACACTACAAAGGAAAATCTGTTAAATCTCTTTAACAATATATATCCTCTTTTAGTAAAGGAGTAAATATTGTTTCAAGTATTTTTTAACCATTAATTTCTAATCTTGGTGACCTTTGAACACTAAACTCCAACCTGGAAAATGAATTTTCAGTGGAATGGAACTTCATTTCCCTTTAGGCTGACACACTTTTGTCTGAGAAAAGGCCTGTGGGTTTTTTGTGTTTTAATTTAGCAATACTTTTATTGCTAAAATTATTTTTTTGAACTTTAATTCTCAACAGGATATATAATTATTGCATGCAGCAGATATACCATTATGCTTCAAGAAATTACTTGTAGCTTAAGTATCCAGTATGATTTAATTTGATTCCAAAACAAAAAGGAAAAATCATTGTAATCCTTCCCTCTTTTCTTGCTGTCCCACTCAAATGACAATTTACGGTCAAGTTTTTATTATTCCAGTCACTTAATTCCCAATAGGAGTTAAAGAATGCAATGGAAAAAGGAAGTTTAGGAGAAAAGTTATTTGTTTAAATTAGACACATATCTAGACCACTTAAGTTGGATTTCCTAAATCTTATGCCAGCTGCCATTAGGAAACAAATAAAGAGAATAGACCAAGAACTTAGCACAGCTTAAAAAGCCAAGTAAAATTGTAAGTGAAAAGGAAATGGAACTGCTATAAAACACGTATTAAGGAAATGTACTTTGACAGCCCCAAGGGCCAAATTTCCCCCGAGAAGCACATTCCTAGAAACCGAAGCCAGAAACCACAAAGAAACAAAATGAAAGAAAACCCAAGCCCTTCAACTTCCCACAGATGGCCAGGTAGCTGTTATATCAAAATGTGCTCTTTCTACAAACTGCAAGCACCACATACAAGGAAGCCCATAAAATTACAGCAGCATAACATTTATGCAGTTTTGCAATTATAAATAACCTTAGCAAGATTATTTGTTTCATTCAGTGCTGTAGCAGTGTAATCAGTCAGTAGGAGAAAACTTACACAGATTTATTCAGACTAAGGAGACAAAGGACAATTCAGCATTGAATGTCTAATAAAGATTTTTCAGAAAAATATGATAAGACTTCAAAAGTATTTTTATGCTACATTAGATAATGTAACTATTATTCAGGAAAAACTAAGTATGAAAAGATGTTTCCTGATATAGATATATTTTAAAGATGAATAAACTGGAAGATTAGGTAAAAGCAAGGACACATTTATTAAGCAGTTCAATGTTCATTTATGTTAAGTGTATTATAAGCAGGCACAAATGCTGAAAAGATGAACAAAAGATCTTTAAAAAGCCTCATTATGTTGCAATCTTAGGGCAACAGGAGAAAATCTTCAATCATATTCCATCTGCTTTTGAGCTTTCATATTTAAGGTAAGAGATTTAGTCACCTTTATAGACTGTTTTCAAGATGGCCTACCAAGAAATGACCACAGAACCACCCTGTACTATCATATTTTGTCCTTGATATTTTCAAGTCAAGACCATTATCCTTGACTTTCCCTAATCTAAAGAAAATTAAGTAGCGATGTATTTCTACTTGGTATATTTTTATCACAGCTAATACAGGAATTTTATCTCCTTGCCCTAAATTGCCTTATTCATAACCCTTCTGGAGTAGATTTCTTTTCCCTAAGAATGACGATAGCTTGGTGTGATGAGTTGGCATGACAGAAGCTGAATGTTAGCACCAATAATTATAATTGAAAGGTGTTACTTCGATGACAGTTTTCCACTCTCAAGGAGGACAAATCGATTCTGTGACCAGCTGTTTCATTCTGAAACACAGTCCTCATATTTTCACTTATATTTGAATACTGGAGCAGGAGCACTGCAAGCCAATCTCAGTTCTATCAAAAAAGACAGCAATAGCTTGAAAAAGTCCTTTGGTAGTGAGGAATATAGGTGGAGTTTTTCAGACCAAATGAAAACCAAAATATTTTCTTGGTAAAGATGTGATTTTTAAATTTTTTTTTTTTTTTTGTTCTCATCATATGGAACTAACAGTAGGAGAGTGCCTCTATGGAACACCTCTCTAAACTCTTATTTTCAACATTATTCACAGGAAAAATCCATTTCTGGATGTTTCATTTTCGTTCATGTTAAATTTTTTGAATAATAAGGACCAGTGTCGACAACTTCCACTCTCTGCTCCATTTACAAGAGCACAGTCAAAACTGGAGTGTAGAATTACCACATGGACCCTTTGCCTATTTTCATAGCATACTTTTTGTAAAGAGGCAGTGTATAGGCCAAAAGATATTTCATTCCTTCTATGGGGTTTATGGTACCCATAATTGTGAGTTACAAAATTATAGGTGAACACACATTTCAAGAAGTTCTGGGTGCCTTTGAAAAAGAGTGTGCACCTTGGATGCTCATTTAATATGTTAGAACTAGGATTCCAAGACAGAAATATGTGTTCAGTTTTTATATATTCCCAGCTGGGAGAGGAATATGCATAAGTAATGCAAATAAATAGAAGAAGGCAAATTACATATGTATTTGCATTCATTTAATTGAGTATTTTATTAGCAATATATAACTTTTTATTTGCTTGTCTAAACACATAGATTAACAATAAGAAATTTGAATAAACTCAAAAGGGGAAAAAGGGATTTTCACAATAACTTTCCACAGAAATTGAGCTTCTAAGTTTCTTTGGCCCAGATTCTTATGAGTATTTAAGTAGGTAAACTTACAGTGAATTAAATTACTTCCATTTTTTTGAAGATTGATATTTTAGATGCTTTTGAAAACATCCAGAAAGATCACCTCCATGTGTATTATTTCCTTGAATTGACTGTAAATGTGATATGCTTACACATCACGCTCTCAGCCCACTTTGAAACTGCCTTGATCTTTAATGCTATGCACCAAAAAAAATCAAATCAATTGTGCCCTTTGTATATAGTTTTAAAGACCAAGATTTTTTATTAATGACCCACTAAAAATTTCAGATGCTTTAATGAAAGAAAGGAATATATTGGTTAGTAAATGTTCTGTACCTATTCATAGTAATTTTTGATAGGCTGAAGAAGTGTCAGTCAGAAGTGAGCTCTGCTTTAATACAGGTTTCAATTGCTTGGTTTGCCTGAGAGGCCTTTGTTGAACCTGAAAATGCTGAATACTTCATGCTTTTGCAATGAATTGACAAATTTGGTATTCCAGCAACAATATGCACAGCCAGTGAAGAGAAGTTAGAAGGAGAAAAATTGAGTTTGGTTTAGACATGTTTTTCTGCACATTATAACAGTTAATTTTAAATTACTATATAAAATCAAATCTGTAGATCTCTAAAGCAGGAAGTAACTGGAAATGAGTGTCTAATTTCTTTAACCTGCTTGGAGGATTTCACCTTAAATTTTTCTTCTCTGCTCAAAATTGCTAGATAAAATAAAAATTCAGGATCATCAGGCTCAGTGGGTTTTTTTCTGCTTATAAAAAGTCTTTCATGTGTTTTGAATACTAACTTTATTAGTACAGTTTCTACCTATTTCCTGCTTCTTCTTGCTAGTGGATGCAGGTCTTATTTCCGTGAAAAAAAATTAAGTGGCTCTGACCAAGGGTTTTGGACTGAGGTCTGTAGCAGATTTGGTCTGTTGCCCAGGACAGGAAATGGATTACTTGAACAGTGTAGAAAACATTCTCAATTAGTAGATGCATAAACTTTCACTACAGCAATAAGATCTACTGCAAATGCACAAATCCACTTTAGAATCTTCTTGTTACTTTGAGGGAAGTAATTATTTATCATTTTCTTTTAACATATATGGGGTTTTGTATAAAAAAATAAAAACTTATAATTTTCTGAAAAATGTCAGAAATAATGGACATGTATATATTCATTTCCCTTACTTAGACAAAAAACACATGCCAGAAAATCCTTTTAATTGATTGCTTAGAAAATAAGAATTGCTCTGGGAAATTTGGAGAAGTAACTAAAATTTAAAAAAAGGAACCTGTGTATCAGTATTTCTTTTTGTCTAACAGGTTTTTTTGAGCTCATAAAGCTGATACTCTGTTTAGTCAGCACTGCATTTCAGGCAGTCATTTTTCCAAATTCTGTGTCTGCAATCAGAGTTATGGTATCACTTTGGTACCGAGGATTGCTGTTCACATTACACAGCACTGTCATCCCCAGGATCTCATCTGCTGAAAGTCCTTGTTGATTCCAGAAGGAGTGCAGGAAGGATAGCCTTCTAGCACAATAATATGATGTCTGCCTCACCATTTAGTCATTTATGTTATGTGGAAGGGAGACGCATCCAGATTCTTTTCAGCTCAATTTGGTGTTTTCCTTTGTGCCTCTGTTTCTTAACTATAAGACTCAATTTTGGTAAAGGCCACCTGTGCTTCTTCAATATCAACAAATAAAAATTGTTGTACTTGAAATATTATGGAAATATTAACCACATTAATAAGAGGATTGAAAGATTAGAAGATGAGTTACTGTATTAACTATATATTACTATTACTATTTGCTTGGGGTTTTTTCTTCCTTTTTAACTTTTAATAATAAGAATATTAAGAAAACTAGACAGTTCTACTCCATGGGTAAACTCAGAATATTACTAGTAGTATTTTAGTTGTGTATTTCATTGAAGCAAAGAGCTAAAGCAATTATCACCTGCTTTGAAGTCTTTATCACCATATCTATTCTACTGCACTTTTACATTAAGAAACAAAATTGATTTTGGACTTCATCCAGTCTTATTTTCCGGTAAGTGGCAAACAGTATGTGTCTTTGAGCTTCAATGAAAAGTGTCTGAATGGGAAGCAATGCAAGTCATCACCAAGATAAACATTGCCAATGTTCTTCATGTGTTCCAAGAGATAAGATGTCACTGTTCTGCTTTCTGTTTTAGGGACTCTTGCTAGATTTTGAATAAGACAATGATATGATTTTAGCAACTTCTTCTTCCTCTGTAAAACTTAGAGGAGGCTTTAACTCCATTGAACAACATAAATAACCTCCTGATATCTGATTTTCATCAGTCCTGATGCTTATTAGTGCAGTAGTTAGCCCAGTACTCCCCCCTCCATTACATTTATTTGCTTGTCTCTTACAAAGTACACAGAAATGTGGTACAAATGCTTTGCAACCAAAGAAATTTAAAAAAAAAATTCATTCTTAAAATCGATGACCTAGGCAAAACCAAAATATCAGGAAGGGGAGGAAGAGGAGAGTTAATTTTCTAGTTATAAACTTATTTAAAGAAAAATTTTACTCATAGTTAAGACAAAAAATAATGGATCAACTTCACTCTTCTCTGTTAGGAAGATTATATTCAATATTAACTGTATTTCACAAGGCACTTTTATGGCAGTTGTTGGTCTCTGTAAAAGGATATCTTCATACACAAAACAATAAAGAACTAACAGTAGACTATAATAACTATCTTACCATATGACACTGTAGTTTACAGTTAAACCGCTTCATAATGTGCACAAGATTTTTCTGATTTTACCATCTAATTTCCATTAAAATAAAATGTGGAGTTAAGTACCTGTAGTTTAGATAATTTTGACAATACTATGCATTTCTTTGTACACCAACAAATGCTTAGTTTCTTAAGTTTCAAAGTAATTTCTCCCATTCTAAATTTAAGCACATACAGAAATCTTAATATGTTTGAGTCCCAAGTAAGTTGTCTGCATTACAAGTGCTTTGAGGACACCTTGGGTTTATTTAAGGAAGATATATGTATAACACACTTTGAAAAATACCTGTGCCTCATCATTATGTATTGCATCTCATTACTGTTCTAAACAGGAACAACATATAAACTACGATTATTGAGGGGAAAAAATTAAAAAGCAACTTGTCCTGTCTCTAGTTGCCTGGGAGAAGAAACCAATTCCTAATATCTATGGTCTCCTTTTAAGCAGTTGTAGAGAGCGATAAGGCCCCTCTGAGCCTCCTTTTCTCCAGGCTGAACAACTTCAGCTCCCTCAACCACTCCTCATAGGATTTACCATCTAGATACTACATCAGCTTTGTTACCCTTCTCTGGACACACTCCAGCACCTCAATGTTGTTCTTGAATTGCGGTGCCCGGAACTGGGCATGGTTAAGGTGTGGCCTCAACAGTGCTGAATACAGTGAGACAATCACTTCCCTGGTGCTGCTGGCCAGGATAATACAAACCAGGCTACCTTTGGCCTTTTTGGCCACCTGGGCATACACTGGTTCATGTCCAGCCAGTTCCCCAGGTCCTCTTCCACCAGGCAGCATTCCAGCCACCCTTCCTCAGCCTGTAGTTCTGTCTGGAGTTGTGACACAAGGGCATTTGGGGTTGTTGAACCTCAGGCTGTTGGTCTCCGCCCATCCATTCAGCCTGTCCAGATCCCTCTGCAGACCCTTCCTAACAGCCAGCAGATCAACACTCCTCCCTAGCTTGGTGTCATCTGCAAATTTATTGATGGTACATTCAATCCCCTCATTCAGATCACCAATAAAGATAATTAAAAAGACTGGGCCCAAACACTGAGCCCTGGGGAGCTGCAATAGTGACTGGACAACAACTGGGTGCAGTGCCATTGACCACTGCTCTCTCGGCCTGCCCATCCAGCAAGTTTTTAGCCCAGTGAACAGTGTCCTAGTGAAAGCTGTGGGCTGCCAGTTTTACCAGGAGAATGCCATGGAAGAGAGTATCAAACGCTTCGCTGAAGTCCAGGTAGACTACAACCACAGCCTGTACCTCATTCACCAGGTGAGTCAGGTGGTCATAAAAGGAGATCAGGTTGGTCAGGCAAGAGCTGCCCTTCCTAAACCTGTACTGGTTGGGCTTGATCCCTTGGCTGTCCTGTATGTGCTATATGATCACACTCAAGGTGATCCCTTTCATAGCCTTGCTGGGCACCAAGGCCAGACTGACAGGCCCGTAGTTCCCCAGATCCTCCTTCTGTACAGCTTGACCTAAAGCTCACTCCTGGACTTAACCTCAGTCATCACTGCTGCTGCTGCTTGTGCTGCCTTGCCTCTGTCTGTTCTGAAGAGATTACAAATAGCTGTGGTGTCAGAAAATAATTTCTTTAATTAGTAACTGTCTCCTAGGCAGGCTTGAAAATTTACTGTAGAAAAATCATGTCTAAACATAAGTTATCCTTGAAACCCTAATCTCATTCATGAATATGCAGAAATAGTATTTTATAAAGTTGCAATATTTTGAAAAAGGTACATCTCAACTACTGTGAAAGAAGCTCTGAAGCAACCTGTTTGACTTTGCATTGTGATAGAGTTACGCTGCACATGCACACCTTCTTCTGCCTGTATGTGTGCTGGACAAAAGTCTACCATTCTCTAGTTCATCCTGCACTGTCACTGCCACATGCTCTTGAAGATAGCTCCTTTATGGCTTTTGCTGGATGAGATGCTTCTGCAAACACTTTCTAAACTCTTTCAAACAAAAAGTGTGATATTAGCAAAGATCACCTTTGAGACTGCTTAAATTAGTCCATTTTTTGTCCGAAATAGAGCAATCACTTGAAAATTCTCAAAAGCATAGAAATTTTTGAGAAGCTGTGGTTATAAACAACTGAGACAGCAAAGGCAATGATAACCATTTCTCTGATACCATTTCAACCAGAAGTAGACGTGTCTCCAGCTTCAGGCTATACAGTATACATAAATAAGTCAGTCTGTTACTAAGATTCTTGATTTCTCTGTCTTTGAGTATTTTAGAAACTAATAGATGAGTTAGCAAAGATAGATGTTCTGAGTGTACTCTGAAATGTCATGAAATGAAAGATGTGAAAGGTATCTAGACTGCTATCCCAAATAGTATAAATCTGGGCAATAGAAGAAAACTTGTGGGCAACATCTCTGGTTCCGGAGGAATAGTGAGAGGGTATTAGGAGGAAACAAAGCATTTGTGTGGAATTTAATAGATGATTTGCCATCAAAAAAATATCTGTCTCAGAACCAATTTTAAGGATAAGGTGAGAATTGGCAAAACTCAAATTGAGAGAGATATTCTCACCTCTAACTAGCAACAAACACTACAGTAAAAACAAGAAAGGAGTAGCTATCCAAATAAGACCCAAAACTTAATGAATTCTCCTTAGGTTTCAGTACAAATGATGATGCCGAACACAGTAGCAAATGTGCAGTGGCAAATGGGAAAGATGAAATTGCAAGGTGGAAAAATTGTGGAAGCAGAATTCAGGTAATTAACTTCTGGAATCAGGGTAAATTTTACAATCTTGACGCACAATATTATAAGAAATCTGGTACATACAACCTAGTTTACAAACATTTTAAACCAGTCACACACAGATGAAATGGGGCATGTTCTATTTCTATTCAAGAGCTGTGATGTATAAGTGGAAGAAAAAAAGCGGAAGTGTCAAAGTAAAACAACTGATATATTTCAATAACTTTTTCAAGGCTAGTAAATACCAGGATTCCCTGTACAGGAAATTCCTGACTCACAAATTTTGTGAGATAAAGTAACACGATATGGAAGTATCACTGCTTTCATGTCCTCATTTTTTGCTTTTTCCTAAACACCTACTTTTGTTGCCTGTCAGTGAGGAGTTCACAAACTAGATAGACTTTTGGTGACACTTTATACAAGTTTTTTCTGTTGGAAACTCAGGAAAAATCTTTATAAAAGCTACCCTGGAACAGATTAATCACCTGTATTACCCTGAGGAGATACCAGATTGCCTAAGTTAGAGGACCTAATTCACTTGGATTTCAAGCTCTTTTAGTATTGTAAAATAAATTGAGGTGTTAAGGAAAAAGTGAAGGGGAAAGAGCCATGGATAAAATTCAGATCATCTCATGCAGAAGCATCTCATGCAGGGATAGAAGAATTCATCGAGGATGGGTCTAGAAGGTAACTTTATTAAGTATGTCCACTAACAAGCTTGGCACGTACATAAGAGTAGGCCAGTGAAATTTGATGAAAGTGAGGTAGGAAGCTTTATTGCTAGTGAGGAAGATTGGAATATTCTACAAGTAGTCTGACCCTGAGAACTGGAGCGACAGCTCTGGGAAGAAATGTAATAATGCAGAAAGCAAGGCTGCTCACTTGAGAGCTAACACGGATTTATGCTCTGAATTGCAAGTTCATCAGTGGGAAATGACAGAGGATAAAGATATAGGTGCATCCATCAATCACTAGCTGCTGCAGAAGGCAACTGTGGATTTTGGAGACCCTCAATCAGGGAAAAGAATTCCACTAGAAACAGGTAAATATTAGCATCATCATGTCAAGCATTAGTAAGGCACCGTAGAAACACAGTGTTCAGTTCTCATCACCCATACTCAAGAGAGATGAGCACAAAATGAAGCACACATGTAAAAGATGTCCTGAAATATTCAGAAGAATGGTGAAACTACTTCATAAGAAGAGAGCAAAAATGAATTTTTGGATATGATAATCCTGTGTTTAAATATTATGTTGAAATAAATGTGAAGAGAGAGATCAATTAACCCAAGGAAAATGTAAATCAAAAGTGAATTCTTTAAATTGGAAATTATTCCTTGGTATCATCAGCAACACTAAATTCTAGATCAAATTTTCAACAACAACGAAAAAATCCTCTGGGTAGTGAAAGGTAGAACTTAATATCTGATTAAGAAAATTTTACGATTCAGTGATTTGTGATGTTAAGAGCCTTGAGTCAGTTTCTCTAGGAAGCAGATCCACAGTTGTATTTCTATGTCAGCAGATATGTTGAGGCTGGAATAAACAAACATATGAAGTGAGATTAGAATGGGACAACACTGACCCTCTGGAAACCTCAAACACTTTAATAGAACCTGACTGAAATGTCACATTAATAACAGCTATTTCTTGGCTTAAATGTCTTAAATTAAAATGTTCCTTTCAAATTTATTGAAAACATAGATAGTCTCTTACTGGGTCATGGTAAGAACATGGACAGAAAAGCAACGAGTTGCCCTTCTCTGCTGATTTGCAGTGAGACAAGGCTAGAGAGCAAGACTTTAACTTGCACTAGGAATGTATTTTTGTTCACACTCCAATAATACAGTAAATTTCTTCTCCCACAAGCACTGTGAAATGACACAGATATGGTCCAAAAGCCCAACACATATTTTCATAGGATGAGAAAATTCATAAAAAACTGTGTATAAATCATAAGCAGGAAAAATGTGCATAAATTGTTGTATAAATTATTTTCTAGAAATAAGTCCTACTGATATAAGCACAGCTCAGTAAAGCATCATTTAACTGATGAATAAGTACTATATACTACCAGTGATTTCAGTACTAAATTTTTTCTTTACCTCAAACTACCAAGGTCGTGCAATTAAAAAGGGGCAGACCCAGCTGAAATGCCATATTAATGCTTACAGCATTAATATGGACTGTAAATCTGTTTTCTTGTTTGAATCAGACCTTTAAACAAGGACTTTTTATTGTTGTTTATTCCAAGGAACTGAGAAGAATGTCAGAATTGTTACCTATCGATGAGGCTTTAACAAAATAATTCAGTGCAATTAGTGAATAGATTTACATTCAGAAGTATTTTGTGTTGCCTTATTTGTATGTTATTAAGATTAGCAGTAAATGTGAGTCAGAAAGCAAATTTTTTACTCAAGAAAGATAGTATAACCACCACAGCTTTGCAGCAACTGACTGACTCACACTGACTGAAGAACTTTTATTATCCAAAGTACACGTGTAAGTTTCTTCACCCCAATCACAAGGGCTACGTATTTGAACAAGTGGATGTTCTCTGGAACAGAGTTGCCTTTGAAGATTTCTTATATCATTGCATAAGGAATCCAGCATTTTAAAGAATTACGTTAGCTAAACCTTTCAGGGAAGTTTTAGACATGCTAAAAATTTGAATGAATGCCTACCACATTTTTCACAATCATCAAGGTTCCTAATTTTCTATTGAAAATAAGAAGAAAAGAGAAGAACCAATGTAGGACCAGATTCCTTTGAGTCCGTGTCACTCAGGAATCCATATCTCAATTTTAGATATTACTTAGATATCTAAGTTCATTTTAAAAGTACAGACAAATTACATGCTTGTGAACTTACGGAGGCTGAAAGGCGGCTCTTATTTATTTATTTATTTATGTAAATTACAAATAAATTAAGGAGTGTCTATCAGGAAAGGATTCCAGGCTTTTTTCCAAGTCCTGTTCTTAGTGATACTTTTGGGGTTTCATTCCTGAAGCACTAATGCATAACTCTTTCAAAGACCAGGGACAAGATCTTAGGTCTGTCCCTGTGTCATTTAAGCCACCCAGACACAAAGATACAGACGTCCTGTACTATTTTCTTTTGGACTCTCTGGATGTTTAAAGGTTAGAGCTGAAATCAACTGCAGATGAAAATTTCAGTATAATGAATGGTGGAGCTATACAAGCCTCTGCTCCTAACCTGGGCAAAGCAAGGTGTCTTTGGCCACTGGCATGTGTGTAAAAATTTGACATACAGAAGACTGAACTACGTGAAAGGTACCAGAGCTGACATTCCAAAGACATTTTAGCATATTTGAGAATGTTGACTCCTAGTCTTAAAATATCAGTAAAGTTTCACCCTCTAGGGACCTCAGCTTTGCTGCTGTTGGCAATTTGAATGAAAGTCAGGAATACATACAGTGAAGTCCCCAGACAGATATAGGAAGGTAAACCAGACTCTCTTTGACCTCTCTGAAGCTACTGACAAAAGACCTTATTCTCTTTCTATTGAAATCAATGACTATTTTTGGCATTGATTGCACTAGGAACATGATTGAGCCCAAAGGTGCTAATTACTGCTTATTGGGATAACAGATTTGATGTGGACACAAAAGCAGCCTTTCTGCTTTGCAATGCTAATGAATCTGAAAAGCAAGAAGAGTGCAATACAGATAAATCTCAAATAATGTCACTCAGAATGAGACTGTTGTGAATGCATTCTTTTAATTTTATTTTTACTTCTGATTTGTGACAACTGTATTCTGAACTTTGATTAAGTCTGCTAGCAAAGGGCTACAGTATACTCATCCTTTCTACAGACAGCTGCAATGTTTTCTCTCCTGAGAAATGATGACAAAGAACATTATGCCATATGAATTTGAGAGTTAATGAAGATAACTCACTTGGGCTTCCTTAAGTACAACAGAAAACCCTAACATCTGTAGTATCACATGCCAGTTATCAACTGAAACTCCAGAGTTAACACTAGGCTACAGGAAATGTTGCAATACAGAAACATTTTCAATTTTAATTTTAGTTCCAGCATCTTTCAGTGCCTGGCCAGATTTGTGTGTTGTGTTCAACTCACAATCTCACTTCAGCTGCTTCATGAGAGTCCATTCTGCTTCTCAATGTCATCTATCTATTTTCTTGGCCAGCATCACATTGGCACAAAATAAATAAAATGGGAAGGGAGAAGAGCATGGATGCTTATGTTCCCATATATTTTCCCATAGTGATTAATACTGCTGTGACACAGAATGGTACATAGGTATGTGATAAAGCACTGGGACCCAAATGTGTCCTTGTTAGTCCTGTTTAAGACAGAGAGCATCACAAAGCAGCATGAAGCCTGTATTTCACACGGTTGCAGGCTAATAATATACCAGATACAGGCTGTGTAAGAGTTTTCTCATCAAAATCACATGAGAGATAAAGTATGAAGAAGGAAAATGCAGACTAATGGAGAAAGAGAAAGTCATCAATAATTATGTGCTTAGCATTTTTACCTGTGGAGTGCTGAAAGTACACACAGGAAACTTCAGAGATGAGGCGAGAGAGTCTGTATTAATTTCTATCAGCATCCAGGGATCCAGTCATGTGTGGAGCATGTGAGGCAGCCCCATGAGACAGTGGTTTTCTATATGCCTAGAGGGAGCTGAAATTGGTGTATCTCTTCTAGGCAATGGCAATATGAAAAAAACCTGTGTATTTTTTATTTTCTCTTAGCTTTCGCAATTGTATTTTTAACAGTGGGATTCTCATGTTGTTGAAATGATATGCAGGACTGCATTCAAGCCTCAGTTATGCCTTTGTAAACCCACTGAATTCAAAGAGTATCTCAGGACAGAGTCTAGACCAACATGTCTTTATCAAACACAATCTCACTGAAAGCTCTATTTCTAAATGGATTTTTTAGTTAATAAAGTGAAATAAATGTCCAGTAAATTTCTCAGAAATCTATTCCCTCTGAAGAATAAAATAAATATTTATTACAGATTAAACAATCAGCACTAGCAACAAAAACAGCAGGTATAATCAGAGATGTGCCAAAGAAGATAAAACCATCTATTTGGTCTTATTATTTTTAAAACAGTCTGTGTCAGTCAATGTATCAATGTGCTGTTCTGTTATCTCACCACTTGATACTGTATCTCTGCTACTACCACTATTTTGCCCTCAGCCATTTGCGTATACAAAATATAACTGAACTGAGAGTATTATAACTGTAAGAGAGCTAAACTATAATTAGCAAGTCTAATTTAGAAATATGAGAAGCTGTGAGATTATCCAGACCCCCACCTTTTCTTTTTTACAGTACAGTGATAAGAGCTCTTCCTGGAAGCCTTAGTTGATATAATGTTGAAAAGTATATGCTTTTTTGCTGTCTACATTAGGAATGACATTATTTTTAGTTATTTGTGGTATTTAAAATGTTTATCTCAAGGTTAAGAACAGGACATTATTTAATTCCTACTACTTACTCCTTTTATTATTTCAGTGATGACTATTAAAATCCATGATTGAGCAGGTTTTAGGCAAGCAAATGTTATCAGGAAGACTGTCTTGTGCTGCTTGAATTTTCATTTAGGATGACTTAGCTTCCTCTAATGCTGCATAGTGCTTTTTGCTCTCTTAGTGCCTTATTCTCCCACTGAAGATCTAAGGATTAAGAAATACCTTAGTATTTCTACCTTAGTATACTAATACTCCCATTAGTATTACTGGAAACTGTATGTTTAAGTTCTTCCTATGAATCAATACAAGAAAAAAACTAATTAATCTATGTTGCTAGAATACCAACACTCCAAATATTAATTAAGTTTTGGGGCTTGTGAAAAAAGTGCAACTCATTGAATAAAACATCCAGTTTAACACTGGAGGAGCCTGGGTTGCAGATTTCCTGTTGATGTCTGTGGAATGCAGGGCCCAGTCTTGTGGAAAATGTTTAAAGCCTTCCAGTAGAAATCCCTGAGTTAAGGGACTAATCCCTCTAATAAGGAAAATGTAAAGTCTGCATTTGTATGGCAACGGCTGGATCCAGATTCTTCTCTAAAATTTGAGTAGTTTCATACACACAACATACAAATAATATCAGGAATAAATCTGAGTACTTTCCTGGTGCGAAAGAAGATGGTATAAAGAACAGGTAGGTAACAGTTAAAGACAGATAAATAATGTGGCAAACACCAATGCAAAGGGATGCCCTGTGAGTCCTCAAAAACAACACAGTTTGGATCAGCAGCAAATTCTAAGAATATTGTTGTAACAGATTACTTATGGACTGGAGACTCTCAGCCAGTTGTACACAGTGATTCCAAGGTGCTGTGATTCAAAAAGCCCTCTTATCCTCTCAGGATAGGCATCCACATGTGAAAGCCACATGAGATGAGCCCAAATAGTTCAAACTGGCTATACTACTTGCAGAATTCTGCAAGAACGATGTGCCTTGTTTTTCCCTTCTTCTCCCAAGACAACGTACCTGCTACAGAGGGTAGAACAGAGGATGAGTACTCTCCAGGTAACAAAAATCTACCTCAGATAAGAAAATTCAGCTCTTACAACTCTGGTTCACATGAAGAATCCTAATTAATTCAATTGAGCTACCTATGTTAATAACTTTGTGAGTTGTCAGTGAAGGCTAAGCAACTTAAGATTTTAATTCGCCACAGTCTAATCAATAGCCACTAGTGTACCTGGATTGTCTGGCTAATTAAGCAAGTTAATTTTGCTAGAATAAACAGGCTGTCTAGAAAAAAATGCAGTGTGTTAAGGCTGGAATACTGCAGACACTGTCAGTTTTCTTGCAGTCAACTAATAATATTTTTCTCTGAGAGTCCTATCTAGTCTTCTGTCTTTCTTTGCCCTCCTTCCTTCCTTCCTTCCTTCCTTCCTTCCTGCCTGCGTGCCTGCCTGCCTGTCTTCCTGCCTTCCACCTTTTTTTTCTTCTGTTGAAATTCACATCTGCTTGGTGCAGAAAGTCTTTAAAAAGAAGAAATACCAGGATGATTTCTTATTTTGTGTTAAGTTGTGCTTTTGCTACGTACAAAGCTCACTTAAATTAAGGTAAATAGATCTTTTGAATTTTAAAGGCATGTTTTAGCAATGCATTAAGCACTGCCTGTATATTTAGTGCTGTTAACTGGATTCTGTCACTGAAGCAAAGAGAAAGGCCATGTACTGAAATTACTTCATCACCTGTTCACAAATTTATAATCTGACATGACTATTCAGTGAAGTGCTCTGCCTGTCTATAAATTAATGTATTCTTAATCTAACAGATGTACAACCATACCCAAGGGTCACAGAACAATCATTTCACACCTTCCTGTACTTTTAATTTTTCTCATTTGCATTTATTTTGAAGAAAATTATTTTACCAATGTCAAATCAGCATAAGAACACATGGTTTCTTCCTTACTATTAAAGCAATCATAAGGGTTGGTTTTTTTTAATCATTATTTTCATTGTTATAATGGCAAATCTGGGGTTTGTGGTTGATTTTATTGAGTATTAATTTATATTTAATAAGAGAAATTTGACGTATTTTTTCCCTCATAAAGAAACTTGTATGAAATCAATAAAATTTACCTTAAATTATATGTTTGTCTGTGGGACTTCATAGTAGGTTAACAAGCCTGTCTACGCCTGACATTTTGACATTAGCACAATCTGTGTCTATCTGAGAAACTCAGTGTTCACAGAAGCAAGGAACCAAAACAACCAAGGGAGAAAACAGCAACAAGGCTGTATCTGGTGTTTTTCTGAATGTCTAGAATACTTAGAGGTATTGCGTTATAAGTATCCAATAAGAGTATGTTGTAGTTAAATAATAGCCAATGAATTTATTGTAGTAGTTATGTAACCAATGGACACGTAACCTGAATGATAAACATACAGAAGTGTATAAAAGTTACTAACTCTTACAATAAACAGTCTCCTGCTTGAATCTAAACTTAGAATTCTGTTCAGTTGCGGCTACTTCTGACAGCGACACCTATTGGCTTTCGGTGACAACTGCAAACATCATTTGTCTATAAAGTCAAAAATATAGCTTCTAACTAAAATTGTGACAATGACAAGCTGGTGTCTGAAAAAGGTGACTAAAATTGGAATTTGTGCTAAGATAGACTTTTAAGATATATACAATAAATCATTTTTTTTCTTGCACTTTCTCTCCCTTGGTTAAAAAGATACCTGAAACAGATTCAAGAACATAAATTTAAGATTTCTAAGTTGAGCTACATGAAACCTACTTAAACATTTGATACATTTCTTTCCTAGTTAAAATCCTTCTGTGGCTTTGTCTTGTCTTACATAAGAAAACTGTTTTAATTCCAAGTCTCTCTTAGGAACTAAGTTTCCTTCCATTCACTTTACTAAGTAAAAATACCTGTTGTTTGAGCCAGATTTACTCTGTGGAGCATAAATGGAAAACAAACATTTGGTTCCTCAGTTCTCCCTGCTGCTACTGTTGGCAGCCTGGGCATATAAACCATTTCCCAAAATGATCAAGTTTGAAACTAGCTCATTTTTTTCCCCACACTATTCCTAACAGAAAGCTGCTTTGACACATTTTTCTGAGGGCTGAAGACTTCTAATATTCATCATAAATGGACAGTTTCCCATTGGTCATTTTGCCAACATTATCTTTTGCCCAAATATCTGGTCTGTCTTAACACTTCATCCCATTGTTTTCAGTACATAGCCATTTGCCTTCTTGAAATTCCATGTTTTTCTGAGGATATTACTTCTCAAAATCCTTGTCTTTCTCTAGACTATTGCAGTCTCTTTTATCCAGCCCTTCAACATATTTGACTCTCCTTATCATAGGTAATTAAATAATAGCTAACTAAATTCAGAAATGTGTCCAATTTGTGCACTTTCTTTATAAACAGAAATATCCTAACACTAATTCATTCTCAGGAAATGCAATAGAGTAGATGTCCATCTGGAATCTTTGATGGACTTATAGGAAATTCTATAGGAGAGATGCTTTACCAATTTTCTGTTTGAAAATTATAGACAAGAAACATGCTTTCTTCCTCAAAACTCAATTCTTTTAGAATGATTCATTTGATGAAGAGTAGCTTATCCAGCTGGGGAATCACTTCTGATTTTGCTGAGGATTGTCAGGAAAGGAACAAAGCTTTTAAGGTCATCCATCTTACATATGTAGTCCCAACATATCTGGTGAGTGAGTGTTTATATATCAATATACCAGGGAAATATTTGGTTCTTGGATTTCCCCTTCACACCCTCAAAACAACTGAAATATTTAAGGCAGCGCCTACACACTGTAATTGTTAGTTTAATGACTTCTTTTCCTACTATATGTCAATAAAAACTGACCCTTGATTCCCATGCTGTTGCATACTGTTGTGATGTATTGAAGGAGTCAGTCTTACATACGTGATTTGCTAAACTGAGTTCAGCCTTGGATGATACTTGAATGAGGAGTCATCAGTGGTAAAATAGAAGTACAAATTGCCATTTGCTTTGGAAAAAGGATGCAGGGAAAACATGCAGTGAAGGCTTATTAGAAGACTGTCAAGGAGAAAGTGAAAAAAATCAGGAGCACCCTGACATCTCTATAACTTATGGATGTTTTGCATTCTTATGCAGAGCTCCTAAAGAAGAAAATACAAAAGGGGTTGACTCTGTTAATTTGGGCTGTGGTCTTGGTAGCAAGATAAATATATTTTTTTTAATGTGATATTGTATATCACATGGTCAGCTCAGATTTCTGCAAACAGCCATTTTGTTTGCAGGACACTATTATTTTCTGCCGAACTGGCACTATATTTCATGGCCTGTGCAAAATGATGCAATTTCATCTTTTCCAAATGATTTGAAGAAAATTAAGATTGACTTATATTGGGATTTAGGGGATTGCTTGTTTGTTTGTTTGTGAGTGGAACTTTTTGTCTTCAGCCTCAGCACTTGACTAGCATGGTCAGAAAAGGAAATCAAGGTGGTGACATGGATTCCGTTGAGAAAATGACAAACTCTTTAACCACCTCTATTTATTGATTAGAATTCTGAAAGGCTGATTAGGAAAACTGTGTATGTGTTAATGAGGCAGCTACAGAGAATCCTTTGGGATAAAGACTTGTTCTAGCTTAAAAGTTGATGATGGAAGCAAAAGATAGAATTGTAATGCTGGATCTTAATAATGTGGGTACCAGGTCTCCTATTATTATTTCAGCTGTACATTTTTTTTAGTGTTGGTCAGTGAGAGACTCCAATAGTTTCCAAACAGGCATTTTATGGCAAATAATTGAATGACCAGTTTTGTATCATTTTGGAAAAGTTTAATCAGATCTTTTTGCTTCTTTACAAATATTTAGATTCCACCAAGTAATAACCCACTGAAACTAGTTTGTGCCTACATTTAGCTGACAAATTACTTTTATGAATTTGCTTTTGTGATTCTAAAACTGCAAAAAGACCTTGTTGCAGTTTAGAATTTGTAAATAATGTGGAAGCCACTAGAAATTTTTATCTAACAAAGGCCTTCTTTTTCCCCAATTACATATTTTTTCTAAGTCAGAACAATAAAAGGTACAGAGCCAAGATTGCTTGAAAAGATGCAAAGAGACAATCCCAGGTATCTTGTATCTAAGTGATAGAGTAATTGATATTTCAGAACAGAGCATAGAGATTTCACCCTTATTCATCTTCTTTTAATTTTATCCCACAGATGGCAAAATTGCCCAGGAAATATCACTTCACAATGAGAAAAGGCCAAAACAGTGACTAATTTTTTAAAAGTATTGCTTGGTATTTGCCAAGAAGAACTTAACTTAGGGTGAGTGGTTCAAATCACCTGTGATTAAAGATCAGCCATACAATTGTAACAAGAGAAAAGAAAGGAAGGGAAGGG